>CM032334.1:35468179-35625679 GCA_019022515.1 Quercus aquifolioides | reverse complement strand
AATTGCTAAATTTTTGATTGATTTTCCTGCCATCCTTGATGTTAAAAGAGTAAGTTACTAGTGATGAAATCTAAATTCAAATTATGGCTTGGTGAGTGATGATATTTCTCTATGGGGTCTAGCTGATAGTGTCTATAATTGTCTGTTACTTTATTTTCTTTTTGTTTGAGGACAAACAAAGTTCTAAGTTTGGGGGTGTTTGATGACTTGCATAATTTGGCATAATTTATCACTTCTCAACTTTAAACTTTAGTCTAATTTTATTTATTTTTGTTGATTTTAGACTTCATTATTGTTATTTAAATTTTATTGCAGATTTGAAGGAAATAAAGATTTAACCAAATAAAAGAGACATGAAGCAGTTAGAGAGAGGCAGCTGAACACTACAAAGAAAGAAGGCTGAAACAGAAAAAAAACGTTGGAGAAAAAAGGCTGAAATAGAGCCATGTTTTGGGCTGAAAAGAGGAAGATTTTTGGGCTGAAACAGAGCAACATTTTGGGCTGAAAAGAGGAAGGTTTTTGGGCTGAAAAGTGGAACGTTTTTGGGCTGAAACAGGGGCTGAAAGGAGCAACGTTTTTGAGCTGAAAGAAGGACGTTTTTGGGCTGAAAAGAAAATCGTTTTTGGGCTGAAAAGAGCACCAAGTCTAAAGCAGAAAAAAAGAGGGCAACACGTCTGAAAAAAAAAGAAAGGGGAAACAGAAAAGAAAGAGGCGCTGAACCAGAAAGAAAAAGCGCCGAAACAGAAAAGAAAAAAAGGCTGAAACAGAAAAAAAGAGAGGGCTGAAGCAGAAAGGAGGCTAAAGCAGATTTTTGTGTTCCTTTTTTCCTTCAAATCTTCTCAGAAACATTATGGTGAATTCGTTTTTGTTGAATTTAATTTTTAGCATGAACTAAATTTTCTTTATTCTAGGAAAACGATGTAATCTAGTTCCGAACTATGCTTGCTTTTCTATGTTAATTTGAATTAATTCTTTTCATGTTTGTCTGATTTATTCTGAGTTTATTGCTTCTAATTAACTGGCCATTAATTAGATGATTTTGATCTTGTGATTTGCTATCGAAAGAGGGAATTATAGGATAGATCTTGAATATTTCGGCATAGGTAAATATAGAGATCGAAAGACTTGTATGAACCTGTGTAGTATTAAAATCATTGGTCTTAATGCTTTCTTGCTTTATTAAATTGCATACTCTTGTGTAAATTGATGAACAAGAATGTTTCCAATTGACTGTCGAAAGAGGCTTTTGGATGTTTTTTGGAGATTGCTAACAAATAGAGAGAATTAAATTAAATTAGCTAGATGAGTAAAGCATAGTGAGGGATTAGGTGAAATCGATTTCCTAGAAGTTTTCTTCCCATTAATTTGATCTTTGAACAACATATTTTTTTTCTCTGCTTATTTTCTTTAATTTGATTTTATTTTAAATTCCAATTACAACAATCTTAGTGACTTCTCTAGATAAAATCAAGATTAGCATAACTTTGGTATTTGTCAAAAGTAAGTTACCAATCCCTGAGGACGATACTCTTCTCATCACTTTACTATAAAACTACGATACTGTGCACTTGCAGTTTTGCACCGATCAGTAGACTTGAGCAACTATCAACTCGTCGTCATCCCTTTTGATGAAGAGAGTTTGATCAACTTTTCCTCTTATGGACCCATGTGACACCAAGTATTGTGTGAGCTGATCATACCAAGCTCTGGGGGCTTGCTTTAAACCATAAAGTGTCTTCTTAAGGTACAACACATGATCCGAAAAGTGTGGATCAATGAATCCTTTGGGTTGAGCCACATAAATATCTTCCTTAAGAAACCCGTTCAAGAACACAATCTTTACGTCCATTTGGTAAAGCTTGAATTTCAAGTGACATGCCAGGGTTAGGAGAATTTTGATGGACTCCATACGGCCTACTGGAGCAAATGTCTCATCGTAGTCTACTCCTTCCATTTGAGAGTATCCTTGAGCTACAAGACGAGCTTTGTGTCGGATCACATTACCCTCCTCATCAGTCTTATTGTGGAATATCCATTTCGAGCCAATGATGTGCTTACCCTCCGGTCTAGGTACTAGAGTCCAGACATCATTCCTTTAAAACTAAAGCAGTTCATTATGCATAGCTTCAATCCAGTTTTTATCCTGAAGAGCTTCCTCAACTTTAGTAGGTTCAACCTGCGACAAATAACAGGAGTAAGACACAAAGTTAGCAACACATTTATCAACTGTACTCTTCTTCAATGTAAGTCCATTCATGTTTCCCACAATAATTTCAGGAGGATAATTCAATTTAATCCTGGAGGAAGGTCCTTTCTCTTCATGGGATTCAGAATCAGGTGAAGTAAGTATGTCTGCTAAACTTTCTACAACACTTGGAGTACCGGGAGTATTTGGAGAAGCGGGCTCTTAATCAACAATTTCTTGAACGTCCTTGGGCTCGGGAGGAAGAATTTCTTTGGGGATTTCCTCATTAAGTTTCTCAAAACCAGACTCTGAAGATTCATTGATAACAACATTCACAGTTTCCATTACATTCTTGGTTCTTTTGTTGTATACCCAATAAGCCTTGCTTGTAGAGAAGTATCCCAGAAATATTCCTTCGTCGCTTCGGGAGTCAAATTTTCCCACTTTCTCTCTATCCTTGAGAATGAAACAAGTACTTCGAAAAATTCTGAAATACTTAACATTTGGCTTTCTTCCCTTCCATAGCTCATAAGGAGTCTTCTTGGTACCTGGTCTAAAGTACACTCTGTTAACCGTATAACATGAAGTGTTAACGGCTTCTCCTCTTAAATAACCCTGTTCTTTCTTTCTACTACACCATTCTGCTGAGGAGTAATAGGAGCAGAGAATTCTTGAGATGTACCTAATCCAGTGCAAAAGGACTCCATGTATGAGTTCTCGAATTCTTTACCGTGATCACTTCTCATTCGATCAATCTTCAAACACTTCTCATTCTGCAATCTTGTGCACAAGGCTTCAATGTACTCAAAAGCATCAGACTTGGATCGAAGGAGGATGACCCAAGTATACCTAGTGAAATCATCTACCACAACCATGATGTATCTCTTTCCACCAAGAGAATCGGTTCTGGTTGGATCCATGAGATCCAGATGCAGTAGCTCCAATGGTCTAGATATAGCAGATGTCTGAGTGCCTGGATGTTTAGCTTTTGTCTATTTTCTAAGCTAACATGGTCCACACACCACATTGTTCACTCTACTGAGCTTTGGTATCCCCAAGACTGACTCATGCTTAGATACAATTGAAAGATGTTTGTAACTAGCATGTCTCATCCTTTGGTGCCATAGATCTTCATTTGGTAAACAAATGTTATTGCACACAATATCAGCATCAGGAACCAACCCATAACAATTGTCTAGAGTGCGAACACCACTTATGAGTTTCTTCCCAGACTCATCCATGACAAGGCATTTCCCTTTTGAGAATAGTACCATAAATTCTTGATCACATATCTGACTTATGCTCAATAGGTTCACTCTCAGGCCTTCTACATATAGAACATTTGCAATGTCTGACAGTCCAAGTAGAGAGATGATTCTCTTTCCTTTAATCTGTGATTTCCTCTCATCACCAAAAGTGACATTACCACCTTTCTTAGACTCGAAAACCTTAAAGAGAAATTGGTCTCCGGTCATGTGTCTTGAGCAGCCGCTATCAAGGTACCACAAACATGTGTCCATGACCTTAAATGTGGACTTCATCATGAAGCACACTTCATGCTTAGATGACAGATCAGTGGAAATGGTGTTTTCTCTCATCTGCCTTTTATGAACAAAGCCTTTAACTTTCACTCTTCTCAAACGAACTCCTTTGCACATTTTCATTCTAAGACAGTCTAGTTTCTTCTTGGTCAAGCTGAGATCTTTTCCAATACTCATCATGATAGAATTCAAATAACTTTTAGACTTGCACTTTCTGATACACTCAAACAAGTAGAGATTAGAAAAACAAGATGTATTTGAAAACAAAGATCTTTTCAAGACAGCTGCAACCATGACAACAAGGGTCAATGGATCACACAGAAAAGATCAAAACCTAATCAGAGTGTGCCTGCTCTGATACCACTTGATAGGCCAAGAATGTTTTAACCCCTTATGATGAATTAACCAATTAATTAGTCAAGTTAATTAATTAATTCAATTAGCATGCAATAAGCGTGGTAGCACAAACAAATCACCAACTAAGTTAAAATGCAGTGGAAAATAAATTGACACGGTAATTTGTTTACGAATGAGGAAAACCTACACGGCAAAAACCCCACCGGGTGATTTTAAGGGCACCACTTCCGAGAATTCACTATTATCACAACAAGCGGTTACAAGTAAAGGAATCTCAGTACCTTATACCAACCTACAGTTGAACCCTTACCCCAATATCCAATTGGACTTGTTCTGTAATGACAATCTCTCCTTTCAATGCACAGCTCCCAGTACGTGACTAACCAATTCGATGCGTGGATCCTAGTACGCAGCTTACTCACCAACTTGAGAAGAAAGTTGGTTACAAAGTTCTTCAGTTCATCACACGATGAAGATCACAAAACTCCTTGGTTATAAAACCCTATGGTGTACAAACACAGCAGCTTCTTGAATAGAAAGATGAACTAGGGCATATGTCTCCGATTCACAATATGCTTGTGAAAAACTTTTGCATTGAGGTGCATCAGCTGTGATGGTCCTTAAAATAATCCTTATATATGTTTAGGGTTGTGAGGAAAGAAAGCCCAAACATTTATACACGGATTGGATGAAAATCAAAACTGAAAATATAATTTTCTTAAACCTCGATAGATACCCTATCTATTGAGCAGCCGTCGAGCATCAGGCTTAAACAGTCTTTTAAACATCAATAGATACTAGCTGTCGAGCTAACTGTTAAGCTTTAAAATCCAGCACTTTTCACTTGATTCTTGGATAGACTTGCATGACTTTAACACTTGAATTTGAAACCTTATTCCTTGAAGAATTAAACACATCCTAGATCTACCCAATTACAAGTAAAGTGCGTTTTGTTAAAGGATTAGCCAATTCTATATTGACATATGTTCCTAACATGATTCACATATGTCCTAACAGTCAACATGCCTTCTAAAATTACTGCCCAGTCTGATGCTCCTTTTGTTATTACTATAAGTCCTTCTTCTCCATCTTCTTCTTTAGTCTCACATGATATTACTATGTCCCCACTTGCACCACCTTCCTTATCCTCGCCTACAAATCCATCCCCTACTTCTTCCCAATGCCCAACCTCATCTGTATCTCTACCTAATATTTTACCATCTCATTCCAATTTAGTTGATTTGGCCATACCAGCACCTTCCTTGCCAAGTGCTCTTCCTGTTAACATTCCTTCTTCTAATCCATCCCACCATATGACCACTAGATCCCAAACTGGATCTCTTAAACCTAAGACCTTCCCAGATTATAAATTATTCACCTCCATCAAACATCCTTTCCATCTTTTTCATACAATTCTTCGTGAGACTGATCCCAGTTGCTATAGTAAGGCTGCCTCTAATGCCCAGTGGAGAGATGCAATGAAATTGGAGTTTGATGCTTTGATAAGTAATGGGACTTGGACACTTTGTCCCCGACCCAATAATCACAATGTGATTAGAAACAAGTGGGTTTACAAAATTAAGCAAAAACCTGATGGTTCTGTGGATCGTTTCAAAGCAAGATTAGTTGCAAAAGGATTCGAACAATAATGTGGGATAGACTATACTGAGACTTTTAGTCCTGTCATTAAGCCATCGATTATTCGTATTATTTTGACATTGGCAGTGAATTCTAATTGGCCTATCAAACAGTTGGATGTTTCCAATGCTTTTCTCCATGGTTCATTAATTGAACAAGTGTTTATGGAACAACCTCAAGGCTTTGTTGATACAAGACATCCTGACTATGTATGTCGATTACATAAAGCTATTTATGGTTTAAAACAGGCTCCTAGAGCTTGGTACAATCAGCTCTCATCCTGTCTTTTAGATCTTGGCTTCATTACTTCTCTTATGGACACTTCCCTGTTTATATATCACTATGGTGACATCAAGATTTTTATGCTTATTTATGTTGATGACATAATTGTTATAGGGACACATCTTGAATTCATCAACTCTCTAATTTCTAGGTTGCAGCTTGAATTTCCCCTTAAGGATCTTAGTCCTCTCAGTTTTTTTCTTGGTATTCAAGCCACAAGAACTTAGCGTGGTTTACATCTTTGTCAAGCTAAATGTATTGTTGATTTGCTCACTCGGGTTCATATTATTGTGGCCAAAGGAGCTAGATCTCCTTGTCCCTCTGGTTCCAAACTCTCACAGTATGATGGTGAAAGTCTACTTGATCCTACAAAATATCGTCATGTGGTTGGCTCTTTACATTATTGTACACTTACAAGGCCTGAGATTTCCTTTGCAGTCAATCAACTTTGTCAACACTTGCATTCACCTACATCCACACATTGGACCTATGCCAAACGAGTTCTTCGGATTTAAAAGGCACTGCTGACTATGGTTTACTCTACACTAAGAGTGATCTACAATTGTCTGCCTTTTGTGATTCTGACTGGGCAAGCGATCCCGATGATAGACACTCTACTTCTGGATTTGCAGTTTTTCTTGGCAAGAGTTTGGTCTCTTGGAGTGCAAAGAAGCAAGCAGTTATTTCCCACTCAAGCACTGAGGCTGAGTATCGGTCTCTTGCTCTTACTACTGCAACGTTATTTTGGCTGCGTATGTTATTCAAGGAACTTCAAGTCCCACTTCCTTCAATTCCTATCTTATGGTGTGATAATGTCAGTGCACTTGCTTTGGCTTCTAACCCTGTATTCCATGCTCGAACAAAACACATTGAGGTTGATTATCATTTTGTTCGAGAAAAAGTGCTTAATCGTGATATTTTAGTCAAGTTTATTTCCACTATTGATCAGGTTGCAGACATTTTCACAAAGGCACTATCCTCTACTCGTTTTGCACATCTCACTTCCAAGCTCATGGTGATTCCTCCTTCCATTAGCTTGCAGGGGGCTTTTAGGATAACTGATATGGATTCAGATATGGCTAAAGATAATGCCAAGCCACTTTCTAAAGATCACGTTTCTGCTTAAAATTCAAATACTGATATGGATTCAGATATGGCTAAAGATATGGCTAAAGATAATGCCAAGCCACTTTCTAAAGATCACGTTGCTGCTCAAAATTCAAATAAAGATCACGTTGCTGCTCAAAATTCAAATGTTCCTATAGTTATCACATATTTTGTTCTGTTGTATTTTATCCTTAGCTCCTCTGCCTCTATCTAGGAATTTCTATTGTAACCAAACACTACCTGTGTTGTGTACATATATATATATATATATATATATATATATATATATATATATTTTCTAATGCATCTTAAGGATTGTTAATTAAGCCAATACCATCTACTCAGCTTTTGTTTCATGACCGTGATCTAGTTTATGGCCTCTTTTCTCCCTAAGAAGTTGAGTTGGTGTTGAGCTTACCCCTTAGCTAAACCTCTATTGAAGATACGTTGATCTGACCCTTTGTATCTTCGGGTGTTTCCTCTGTTAAGCTTGGTTATAATTTTCTTGCAAAAGAAAATTTTTCTCCTAATCAGAACATTAGTAATCCGAGTCCTCATGGTGTTTTTTTAAAGCAAATCTAGTCAGCAAAGATTCCGACCAAAGTGAGAAATTTTCTTTGGCGTCCTTGTAGAAATGATAAATTGATTATACAAGTGACATTGATTCATAATTAGTATTTTGTAAATAAATCATAATATTTCTTGTATATCCTTCAACTAAAAACAATAATGGATGGGAGAAGATACCTGATCTAGGACACAAATTTGTAGGAATCAAAATATATTATATCATAAAGATCCTAACCCAAGGAATACTTTCGTTAGCCACATACATGTCCATTAATAAGTCAAACTATACATAAATAACCCACCAATTAAGCCCAACGTTATCATCCATTAGAATGTATTTCGAGGGTACCAATGATTATGTTGCTCAACTCAACCAGTAAGGAGAGGGATTCTTGTCAATGGCAAACGCAGTGCAGCAAGCGGAGAGCCAGGCGGTGTGGACAATGATGGCGCTTGCATAGTTGTATTGGTCATGAGCTTCAAGGTGAGTGATAGTGAAGCTGTCGAGCCAACAACAGAGCCTACATTGAGCCAAAATTCGACAACATATCCGGTGTTCTACCTAGTACAGAACCTAGGTTCCTTCATACCAGTTTTGGTATTAAAAATAGCAGTCATTTCTGACCAAAACACTAATCAATTTTTGGTGTAGGCGAAAATTGAATCCTAGATCTCTTATACAACCATCAGAGATTTTACCAATTGAACTAACTGAACTCACAAAAAAAAAAAACAGCCTAACAAACACTATTTAGACTTTGTCGCACACTTTTTTCACTTGAGCCGGTAACAATCACGCCAAGCTAAAAATAGTAATGACAGAATTAACAAACGATAAATCAAACTTACAAGTAGTTTATAACAATTATATACAGATAAAAAATTAAGGACTGACAACTCTGCTACTTACCGCAGTTAATTGGCGAATAAACATGCAAGTTCAAACCCCCAAAAAAAAAAAAAAAAATCCCTGTACGACTTGCATCACATGATAAAAAGTTGGGCCTTGACAGATTTAGGATTCGCTGAAACTCTTATTTCCATTTTAGCAAACGTATTAGGCCTAGTGCATTGCATTTCTTGAATACGCAAAAGCATTCCATTGATCAGAATTCGTCTGAGTCAAGTTCTTGTTTCTGGCACAAACAAGTCAAGCAAAAACTTCCATGGAAGAACACAAAAAGAATGGAACTAACGAGAAGGCGTCAGCTGAGCTATATCGGGACATGCTTTAGCCCCACTTCTAGTTCCCAATTTTTTTGATTCTTTATTTCTTTTCCTACTTTCCAAACAAACAGCAGCTTTAAAAGAATGAACTATTATTTTCTTGTTTTGAGTATGTCACCATTGATTTGCAATACAATACAACACAATACAATACATCATGTTTACATCAAAATACGGAGTACAGCAAGGCCAACGGCAGAGATGGAAACAAGAGTACCAATGCAGTATTTTATCACATCATATTTTGCTGCTTCCAACTGGGCCCTTAAAGCATGAATTTCCTGATATTATATGAAATGTATGTATTAAAAAAAAAAAAAAAAAACTCATGGTGAAAATCAACCAAGACCAATCCATTTTTCAATACTTGTATCACTTACCCTGTCAAGTTTATTAGTGAGGTTATTTGTTTCAGCATTCTGGTTTGCAAGCTCATCCCGTATCCTCCTGCACCAGTATAGATTAAAAATTAAAAAATTTATCACTGACAGTGACAAAGATTTAAGTGAGAATAAATGTTCTTTATGCTCAGAACAAAATAAATTTAAGTATGTCTCTTTATTTACCCCCTTTCAAGATTCAAATCCAACCGCTGCCCAGCAGTGACTTTGTCGATCTCATACCTGCACCACAATTAATGTCTTTGCACGATAAAGATCAAGAGCAAACAAAATACTCACATGGCAGCAGACCAAAATCAATTGCTTAATAACTATATAACCACACCTCAATTCACTGCGCATCTTCTCTATATCATTACGAAGTTTCTCGGTCTCATGTTGCAACAAAGAAAAGTGGTGTCCCTGCATTGTATGTTTTTTTTTTATAAGTAACTACCCACAGAATCATGCAGGGAACTTCAATAACAGTAAATTTTTCTTCTTGTATTAAATGCAATCCTTTTAGGTATCCAAAAAAAAAAAAAATCAAGTCAGTGGAAACTGAATTTCCAAAAGTTTTTTGCTTATCCTCAAGGAATTTAGAGGGGCAATGAGGACACTTTATATACGTACACATCTCTTAGCTTCTGACTATTATCATATTCATCTTGGATAGAAAAAAAGTGGGGCTTTTATGCATTTCTTACATGCTGAAACCTATGAAATGAAGTAAATCACCACAGATTATAGAACCATAATTGGGGGTTAGAAAAATCATTGGTGCAATGGCAAGTGTCCTTTGCCCAAGTGAGTGCTGCAGGTTCATGTTTGGGAATCAACACCTCCAAAAATTGGGGGTAAGGAATCCTAAAAACTACCTTTCCCAGAACCCCTACAGAAGTGAGAGTCTTGTACACACAGCCTTTTCATATTATTTTATCGAAGTATTCCTATTTCAAGGGCACTGAATTCAACCTAATCTGCAGCTTAACTCTAATCCTCAGCCTCAGTGTTGAGGCAATTAAATGTTACATGAATCTTGAACATAAATGTAGTATGTTTATCCTACTCCTGCATAGAAATCAGACAGAAGAACCTCTGGAATCATACTGTTCCATTCTTGACAGGAGCCAAGAGACAGAACAGATTCTTACTTGAAATCATTATTCCTCAAAAGCCCAAATACAATGTAGATGGACAGAACTATATGGGATTCAACGGGTATGCATATATAAGCACACAATCTCAAGAACAAAATGCGTACAGCAATTAGTGTTTATATGCAAAGAACTTATGGTCATCCTAAACATAATTTAGCATAAAGTAGCAACATCCAAAATCTCTAGCTGTCCACAATCAATACATTTCATATTCATTTTAGAAGTGCTTCACCAAACCCTACTAAGTACTAAGTACCAAATTCACATTTAGCTTTGTCCAAATAAGTGAGAAGAAAAAGAAAAGGCTGTAACTATCATACTGAAACCTAAAAGTGCATAAAGTCCACATCTAATATTAAAAACTAGTGAATACCTGTGAGCTTTGAACTTCGGATTTAAACTTGGACAGATTGGATTCTTGAATCATTTCAATCTACAGACAAAAACAAACACCAATTAGAAAGTTATAATTCAAGAGAACGAAAGATTGCAATCATGACCATGTAAAAGTAGTTCTTACATACTTCATTTAAAAACATCTGATGTTAATTAAATTGATGAATGCAGACAAGCTTCGAGATCAACCCACATAGGAAAATAAAAAAGAAATACCTTCTGCATTTCTGCCTTTGAAACAAATGACTGAGATACATTTTCCACACTGTCATTCAGAACTTCGGTTATAGCAGCCGTTATAGCCTCGGCTTGCTTTGATGGCACGCCTTGCCCTTCTAATCTCCTAACCTAAACACAATGCCGCCTGTCATTTTCTAACAATTAAACATTATGCAGCACTAAGCTGCCATCCAATCCCATCTCCTATTAGTTTCTAAACCGTAACCATACACAACGGTGCCCATATTCAACAATGATTAATTTTCATTCACTTCAATGCATTTTCTCAGCAACCAAACAATGACTAATAAAATAAACAATAGAACAAGTGAAATGTAATTACTAGGGCTAATGTGTCAACGAGGAACAACCGCTTTCCGTTGGATTTCACAAGCTGAGAAATGTGTCTACAATGCAATTGCCTATTTGGCGAAACCGAAACCGAAGCCGATAAGCAAATATTTGAGGGATCGTATATCGGTTTATCCAAAGAAGACACCAAATCCGATGCTCCAAACCCTCTTATCCCCGAATTGGTTCCCAATTGTCCCAAACGCCTATAAGCCGCAGCAGCGGCCATTCGATTCCAGTACAATTCAAGTTCTCAAGCCCTAGAAAAATCCACCAAATTCCCAAATTCGGTCCCGGTAATCTTCTTCACTACCAAACAAACCACACATACAGTACAATAATGAGATTTTGTAGGAAAAATCAAATCCCAAAGACATCGAAATCGAAATCAAAATCGCAATCTCAATTTGGTTTATGTACACAATTGTTTAAAAAAAAAGTAAGATTCTAAAATTTTCACTTTATTCCTCCTTTTTTTATATCAATTTTCTTGGAAACCAAACAGAGAAAGTAGCGTATAAAGTGAAATGTTAAATGCGATAGGTAATAGTGTAGTACCTGTATTTCCAATTCAAGATCAAGCAAGACTGCGAGAGAGAGAGATTTCAATTTTCACTTTCCAGGAAAAGGTTTGTCCTTGTTTGTTTTGAACTTTGATGAGCGTTTTTTCGTTGTAATTTTCATAACAGCTAATATAATATTGCTTGCTCGTCTTTTTTTTTTTTTTTTTCTCTCTCTCGGGAATTGGTAAGAGATTTCGCGGTTGCTTCTACGAAGGGAATTTCTTTTTCCAACGAAAATGTTTGACGCTCAACCGAAAAAGAGAAATGAAATAAAAAGATAATAAAAGATCTCAATCTTCACGTTTCCTTCATTTTATAATGTCCCAACTCCCAAACAGCGTGCATCCAGCTTTTCTCTCTCAGCCGCCCAAGCTATATAATAAAATGTGCGGTCTAATTTTTAATTTTATAAAGCAGTTTTTTTTTTTTTTTTTTTTAATTTCATAGTTACAACAATAAAAAAAACAAGAATTTGAATTTTAACGTCTTTGAAATGTCAGTTCAAACTAAAAAACTAAGTAAAGACGAAAATACTTGAAATGGAGCTAGTTGGAGTTATATTTGGGAAATCCTATGTTCTGTATGATTAAACTAATTGTTTTCTGTTATGAGGATTATAGAAGAAATGCGGGCCTAAGTTTCCATGTGCTTGTACCGAAAGCACATTCCAACGAGTTTGGCAAGCTAGCCAGGATGGATATACTACTTAATTTGAAAATAAGATTTTATTCTTTAATATCATGATTAAGTTAATGTGCCTATCAACATCAAAAAAAAAAAAAGTTAATGTGCCTATCAAACCATGATTTGATGATATTGGTTGTTTTAGTTTTATTTTCAAACAGTTTATGGTTCATGTCACTTGCCACAATCATTGAGCAATTGACATTGTTAAATACGAGGAAATTGGAAGTAGGTTCGACAAGAAAGAGGATTAAACCGATCCCTAAGATGATGACATAGGAGTCTAAAGTTTTATAACTCAACTAACACCTTTTATTAAGTATTTCTAACTGAGATTAGCGCATTCTAGTTCAAGACGTCCAGAGTTTAAGTCTGGATTATAATTATTGAATTATAATAATAATATCATAGGAAGAACATAGTGGTTACCCTAGCTGACATAGTGGACTGAGATTTCAGGTCCAGCGGAGCCGAGCATCTTTCAACCCACCGACCAATACCAAGCTCTTGGCCCTTGTGGCAAAATGTTGTGAGTCCCGAGCAATTTCCATACAAGAAGACGGAAGTTTGTAGCTAGCATATAAAAACATCCATCAAGAATAACTGACGTTCTGGTGCTCCAGAGTGCAGATTACAAGCCAAGACCTCACCTACAAACCACTTCCCTGGAGAATAAATTATCTGATCTATATCCTGTCAGAAATTATCCATCAAGTAAACAATGGATGAATGGATCTCGTTTTGAATAGGTGGTGTAATTATCAGACAATTGAGGAAAACTTAATTGCTTTTTTTTTTTTTTTTTTTGTAAAGCAATAGCATTCCACTGATTTATTCATCAGAAAATAGTACACAATGAACAGTAATTTTTTCAGTATGGCACAACATGGATAACAAGTACTAATTGTATCATACAAGAGAACATTGACACCCCTCCTCCCCACCCGGGCTCAATATTATCAATGTAACAGGCAATAATATCCATGATTATGGAACTGTTGTGCAGGAACAGTAATACAAACCCCTCTAGCACTCAAAACTATTCGTGTTGCGAAAAGGGAACGAAGGCATTTTAAAAAGGAATCGAATTCTAGCACTAGAAAGTGCATGGAACAAATTCTTTTTTAAAGATAATTCCCGCTAGATTTACTTTTTTCATCATATCTCCAGGACTAGCCATCTTACTTTGGCCGCTTTCGGTAGGGGTATAGAACATCATCAAGAGTCTCCTTTATGGAGTTCCCAACTCTACGCACATTCCTAGCCACCCCTGATGCAACCAGATTTGCATTCCTTGTAAACCTGCATTTTTGCATAAAAACCAACTATGTCCATTAAACCATCTATACATCTTTGGGAAATTATTGAGTCCCAGTTTATATTGATTACTTCTCAAATTAAATTATATGCTTGCCTGCTAAGGAAATCGTCCCCCACAGAATGAGCTGGTCTGTGTCTTCGAGGCTGAGGTAACTCACGGCCATCTTCTAGAAAACAAATCCCAATGATAATAAACAAAAATGTAAACATGTTGAATTATATAACACATAAATATCTCAAATAGATGCAGATGTCTATAAATGAAATTTTCTAAAGCAAAGAAAGAGAACAGAAGGCTCTAGTTTATAGACACTCTGCAACAATATTAGAGTTGTAGCCTTGATGATGATAAAGCTTATTTATCATACCCAGCAACTACCAGACAAAAAATAACAAAGAGAAACTAGTAAAACAAGAAATATTTATCAATTATGCCTTAACAAGAGACTTCCCAGCATCCTCTCTGTCCTATATGGCATTATCTATAACCCCATACTGACTATTAAGCTGGAAACCCATCATGAACCATGTTTCTTGCTAGTTAACTTATGAATCATTAAAGAAACAAAGAGAATAAGCCCAAAAAATAAAAACCAATAATTGTGATCGATGCCACAGTTGGACTAAACAATGCCTGTTATATTTTAGTTCCGCATTTAGTCCTTAAAAAGTGTGAATGAAAATGCAAATTTCAGAAATCCAATTTGAAAAAGGCAAACAGTGTTCTTGGACCTTGGCAGGCAATGACAGCCAGGTATTGACTGCCATTGCCTACCATTTGCTGAGGTGACAACCTTGACCAGAAAGAATTATGTAACACAGAAGAATAAAATGATAATTAATTAAATAAGAAAAAATACAAAAAAAAAAAAGGTGACTTATGCAGGTTGCATGGGCAACAAAGCCATATGCAAATGGTCAACCAAATATTTTGTTGGTTGTTTTACATTTTCATCACACTATAATCTTTTTAAACCTTAGACATCGTTGTTGGAAACACCAAGAAGTGCTAATTGAGCTACAAACCTCCTGGCATTTTCAGCACACTATAACTGAACTTGTGATGTTGTAAAAACTAAAGAAGATCATTTTAAAAACAAATCCTGCCCCACCACTGATTTCAAAAAAATCAATTCATAAAAAGAGACTGAAATTTTGAGAATATGAAATCCCCCCTCCCTCCCTCCCTCCCAGCGCCACCCCCCCCCCCCCCCCCCCAAAAAAAAAAAAAAAACCAGTCCTTTACTAGCTCCACACTTGATACACAGTAATTTTTTTATTTTTTTTGGGTTTTAAAAGCATTATTTAAGTGATAAACATACTAAAGTTCAAGAAACCCACATTTAAAAACTAAGGAAATCTCATCTCATTTGACCAGTACGATCAAATAAGTGAAATAAGATATAATTCTTTTACACAACCATCATCTAGACCATTGCTTAGATGCATCCAAACACCCAGAAATTACTTGGAGACCTTGACCAAACTGTAGCCAAGATATTTCAATCAAATCAAAAAAGTGTAAACCCAAAATCTTTCCCTACCTTCTCTATTATGAATATGAGCAGGAGCAGAAGCTGGAGCAGGTTCATCAGCAGACAGTCTTCTGTCCACTAAAATCTGCAGTAACTCATCTGTCAGATAAAATTCTATACTCTAGGTTACAAATAACCACAAACATTTCAAATTTTCGCATACTGAAATGGTGCACACACAAACACGCGGAGAGAGAGAGAGAGCGAGAGAATTCAACCTCAAGGCCAACACAGACTGGCAATTCTGCTTTTGCCCCTTGGTTATCGGCTACACGGTCTTTTCCAATCCTATCCAGATAGACAGAGTAACCAACACAACCGTAATTAAAATCGGTAAGATCTCTTCCTTCTTTGGAAGCTTCCATCTCCGTTTGTCCAACAATGTAGCCAGGTACTGCTAATCAAAGTTAATATCAGTATGTATCATGAATTATTATCATACAATAATTTCAATCATCAAATAAAAAAATAACACTATCTACAAAAAATTGACATGGTTCTAACAGTACAAATCGGATCAAGATCAATATGCTCTAGAGTCTAGACATATAGCTCAAAGTTTCAGACTCCGGTTAGTGCTTAGGGATCGTAAAGAATTTAAGACCTAACAACGATTTTGTTAGGTCTGGCGTTTCCAACAGAGACCTCCAGAGTTCATATCCCCCCTCGCCCGTTGTAACTATCGAGTTTATGATAACTTAAAAAACAAAGTGAAACTTACAAATTCAACCTGATGCTGTATTTACTGTGTCCTTGTCCTGACTACGTTGTATACAGTACAGCATCAACATCAAGTTACAAAATTTATGTAATAAAAAATTATAGTGATGCAACAGTTGATAAAGAATTATATTGTGAAAATGCGCTTTGATTTGATTCTCTATCAATTTTAAATATTATTAAAAGCTTAACAAATACACAATTCAGCTATAATTGTCAAAATTGTATTGAAACAGAATAATAATAAAAAAAAAAACCTGTTTGGTTATGAAATTAGATTGGATTTTGAAATATGAAGAAAGGAAAAAAGACCTTGTTGGAGGGTGCGAGAGATGCCGATGCAGCGAGGGTTGCGAGCTTTGGATTTGAGAGAGGAAGAGAAATACAAATATCCCTTGCATGACTTTCCTTTTGCTACTTTCACTTGCCTTTGGCTTGTGGGCTCTTCTTCGCTCTCTGTTTCACTCCTATCCATTCCTCTCTCTCTCTCTTTCCTGTCTCTCTACTCTAATTTGGGATTGTATCGGTCATTTTCTCGTTTCTCTCGCAGTCTCAGCAGAATCGATGTTTAAAACGATGTCGTATTGTCAGGGAGCCATCTGTCTTTTTAACCAAACGTACCGACATTGCATGGCTGAAATCACAATTCATTAACGGACAAGGTTTCCTACAAATCAGTTGAATATTCTCCTCCCATTTGTATAGTGTTAAAACTAATTAAATAGGAAATGCTCCCTTCAAATTTCACCGATATCATTTTTATTGGACGTAAATTTTGAAAATCTAACCATTAAATTGCATGTTTTTATTATATGTTCCATGCTTGCAAAATTTTAAGAAGATCAAAAATCAATTGCTATGTCATCAATCAAATATTTAAATTTCAAGTTTTTTGTGATTTAAAATTATGCATAAAAAATAATTTTATTAATCAAATCCTAAATTTAATCTAATTTAAACGAAATTTGACATGCGTGTAAAAAATATATAAAACATAAAATTGAACGGTTACATTTTCAAAATTCAAATCTAATGAAAATATATAGGAGAAGTTTGAAGGGTTCCTTGTCCTATTAAATAGGTTACGTGACACTTGGATAGTTTTATTAATAATCACATAACGGTTCGTAAGAATTTTCTTCCAAACCAATTTAGATTCCATTCATGAAAGCTTAAAATAGATAACAACTACAATTACACTGATTAATTTTTATTAGGTGAAGTGTTTTCCATATAATGATAATTTTCACTCAATCTTCACTGTAAGTATCCATTTGCCTTGCCCCTAAGAGAAATTATGGCCCCGTTTGATAATGGTGCTTAAACAACAAAAATTGTTATTTAAACACCATGACACGTATTTTCACACTTTTTCACCCACACATATTTCCACAAAACTTAAACAACGTTACTAGAAATCTCTTACCAAGCAGGCCCTACGTCTTTCCAAGACTACAAGCGAAAATTGCATTGAGAACAAAATTTTAGAAGAATTAATCATGTGTTGCTGTAATCAGAGAATTAGGGAGTCTATCACTGATAGAGAACATTATATTTAAATAATATAATATAATATAATAAAAAAAGTCTCTTCATCCCCAAGTATAGTGGATTGGAAGTCTATATCAATTGGTTTGGACTTGTATAGGAAGCAATATATTTTCCCAAATCGAAGAGAAGGAGTTATTCACCCAGATCAAGATGGTAATATAAATAAATATGAACCAGACTGCAATACATTTTCAGCCTCCTATCAAACATTAATTACACTTGGGTGTATATACAAATGCAAGGAAAAAAGGGTGAAATATCAACTAGCCAAGAAGCTCTAAGTTGAGCGATTTAATACGCTTTGATCCACCTGAGGTACTCCGTACAAGTGCTACACTTCCTTCAGCTAGAAAGGAAATGATAGGGATATCACAATACCAGCTGCAGGAGTGGACAAAAGTAGAATCAGAAATGCAAACCCAAAAAAATCTCTATTGTTTGCAAGTAGTGCTCCTGAAAACAGGATAATATGTATCCAGCTCAAGCTGGTCCAGGACTAGCTGTGTAGCCCATAAATAGGAAGAGTGACCTTCAATGAGATCAGTTACTTCAACCTGCAAAGCCAAACAAGGTGACATTGTGAAAAACTGAACCCCAGATGACAAAGTGCAATGGCCAACACAAGAAATGAAACAACTTACATTCTCAATCCCCGGAATATTGATTGGTTGAATTCCTGCTAATCCTTGAGTAAGTAAACTGTCCAAAAATAATTGTTAGTTTATGTGGAAGGAAGATCTCAATAATAACCTCTCCACATAATAATCCAGCTGCAGCCTGCAGCTAACAACAGCTCTATTTTAAGGGCTAATTCTTGTAATGCCTTATTGCGCTAACTAGACATATATAAAAAAATTACAACGTATAGTAAAATATGGGGCACTACAATGAAAACATACAGGGAGTTAAATCAAATTCAAGTTTTTCCAAAACATGTGGCATATGTAGTATACATCCAATGAAGCACCTATTTAAAATATCCAACGATCACCCATCTCCTGAGAATGAAACACAACAGTCCTAAACAGTCACAAAAATCATAGGTCAAATCAACATCCTTATTTCCCCTTAAAACAAGAGGGGAAGGGGATTTCAAACCTAGTTATTTCATAAAGGAGACCAGGAAATAACACTGAGCCACAAGGCTCTAGGAAAATCAACATCCTCTTAGGATCATAATCCTAATCATTGTCAAGCAGTTACATTGAAGTTCAAGCAGAGGCTGAAACAGATTTAGCTTCAGCTTGAGGTGCTGACTCAGGTTTGGTAGTTTGCTTCACATAGGTTGGTTCATTTTAGAGACATAAAACATTTTAATGGGGTATCTTCTCATTGTCTATATTTCCAAAGCAATAATGTATAATTTCACCTTTACTTTCCAGAACTAAAACTACTCAGGGAGAACTGTCCAAAATTTAGAGTATGTCAATCTGCAATTAACAGAAAGCAAAACCAACTTTCCAAAATTGGGGAACATGCAGTAGAGTGCTGGACCATTTTGAAGAAAAGACTGAGGCATGACATAGAGAGTTACAATGAGACACACAAGATAAGTATTTGCCTCTATGCTACCACAGGCTGGGAGACATACACAAACACACGCACATGTGCATGTGCATTTTTTTTTTTTTTTTTTTTTTTTTTTTTGGAGGGGGTTGAAATTACAAGAAGTACACGCAGAAAGGTCACAATCACTGAGACTCCCCTGAACAATTGGCAAGAAATGACGTTATTTTTCAAAATTAGAATTCTATTATCTCCTTTGGTGGGCACATGACTCCATGCATTTCATATAAAATTCATGTATAACTTCAAAAGCATGCATAGAACAAGCTTGGATTGGTTTGGTTCATTAAAGCCACTAGAGCACTTGCTTGCTAAGATAATTCCAAGTTCACTAACTTGGCAGATAGGATCACCAAACAGAGAGATATATGGACTATAATAGTTGTGGCCCATAGATGACCTCATGTACATCTATAGCAAATACCTGCATTTTGTAAATCTGGTATAATTATACCATGGTGCATTTTGCAGACCAGATATAACTATACCATAGTGCATTGTCCATGATGCATACATACCTAGCACGGAAAGCAACTCCAAGCATCCAATCGTTTTTGGAATAAGCATTCACAAATCTTCCAGCCACCATCTGCAACACAGCATGAGGTGATAGAGGACTTCCTCAAATAAGAGTGTGTGCTAAATAAAGATCTGCTTGAAAAAAAAAATCAAGTGAATTCCAATCACCTTTCTAGCAGCTTCCCAGTTCTCATCATTAATGGAGATGGGTGCTCCTAGAAGAACAACTCTCTCTACAAGTTCAGCTGCCAATATTCAGAAGAGGAGCATTAAGATCACTCTAGCAAATCCACAAAATATGTGAAGAGTAATTTGTACTTTTTACCATCACGTTCAGTCTCAGCCAAAAACTGGAGACACTTGAAAATTACTCGTGCTCCAAGTGAGTAACCTACTAGTGTCACAGGCCTGAAAGATTTATAGAAAAACCAACAATAGAATTAAGAAGATTGATCTCTCTGAAATTTTTGAAGACATTGGTTTAAGAATAGTATTGCCAAGTTATGACTTGACATACCTGTTGCCTTGCAATCCACTTAATAACACTTCGGCAAGCAGCTTCCCTGCTTTGTCGGATCTAGAAAATGACAAAATATATAGCCGCATGTAGAAAATCACATAAGAAATAACATGTTCAATATGTGAAAATTCTGAAAAACATTGTTTTATCTTTTGCTGTTAAGATGCATCGTTTTGTATGCTCTCACTCAGTACTAGGTTTCTCTATAGTATTCCCCCAGTCTTCTGACTAGCTCTATCAATTCCAATATATTCCTACAAAATTAAGTCCAAAAGCCAGATTTATCACTACAGCTGCAAGCATCCTCCTTTACAAACTTCTACCTACGCTACCTTATTCAGGATGCAGAAATATGGAAACCCTCACTCCAAAAACCACGTGCTTGCAATTCAAATGAAAATGGAACCAGAAGAAGTTTTTCCCCTCTTCCCATCTAAGAGTTCCGTTCCACTTATAGTTAAGAGTGGAAAAGTATACCTGTCAACAGCAATTGTCCACTTGCTATCTATAAAGTTGGTTGCGGCAAGTAGCGCTGCTGGCCAAGCCAATGCTGTTACGAGTGTGCTTAACACAGTCAGCATTGCACCTTGCTTCATCATCTGCAATGCAAGGCCTACAGTATGCAGCAGCAACATCAACATCGTACATGCTTCTTATGATTGCAATTATAACTTAATTTAACAGCAGCCAAGAGTTCAAAAGCAAGTACTTGAAGTAAGCCAATCCTGAATTGCAGTGCTCACTGCAATTAGATTCTTAGACTCCCACTGCAGCGCATACCTAAGCATTTGCCAAGGTCATAAGAAATATCAAATTTGTAAATTTTGTTATGACAAGCATCCAAATTATTACTTTTAAAGGAAAATTATCAACAGAAGAAAGATAAGATGCAGAAGGTAGATAAAATAATTATAGCAGTTCCATTAAATTTATATCACATTGACATCATATCTTCCACTCCCAAAAAATAAAAAACAATAACGTTCTATCACACCATGAGTGATAAGAGTTCATAGATGATACTAGCATAGTTCATAAAAACTGAAGCATGAAAAACTGAAGAAAAAATAATAACGTTCTATTACTCTCTTTTTTAGTTTAGCCGATCCAATACTCATGAAAAAACCCTCAAATAAATTAGAGAACAAATTTCTGATAAATCTCACATAGGTGGAACATTGAACTACAATGAAAACAGTGTCAAGAGAAAGAGCTATTAGAGACATACATCAACCACTTGAAATGCATTAGAAATTTAGAATCACCCTATAAATGGTTAACTGGGATACAAATAAGCATTTACTTTCTGTTTGGTCCTCTTCTCAGAAGTGAAAATAAAAGACAGAATTAAAGTAAAATAATATCCCTTTGTTTCATTATGCACAACAACAAAAAAAAAAAAGTTTGCTGTTGTTTTCTCATTTTCTTTATTCATCTTCCATTGTTGCCCAACTGTCTCTCGACAATCACCTATTTGAGAATGAAATTTTGGCGGGCCTCTCTCTATCTTGTTAAAGAACCAAATGGCAGAATGGCAGAGAATTCAAAACTTTACTTTTAAGTTTTAACCATTTCAGTGATAAAGTAAACACAATGTAATATCAGGAATTGGAAGGTAGCAAAGATATAAATACCTTTCTAAGTTATCATTTTGTCCTTCCCAAGGCCTTACAAAATCTTCCTCATCAAAAACAAATCCCGAGACCAAGATCTCAACTGCCAGCCTCTGATATAAAAGTTCAATTTTTGAGTCCATAAATTAGACATAAGTAATGTTAACAAGATGGGAAGAGGGTGAGAGAAACAGAGAAAATCATAAAATACAAAAACCATAAAGATAGTCCTCAGACTGAAAGGGTTTTTTACAAAATATAAATAAACTACTGAAAAGTATTCCTCAAGGAAAAATATAATGCTTCCATGAAATATAAAATAGAAGCTACAAAAACTCACGCCTTTATTATGGTTTTCTCCTATAGCTTTGAATTCAAATTCATCAACGCTTCCAACTCTTCTAGCCATTTTGGTCCCTGTAAGTCCAGCACCGGCCGCTGTTTTGAATGGAGACATTGATGAGTTCTCCGTCAAATAAGCAAAATATCACTTATGTATATATTTCTGGACAAAATAGAACTGTTCTACTGATGGAACTATTGACTAAAGTATCATGATAGTGAATAAAGGAATTCGACATTAACTTGCAACATAAATTGCAAAGAGCATCCTGGTGTAAAAAGTTTTACACCATCATCTTGAGGATTTGGTTGGTGTTAATGGGTATGCATGACTCTTTTTCAAGTCAGTGAAAGCTAACTATAATGAAAACTCGAAAATCTGACAGACACTTTTAGTCAAAACCCCTTTTAACAACTAAAAGACCACATAAGGACTTGCTATATAACCCTAACTACCAGCACAATTGTGGACTTCTCTATGAAATCTGCTTCTTAAACTATTCTATGTGATCATTCAGTTCAACACACTTTAATTATCATGCAGTAAGAAACGTATAACAGGATCACCCTCATAACTCAATCAAAAGATAGCATTCATCCTATAGAAATGTTAGTTAATTAAACTAGCAAGGTCATTTCTGAGGAGCCACATCCAAGTTAAACAAAAGACCCTCATAAGACATATAGAGACATAAAAACAACAGCCCAATCATATACTGCTGCATAAAACAATCACAGATCAAACACATTGGATACACCAAAAACACCTATTTTGTCCTTTAAAAGGGAAAACAGATTTATAAGATCATTTGAGAAGATTAAACTATGGAATGTAATCAAGTGTTCACCTCCAAATGACGCAGCAACAGCAACTGAACCTGCAACAGTTCCTGCAGCACTTGCAGCTGCCGCAAACCCACCAGCCCCAATCACAGGGATCAGAGTCCCTAATGTTGGAGCTAGGGCACTAAGTCCTGCAGCAATTGCTGGGGCAGCTAATCCTGTTAATATTGAAAATGAAACTGAGAAGTCAACCACAAGAAGAGTGTTTCTCAAGTGGAAATTTTTATGAAAAACAAATTTGAGGCTCCATACCACCAGTAATTGCCATCAAGGCTCCTCCAGTTACTGCAGCTGCACCAATGATACCACCACGCTTCCATTTAGCCCATTTGTTTTTTGAAGGTTGTTTTTCTTCTTCTCTCTTTGATTCTCCCTCTTTTGCTAAAGCCATTGCAGAGCAAGCAACCATTATCTCAATTGCTTCCTGCAACACAAAAACTTCCCTTAACGAGGTCAAAATATAAAACATGATCCTTAACTAAAAAGAAGAAAAATTACAATTAGGTTTAATATATATATACACACACACTTAATCACACACCTACAAGTACAATTAGAAGTGATAAAATGACAGAGGAAAAAAGAAGGGAATGCATCTCAATGGTGATTTCCACTGAATGTTAGAAGATATTTTGACTTATATCACTAGAACATAATAGGGAGTTGAGAAATCTTTTCCTCATCCATCATAGGACCTAATACCAACAAAATTCTCATCCACATTTACAATGACCAACAGAGTACCAAGAGTTTGAGTACACAAACCATTTTTGTCCATTTGATATCAAACCAAGTTGCCAGCAAGCGTAAAGCCACACGATGTCGAGCATCATAGCCCTTTCTTTGTCGGTTACACTTTTTGTTGTCATCACTTGTATCTGCCAGACAAGCTGAAAGAAGCACATAGAGAACTGTAACTTTCCTCCGATAACTGAGAATTGTTACCTCCTCAATTGGTTTCTCAGTCATTTTACTCATTAGCGCATGATCTGCATCCTTAATTTCAAACGTATTACTATCTGCCTCCTGCAACAAGTGCACATCTTCTGCTTCCAAGTTTGATTGCACTTCAGCAGTGGAAAATTTCTCACGACATTCATGTTCATATTCACGAAGCTTTTCCCTCTTAGACTTGGAAGATTCAGAATCTTCTTCCATGCTACGTGCAGTAACATCGACAGCTGTTGACAAAGCAAGTTCCTGATCTTCCCTTTGAGAAGAATTTTCACCACTTTCTTCTGCAAGTAACCTCAAGAACTGTGACAAAATGAAATCTTAAGTGCAAAGAAGACAGAGCTAACAAATCAAATAACGTAACTATGTAAATGCGAACCTAATTCAAATACAACAAATAGCCTCACAAAGGAATTCTTAATTGAAATAGGAAAAACCCGCTTTCTAAACATCAAGCATCACACAGAAAAACCTCAAACAAGTTTTTTTACATTCGTGTATGTATGTATGCATGCATGCCTGTGAGAGGGGAGCATGATGCAAGAAATCAAACCACATACTGCTCCAACATGACGGTTAGCTGAAGAAGTCCCAGCAGTTTCCTCAAGTCCATACCATGCATTAGAGCTGATCTCTAAAAACCTATTCATACCAAGGTCAACATTCAAAAATCAATGATCACTCTACAACAACAACAACAACAAAGCCTCAGTCCCAAATTTCCTGGGTTGGCTATGGATCCGCAACATATTAGTTAAAGTCGGTCACATGTATCATTTTCCTCCTTTCTATTCTATCTGAAGTCATACTCTCCGTTACAATATCAACACTCCCAAAAAAAGAATTATAAAAAATCCCAAATTAACATAAAAGTAAAGGTTGCATTATCTTGTTCTATCAAGAGTAAAAATTCCAGGATTTACATTACATGTCCCTAAAATGCAATTGTTATAAACACAAAAGAGAGTCACAACACGTATCATTTTCCTCATTTCTATTCTATCTTAATTCATACTCTCTATTACAAAATCAACTATCACTTCCAAAAAAAAAAACTAATACCATTGACATTGATTTACTTGCAAAATAAATTAATAGTAAGAATCAAAAGTAAAACCCAACCCAATTACCACATAGTCATAGACTCATATATAGGATTTACATTACATGTCCCCAAACTGCGATTGTTGTTTCAACAGAGAGTCATAACATTATATTCCAAAGTTGACATTAGATTGAAGAAAGAAGAAACTGAACTCACTTGAAAACGGGTCGGAGCAGGCCCGAGTTTTGGTGGACCCAAAGCCCCGGGTCCTCGGAGACCGCGTCGTTACTACTGCTGCTGCTATCACTGGTTTTGGTTCGGTCATCGGTTGGGTCAACCAAGCCTAGCGGGTTGGTCTGGTGGATCTGGGCTTGGTGAAGAGCGAGTCCGAACAACGCTCCCGCTGCGTAGCTTTGCGTCGGCGTCAAATACGACGTCGTTGCCATATTACTCTGAAGTTTGAAAGTCGGAAATTCGAAGCTGACGTTAAGTATATACTAGCATTTTGTGGAAGCTGTAATTGAGAAGAGAACAATTCTTTCTTGGAAGCGATTGAAAAACCATGCCGTTTTGTTTTTGCCCAGTCAATGTCAAAAAACTTGAAACGACTCATAACCTTATTATTATTATTATTATTATTATTATTATTATGAGAGGAAATTGCATTTTACCCAATGTAGTTTGGCCCGTTTTAACAATTCTCACCCGTGGTTTGAAATTTATCACTTAACCCATCTGAGGTGAACTCCGTTAGACCCTCGTTACCCACTTCTGCCCTTTTTGTTAAAAAATCCTCTTTACTATATAAGCCAAAATTAAAACCCAAATAAAACCCTAAAAAAAAGAGAGGAAGGAGCTCTCTCCCTCTCTCTACCTTGGAGCCTTAAACCCATTTCCTCTATATCAACTTGATCTTCGGCCATGGACTTGTAATCTAACTACGAAATTGCCCCCATTGCCGATTTCATCTACTCCCGCAACATCTACCCGCAACTTCAACAAAAGCTTTTAGAGAGATTACAGAAATTCGGTGTCTTTATTCTTTGATTGGTTGCTGAGAAACTGAAGGAAAGGAAAATAGAAAGTTAGTGTGTGTCAGTGAGAATTTAAGTTTGATTAGTTTGCTAGTTTCAGTCGCTTTCTTCAAAGTTTCTGGGGAGATTTTGGAAATTTTATTTCCTTATTCTCTGTTTGTTTCCTGAGAAAATGGAGGAAAAGGAATAAAAGGTTACTGTGTTAGTGAAATTTAAATGTGATTAGTTTACTTGCTTCAGTTGATTTCAAACCTGGTTTGATTTAGGAGGAGTTTTGTTGCGGCGGAGGATCTCCACGAGTGGGACCACGAAGGCTAGGGTTTTGCCAGAGCCGGTGGCGGCATCGACGGCGACGTCCTTGTAGCTACAGAGTAAGTGGATTGTGGCGGCTTGGACCGGCGTGCAGAACTTGAAGTTGGCTCAAGTTAGGGCTTCAAGAATCGGTTCAGAGAGTGAGGGGTTGAGATCTGTTTCTTCATTCTCTGTTTGTTTGTTGAGAAACTGAAGAAAAGGAAAAGAAAAAATCATAAAGGAGGTGAGGACATTCACGGATTTGGGGTTGAAGGAGGCCAAGGAATTGGTCGAGAAAGTCCCTGTGGTGTTGAAGAAAGGTCTCACCAAAGAAGAGGTTGATCCCATTCTCGCTAAGCTCAAGGAGTTGGGTGCCACTGTGGTATTGGAATAAAGATTGATTTTTGTTTTTTGTTTTTGTTTTTTTTTTAATGTTTAAATGTAGAATAATGGTTGTTCTTAGATTAATGAGAAATGAGAAATCCATTAAACCCAAAAAATTTGAACAAATTGCTGGGTTTTTTTTTGCAGATTTTTTTTTTTTACTTGCAAATCTGGGTTTTTTTTAGAGAACCCAGCAAAAGAAAGAGGGTTAGAGTTTTATTTTGTGATTGTTCTATGAAGAATTAAGTAGTCAATTTTTGGATTTAGCAGTGGAAGGCTAGCAAATCTGTGGGTGTATGTTCACATGGATTTGTGGCTTTGTTTGTGACTGTAGGTGTATTGGTTTTCTTTTATGTTTTATGTGAAGAAGAAGAAGAATGAGAGAAAAGAGGAGAGAGACATAAAATATAATGAAAAAGACACATTTACTCCTATTTTTAACGGTGAAAAGGGAGAGGTGGGTAACGGGGGTCTAACGGAGGCCACCTCAGGTGGGTTAAGTGACAACTTTTAAACCACGGGTGGGCATTGTTAAAACAGGCCAAACCACAGGTGGGTAAAATGCAATTTCCCCCTATTATTATTATTATTATTAATTATTACTAGCTTTTTTTCTTTTTAGAAAAGATTATTAGCCATAAAGCCGTGCAGGCAGAAAAGAATAGTGAAAAAGAAAACAATAAGCCTAGAGATGGGAAAAATAATAATAACAATAATAAAAATTATAGTTTAAAAAAGTGATAAATAGTTTATATTTAATTAAGTTTTTATGTTTAATTCGTCAGGGTAAATACCTCTTGATTACTATGTAAACTAGTTGCTAACCCGTGCGATGCACGGGAAAACTATCAAATACGATTTTAAAAAAATATTTTTATTAATTTGTTTTTGCTATTGACAATGTTTTCTATTGTAATAGTTTGAAAATTTATTATAGGACAAAGTTTAACATGGCTACATATTTTGAAAATCTAATCGTTAATTGCAAGTTTTTTATGGTAACATAAATAACCTACACTATGTAAAGTCAAATATGAAATTCAACTCTAAATTGTAGACTTAGTATCAGTTTGGATAGCAATTCTTTCTACTTCATGTTGCGTTGCGTTTTGTTCCTGCGTTTTCAGTTTTTTTTTTTTTTTTTTAGCCGAAGTTATTGACTTTTGAGGGACTTTTATTGTGCATGAACAGTACGTGCACTATTCACGCATTGTTCATGCACTGTTCACGCATTAAAAATATTAAAAATGGGTCACACGATACTATTCATACATTTAAAAATTATTTTGCTACAGTGTTTTCAGCTAGGGGTGTCCACGGGTCGGGCCGGGTCGGGTTTCGACCCAGCCCGAACCCGACCCGCCGGCGTCGGGTGGACGGAAAACTGATCCGAGACCGACCGCCGGCGTCAATCGGTCGGATCGGTTTTGGGTTCGGGTGGAGATCGGGTTCGTTCGGGTGGAGATCGGGTTGTCGCCGGAGCTGGAAAAGATCGCCGGAATCTGGAAATCACCGCCGGAATCTGGAAATCACCGCCAGAATCTGCAAATTATCGTCGGAATCTGCAAATTATCGCCGGAAAATGTAAAAACTCACTAGATCTGCATCAAAATCGCCGAAATCTGCACCAAAATCGCTGGATCTGCTCGGATTTGAAGGTGATTTCGCCGGATCTGGCTAAACCTTTAAGTCTTAAAGTTTTGGACTTACCGGTTTTTGGCTGAGTTTGTGATTTCCGACGAGGGAAGAACAGCTCATCGGGCGGGTCGGGTTCGTCGGTTTCTCAAACAGCCAACCCGCAACTCGAACCGATGGTCTCGGGTGGTTGCGCCGGCGACCCGCGTCCGACCGTGAACAAGCTTGGATCCGACAGTTTCGGGTGAAGGTGATCGGGTTTCGGGCGGTTTGGTCGGGCCGGGCGGGTCATGGACAGCCCTATTTTCAGCAACAATCAGTTTTCAGCAACAATAAGTTGTATCCAAATGGACCCTTAACTTGTAAACTAAATGACTGAATTCATTTGATAGGAGTACTTAGACTTTGAAATTATTATTAATTAATACTCAAGAATGTAAAAAGGGTCTATCTCCCTTGACACAATATTTTGCAAGCTAACTACTTGAACTTTGAAAATCATGGTTCTCCCACTCTCCTTCATCTCTAGATCAAATTTGATGTAAAATTCCACCTCCTTTATGGTGCCTTTGAACCAAAACAACACAATTGCTGAATGTATATTTGAAGACACACTACAGACTACAGTATATAAAAGCTACCCTCTCTTTTTTTCTCTTTTTGCATCAATTAGTATGTAAAAAGCTACTCAAACATATCATTACCAGGGAATAGATTTTTTTTTTTTTTTGATAAGTATTACCAAGGAATAGACATAGCATAAAATTGGGTCAAGAAGGTGAAATCAACCAAGCTTTCACTGTTATTGGCAATATCATGGATTACTTACCTTCACACTCACTCTGGGTGATCAGTGTTGTTCAGCTAATGCTTATATAGTTGTGTCAGCGACTCAGCACCAGATAGTAGAATGGTTTTTCATTGGGAGCAACATTATGGGCAGGAAACATACAAAAGCTATGGTCGCTACTTGGGTAGTTCAGATAGCCTATTAACAAAATCGTATGGTAGGGGTTGTGAGTTGTGGCTTCACTAGCTTGTGAGTAAGGTTCAATTTGCGAAGGCGGCCAAGTATTCAGGTTTTATGCTTGCGACTGTGTGGATCTCAGGTTTTCAGTTTAGGGTTTTTCAGAAACAAAGTCATGAAATCATGTAGTCGGGTTTTCAAAGGTGAATCATGTGGTTTTTACTCAGCAAATTAAATAATTTTAAAAATTAAAAGAAAGAAGTTTAAGTAAAACATAAAATATAAAACGTAAAAGAAAAAGAAAAATAAAATAATGCTGACGTGGAAAATTGTGGGAGCTTCAAAAGTTTCGATTTTATATATATATAGATTAGTCCTGAGGAGTGGGATCAATTGTTTGTAAGTTTTACTGATTAGACACAATAATTTTTTAAGGTAATGTTAAATTTTTAATAGTAAATCACAAGAAAAAAACTTGTTGCCAGAATTGTTGTATTTGCAACTCTTTTTTTTCACTTTTTAAATAATTCAATAATTTTAAAATGAAAGATCTGAACTTTTTTTTTTTTTTGAGAGAAAATATTTGATCAACAAATCAAACTACATGACTATGGATGGCAATTTTGCCCCGCCCCCCCTACTTCGCCCCGCGCGGGTTTTTCCCGCCCCGCAAAGGTGATGGGGCGGGGATGGGGCAAGATTTTAGCCCCGCACCACGGGGCAGAGCGGGGGTGGGTTTAAACTTTTTAGACCCACCTCGCCCTGCCCCCGCCCCGCCCAAGTTGCTAAGGGTTATAGTTATAAATTTTTCATACCCTAAAACCCTACTATTTAAATAATATATCAATATTAGCTTATTTTATTCTACCCAATGTGGTTCTCTGCCTTTATTTTGTTATATGTTATACTATGAGTTTTTTTTTTTTTTTTTTTGGTGATTGTCTTGTTAAACGCTTGGATATATTATTCAATTTTTTTTCTAAAAATTGATTTGATTTGATGGGATAAATTTAGTTGTAATTTCAAGTATATTTTTATTAATGAAATAGGTTTCATTAAAAAAAAATGTACTAATTGTAGAGAAAATTAACAAAAAGTAGAGTTTTACGGGGTTAGGCGGGACTTCGCGAGGCCCCAAGGGGCAGGGATGGGGTGAGAAAGTTTTCCCCGTCATGCGGGACGGGGCGGGGATGAAGAGCCCTTCCTTCGGCCCCGCCCCGCCCAATTGCCATCCCTACATGACTCTATATTATTATTAGGAAAAAAAAAAAAAAAAAAAAAACAACAACAACAACAAAAGGAATTGAATTGCCGGCTCTGCAACAGAAATCATGTGTGTCTCTTCTCTTAGCGTTAAGTGTGGTACGTGACTGACCATTACATGCAATAGATGTTTTTATCTAAACAAAAAAAATTACATGCAATAGACGTGTTTTAAACCTTGGCCTGTTTGGTTGTTTTGTTTAAACAATAGTTTTTGTTGTTTAAACAACACAATACATTTTTTCACAACATTTTTTCACCCACACGTATTTTTACAACACTTAAACAACGTTACTATAACAACGTTGCCAAACAGGAATCAGCCAAAAAAAAAAAACCCTTTTACTCTTCTTCTTTTTAACAAACCCTTTTACTCTTCTGTATTCAACACAAGTGGTTGATTTAGACCTGAAGGTGATTGAGAAATAGAATAGTGTTATATATATAGCCTTTTTCTTTCCTTAAATAGAGCACATTTATAACTCAACAAAACGCTTAAGTAGATATGGTACATGAACACAAATTGTGTTTTAACCTTTTTTCTCTGCCGCTAAGAAAGTTGGCTCTTCCTTCTCTCTTAGGCAGTAGAACCGTCATCCCTTCTAGTAAGGCTTGTTTTCCCCTCTTATAACAACGTTACAGGTAGGGCTAGTGGTTTCTTCTCTTTCATTCAGGGGTGGGGAAACACATTTTAGAACCATTCTCTCTTTTTTTCTTTTTCCTGTTTTGTTCTCACAGCATTCTTTTGTTCTCAGCGGTGTGTTAGTATGGAGGATTTATCCAGACAATGGAGTTGTCTTTCTCTTTCCGAAAAGGAAGGGGACAATATTTGTTTTAAACAAGATCGACGCCGACAAGAGTTTATCATTGTAGCACTATTCCTAACCAAGCGTGCACTCAATATGGATGCAGTCGGCAAAACTTTTAAACCTCTTTGGAGATCTCAGAATGGCTTTAAGATCAGTAATGAAGGGGGTCATAAGGTTCTTTTTGTTTTCGATAAGGAGGCGGAAGTGGATAGAATTATGTCCACTGGTCCGTGGAGTTTTGACAAATCTCTGGTGGTGTTACAGAGGTATGAAAGGCACTCTGCACTTAAAGATTTGAGTTTCGATAAGGTTGCTTTTTGGGTGCAAGTGCATAATATTCCCATTAGTTACAGAACCAGATCAGTGGCGGAAGATATATGTGAAGCCATTGTGTGGGTGGATCGTACAACAGATACTTCGAAGTGTGAGTGTGGGAATTACATTAGAGTAAGGGTTACCATTGATGTCTTTCAGCCTCTCTGTCGAGGCCGAGTAATCAGACTAGAGGATAATGAAAAGGTCTGGGTCACATTCAGGTATGAGCGGCTTCCAAATATTTGCTATTGGTGTGGATGCCTTGATCATGGTGATAAGGAGTGTGATTTATGGATCCAGAGTAAAGGTACTCTCCAAAAATCCTCTCAACAGTATGGTTCGTGGCTTCGGGCAACATTGTCAGGACCATTAAAGGGCAATGTAATCCGTGTATCAGGTTATTATGAAGACCGGAAGGAAAACTTATCCTCACATTGGTAGAGGACTGAACAGCAGCACCCAAATCCGATGACCACCCCAGCAACGGCGAGTTCAACAAAAAAGTAAACTGAGGATATGGTAGCAGATATTGGGGAGTTTCCTAAATCAAATACTGCAGAGTCCACGATCCCAAAGGAAAGTATAAGGCCGAATTTTCAGGATCACGGTAATCAAGGAATTTCCTTTACTCAACAATTGAAGGATATAGATAATGATCTTGGGATTTATGAGGAACCCGTAATTATTGGCCAACCCGAGGAGTTTCAAACTGATCAGGAAAACTCTCCACTATTTGATTTGGGCACGCTGAGAAAAGATTTGGATGAAAATATTAGCATGTCACATGCTCCTACATTAGTACCCCCTTGGAAAATATTAAGCAAAACCCCTCTCAGATATTACCAACTCTCAAACCCCATGGGTTAGTGCTGTTATTCCCCATCAGGCTACGTGGAAACGTGTACCCCGTCCAGCCCCTATAACTCAGCCTTCCTCATCTGATTACACAAGTTTGAAGTGACCAATTGACAGGGTTAATGATCATTGTGAGTTACCAAGTAAGAAGTTAGTGGTTTCGAGCAATGACAGAGAAAGTTCACTTGCATTGGCGGAGGCTGTTGTATAGCCCCGCCAGTCACAATGAGTTGCATAGTGTGGAACTGCAGGGGGCTTGGGAACCAACTCGCAGTTTAGGAGCTTGTGGATTTGGTGCAAGCAAAAGGTCCCTCTGTCATGTTTTTAGCCGAGACATTGGCAGATGAAGCTAGGCTAGATTACGTGAAAGACAGAATTCGTTTTGATAAGAAATTCTTCGTTCAAAGAGAAACTAGAGGAGGAGGTTTGGTGTTGTATTGGAAGAATGACATTAAGGTTGAAGTTGAATCATCTTCACTAAGTCACATCAACGCCATCATTAATAAAAGTTCGGGTAAAGCTTGGAGATTCACCGGGTTTTATGGCAATCCCGAAACTTAAAGAAGGAGTGAATCTTGGGATTTACTTCGTCGATTGCATGGCGGAAACTCCCTTCCATGGTTGTGTGCGGGAGATTTTAATGAGATTGTAAAACAGTCGGAGAAGTCGGGGGGGGGGGGGGGGGGGGGGGGGGCGTTTAAGACCCCAAAATCAGATGCAGATGTTTAGAGATGTATTGGATGAATGTGAATTAATGGATTTGGGCTTTAAAGGTTTTCCTTTCACATGGAGTAAGCATTATAGAGATGGTTATTCGGTATGGGAGAGGCTGGATAGGGCAGTAGCTTCACATGACTAGTTTGTAGATTTTTCGGGTACTCGAGTCACTCATGTAAACAGTACCACTTCGAACCATAAGCTATTGTGGATTGACTTGGCTGATCTAGATTTCCAGCAAAAGAAAAAGGTTTTCAAATTCGAAGAGGTTTGGCTGTCAAACAAGGGATGTGGGGAAACGGTTGAGGATGTTTGGTTAGCAACATTTGAAGGGTCTGAAGATACAAGGGTGATTAGGAAAATAGAAGCTTGTGGGGCTGAGCTAACAAGATGGAGTCGTAACAACTTCGGAAATATAAGAAGAGAGTTAGAAAAAAAGAGGAAAGAGTTTGCACAGGCAGAACGGGTGGCTGTCTAGGGGGGCAGTTTAGGCAGGTTGTGGATACTCAAAAAAGAAGTCAATGCTCTAATGGACAAGGAGGAACGACTTTGGAGGCAGAGATCTCGAACACTATATTTAAAGGATGGGGACCGTAATACAAAGTTTTTCCACTGTCGTGCAACTCAAAGGAAGCGGAAAAACTTTATTTCTGGTATTAGAAACCATTCCGATGTGTGGTGTACTGATAGAGACCAGATTTGTGATGCTTTCTTGAAGTATTACTCTGAGCTTTTTACTTCTTCAAAACCCGAACCTTTAATGGCAGATTTGGCATCCATTCCTCAGGTGGTGACTGAGGAAATGAATGACATCTTGATAGGAGACTTTAAAGCTTGGGAAGTTGAGGTTGCACTGAAACAAATGGCTCCACTGAAAGCTCCTGGACCCGATGGAATGCCTCCGCTTTTCTACCAAAATTTCTGGGATTTGGTAAGCTCTAATGTCACTAATACAGTACTGCATTTTTTGAATAAAGGTTCTTTGCCTAATTCTTTAAATCATACTTTCATTACTCTAATCCCAAAAACAAAAAACCCGGAGTATGTGACTGAATATAGGCCCATTAGTCTTTGCAATGTGCTTTATAAGATTTTTCAAAAGTACTAGCAAATAGATTGAAAAGAGTTTTGCCACTCATTATTTATGATCATCAAAGTGCTTTTCTGAAAGGTCGATTGATTACAAACAATATATTAGTGGCGTTTGAGACTCTTCATTACATGAAAAATCACAACTCTGGAAAATCGGGTTTTATGGCACTCAAGCTTGATATGAGCAAAGCCTATGAGCGAGTTGAGTGGTCTTTTCTGAGAGACATTATGAAGCAAATGGGATTTAATGATAGATGGGTGGCTCTAGTCATGGAATGTGTTACAACTGTCTCATATTCACTCTTGGTAAATGGTGAACCCCAAGGCAATATCAAACCTAGTAGAGGTATTTGCCAAGGGGATCCACTTTCACCATATCTCTTCCTGTTATGTTCAAAGGGGCTACATAGACTTATTCAAAGAGCAGCAAATTTGGGTGAGATTAAAGGTGTTTCTATATGTCGGAATGGTCCTAAGCTTACTCACTTGCTATTTGCAGATGACAGCCTTTTGTTTTGTAGAGCTACTAAGGAAGATTGTCATAAAGTTTTGGAGATTCTCTCTTCTTATGAGAGGGTTTCGGGGCAAAAATTAAATAGAGCCAAGACATCTCTCTTCTTCAGCAAATCAACAGCTTTTGATATGCAAAATCACATCATGAATGAATTTGGAGTAGCCGAGGTGAGGAACTATGAGGAATACCTTGGCTTGCCCGCTTTGGTGGGTAGGAATAAAAGGGCAAGTTTTGACAAATTGAAACAACGAGTTTGGAAGTGACTCCAAGGTTGGGAAGAGAAGTTCTTGTCACAAGCTGGCAGAGAAGTCCTTATAAAGTCGGTCATCCAATCAATCCCAACTTATGCCATGAGCTGTTTCAAGCTCCCGGTTACTTTGTGTCATGAGATCGAAACACTCATTAGAAAATTTTGGTGGGGCCAAAGGGGTGAAAGGAGAAAAATCCATTGGGTGAAGTGGGGAGAGTTGTGTAATCACAAAGATGTAGGTGGGATGGGTTTCAAGGATTTAACTATGTTCAATGAAGCGATGTTTGCCAAGTTAGCTTGGAGACTCCTTAAAGATGATAACTCACTGTTTTATAGAGTGTTCAAAGCTCAGTTTTTTCCAAATGGAACCATCCTTGGTGCAAAAGAATCTCCCTCAGCCTCCTATGCGTGGAAAAGTATCTTAAAGGGGAGAGATGTGATTTCTAGAGGGGCGGTATGGAGAGTTGGGGATGGTAAACAAATCAGGATTTGGGGAGACAATTGGCCGCCACTTAAAAACAGAGCCAAAATCACTTCACCAATACTGTTTAGGCAAGAGAATTCATGTGTAGAAGTTTTGATAGATCAGCCAACCAAGTAATGGAGAGCAGATGTGATTGACCATGTTTTCAGTAATGCAGAAGCAGAGGCAATTAAGAGTATCCCTCTTAGTTCCTCTCCGCAACAAGACACACTCATTTGGCCCTTTACTCCATCGGGGCACTATTCCGTCAAGTCGGGATACCGATTTCTGCGTGAAAATGAAGTACCAGATCAGGGGTCAATTATAAATTCTGGTTTTTGGAGAGATATATGGAGTTTGGAAGTCCCTTGCAAGGTGAAAAACTTTGTGTGGCGAGCTTGTAAGGATGCTCTTCCAACAAAGGCCAACTTATGCAAGAGAAAAGTCATCACCGAGGCAACTTGTGAGAATTGCAAGGTGATGGCTGAAGACTACTCACATGCTCTGTTTTTTTGTTCTAATTTACTGGTAGCTTGGACACAGGACCCTCAATGGAGTTGGCTGGCAACCATGACTGGGAAAACACCAATGGACATCTTCGAGCGTGCATTCAAGGAAAACAAGGACCCTTCCTTACTAGCGTATATGGCTTGGTCCATCTGGAATAGACCCAACCAGGTCCGATTCAATGAGGAGGTATGTCCGCTGCAATGCATCGATCAGTTGTCAAAGGAGCGCCGAGCTAAATTCCAGAATCTTCACATAGTCAGCCCGGAGCAGAAACATGAGATGCACACGATGTGGGAACCACCAGACTTGGGAGTTTTCAAAGTTAACTATGATGGTGTGAGGTTCACAGAAACAGGGAGAGCTAGACTCAGAGTGGTCATTCGCAATTCAGAAGGAGCGGTTATGGCCTCTCTGTCGCAACAAATCCCTCAACCAACTACTGTGGCACAGGTGGAAGCCCTTGCAGCAAGACGAGCAGTCGAATTTGCCTTGGAGATTGGCATTACCTCAGCTGTTTTTGAAGGGGACTCAAACATAATCTCAAAAGACCTCAATAACTCAAAGAGATCACTAGCACTCCACGGACACTTGATTGAAGATGTTAAAGTTTTAACTCCTTTTTTCAATTGCTGTAGTTTTGTTCATGTTCGCCGACAAGGCAATAGAGTCGCTCATGCTTTAGCTAGATGGGCTATTAATTCCATCACATTAAACTACAATTACAATCAACCTCCACAAACCACCAACAGCAATAGCAACGGCAAATCACCACCAACGGCAAATCAACCTCCACAAACTGCAATCACAATCACTGGATCTCCAACAAATTCCAAATTCAAAAACCTCCACAAAAAAGAAAAGAAAAAGAAAAAGAAACTCAAAATCTTCAACAAACCCTGCCGTTCCACTACAGCCACAAACACCGCCGCCCACTACAGCCACAAACATCGCCGGCCCAAAACTCAACCAACCACCGCCACAACCACGACACCACCACCGGCCCAAAATCCCAACCCAACCGATCAATCAATGACCCAAAACCCACACATCGAAACCCATCCCAAATATCACACCCACGACCCGATTAAGAGATCTAAAGGTCAGCGGCAAGGGCTGTGGAGGTCGGCGGCGAGGGCTGTGGAGGTTGACGGCGAGGTGAGGCGGCGAGAGATCTTGAGCAAAGATGAGAGAGATCTTGAGCCGGGAGGACTGAGAGGGAAGAGATAGAGAGTGATGGAGAGAGCAGAGAAAAGAAGAAAGTGAGGAGAGAGGAGAGAGAAAAGAGAATAATAAAGTATTAAATAAAAATGACATTTCTATCCATACGCTCTCAAATATGAGAGCGTACTGTAGCATGTTCCAAAATTTTGGAACATTTAGCATACCTGATGAGCATTCGTTTTTGTGTTTGATGTGCCAAATGTGTCAAATATTTGACATTTGGCACATTTGAGAGAGCTGATGAGAATGCCCTAAAGGTCCACATCACATCAACCTTTGACAACAGCTGATCAACACATTGATTTAGCTTCCTTGAACACGACTGACTAAAATTAATGTAATCAATCCTTTTTCTAGATCATAGAAGATCCCTGCAATCAACAAAAACAAAGAGAGATAAACCAAAAATACGGAGAGGCATATAATTCGTAATTAACAAATAGATAAACAACAACAGTCTTCAGCATCAAGTTCATGAGCAATGTTACTATGTAACATTACATGTCCCCTTTATAGTTTATACACCGCCTATAGTACGGCCATAAATAAGGTTGGACATATATTGGCTGATACAAGCAGTGACGCCCATTACCCATCTTCAGTCTAAGTAGTCACAAAAAGCCTACTTGATACAGCCCTTTCAAATACTCTTCTTTTTAACTTCTTTTTTAAAGTTTCGGATCCATTCCGTTTTCATATTATAACATATCTATCATCTAATGGTATTGGATAGAATGACTACATTGATTGAATGCATATCAAAGCCAAGACTAAGAGCGGTGAAATGAACAAAATCAAAGGTGTTTTAGGAATGAACTGAATTTTAAACAAAGTTGGATGATGTAATTGAGAGTTTATAACAATAATAATAATAATTTTATTATATTTTTATTGCTAAGTTACAAAGTAAATTTGAATTGCTAATCCTCAAATTCACCAGCTCTCCTCTCAATCAATCCACATGCCCTGGGCCCGCTAAGTAACCTAAGAATATCCAAACGAGAAATTTCAATTCTCATTCAACACAACCCTGCCGGTGGCGGTCGTAAGAGAGACTAATCAATGTAGGCAAAAACAACTATTTTATATATAATAGCGTTTGAGCGGACATCTGCATAGTCCACAAATCACACCCCCCCACCCCACAATTTGGGGTAGCATGTGTATCCAACCAAGATTCCAGATGCGTCAAAGCAAAAATCCTGAGGAAAGCGTTGTGGCAGGCTAATTAAATCACCCTTCCTAAATTGTCCACAACTTTGCAACTCTAGAGCTACCCAGATATTCAAAAAATAATGTTTTACGCTGCTTGTTGACTGATACTTTTACAGGTTAAATTGCAACATTGGCAAGAACCAGACTTCCCTAACATGAATAATGATTACAGAATTAAATGTGCCTAATTGCATAGAACCCCATAATCATGGGTGCAAATAACCACATGCCGCCCCCTTCTTGCAGTAGCCACTTTCATAAAACTTACAAACTCGCTGCCCTTTGGGAGGAGACCTGAAGGAACCTCCTCCGTTTCCACCACCATACATGGACTGTCTGTTGTTCCACATACCCCTACCTCTACCATATCCTAAATCCCTGCTCTGAAAACCCCGATCTCTAGGACCAGAAAATCTGTCACCACCATATCTCGGTTGGGTTCCCCAAATGCCAGCATTCCCAGCAGAAGCACTCATATTCATGCTTACACTGTTCTCTGCTGCTACTTGACCAGTTCCATAACCCATATTTGTAGTTCTTTGATCTAATCCTCCCCAGCCCAAGTTTGCACCTCCCTGCACTGCTCCATAACTAGTGGCTGTACTTTCTGATCCCACTCTCCAATCTGTGGTACCCATGTCCCAACTTGCTGTAGATGGTGGTGTAGGTTGGATGTCAGAACCAGATTCCCATTGGTTAACTGAAATATCGCTGCGCTTTGCATCTCCCTCCACTTCAAAACTTGTGGAGGAATGCCCACTGGACCTCTTTTGAGGATCAAGAACATCGGCCCCAGATACACCATGTGGTTCATCAGTCACCGTAGATTGAGAAGGTACTTGTAAATCACCAGTGGAGCTTAAGGCGTCACCTTTTCCTGGATCAAGTGCTGGGCTAAACCCATCTAAAGGACTCATACAATCATTTTTAGAAGTATCTATCAATGCATCTCCACACTTCATAATTGAAGTAGGGGAAGGCAAGCCATCAAGAGACTCCATCGCTTCAACTTCAGCCAACAGATCTGAAACTGATTCGTCAGCTAAAGAGAAGTCAGCAGGTTCAGTAACTATTGCCTGCCAATTAGATGTATTTGATGGAGGATGGGACGGGGAAGAATGTGTCAGTTGGTCATTTATTGAAGTTGGGGTAGCAGCATGATCACTGATCATTTCAGTGGGTTTCAGAGAAGATGCAGAGACAAGACTGGAGTCCCATTCCTCAACAGAAGGTTTGGCTGGAGTAGGGGAGTACCCACCCCATTTAGCAGCTACGTCATGAATTTGAGTCCCACCATCCACTAAACTAGAAGCAGTGCTCCAGGAAGGGTCTGCATTTTGTACAGGAACACTTGAAGAAACAGCTTGCTTGTTTTCACCAGCCTGACATTTTGAGTCTTCATTGTTTTGCTTTAGAGTGGGACTGGGCAGATCTGGAATAACAATTTCTTGATTTTTCACTGTTGTTTCAAGTGACTTAACTACAGAGGTAAAACCAGAATTGGAATCCCAGCTGTTCAATGAACCATTTATGGGTGGAGGCCTCTGGCTGTGTCCAGAAGATTGGCCTGAATGGCCCTCACTATCAGATCGGTTCTCATAACCCTGTTCATTTTTAGTTTGACCGTCAGCAGTACTGTTTGAATTGCAATTTCCATTTTCCTGACCAGAATTACTTTCACCCCCATGATCTTTCCTCACTTGATGTGACGGAGTTTCATCAGACTTCCCAGAAAATGCAGGTGGGGTTAATGAACTATTACACAATTGAGGCTGGTCAAGCCAGGAATTATTTCCCTGGGATGAGTCCCAGCCTGGTAGAGAAACTCCATTCCTTCTCTCATCAGAATTAGCAACATCTGCAGGTGTAGTCCAACTAGAAGAATTAGAGCCCCATTCATTGCCCCTAAAAACTTCATCATTATTATTACTATAAACACTTGAGTCTTCCTGCTTTGGCTTTGAGCTCCCCTCAACTTCTTTATTGTCTGTCTGAGCGGCATTCATACTCTCACTCCACCCACCATCACGGATATTATCTCCAACATCTGAGGCAACTCCAACTCCCTGAGACAGTAAATTACCATTATCCGGAAAAGGTGGCACTTCATGGCATTGTCCACTTAATGCATCAGTCAAAAGTACAGATTTATCTTGCTTTTCATTTATCCTCCATATTCTCTGATCAGAAGGGAAGTGCTCACTCCATTTACGCAGCTGCAGCATAGAGAATGGCCCTTGAGTTTTGCCAGCTGGGTCCTCGTAGTGCCAAATTTTGTCAGTCTCAGAATCATTAGCAGATTGCTCTGACACTGAAGAAAGAGCCAGTGGTGAAATTTCTGATGCAACCACCACTGCTTGACTATTCCAAGCAATGTCCAATGAACCAGAAGTATTAACCTGGTTTGCTGGTGGATTCCAACTATTTATTCCAGGTGCTTCTCTTTCCTGATTCCAAGAGGATTTGTTCACTGTATCATGAAGCTGGGAAGCACCACCTTCATCAGAATTACTAGTCATACCAACTTTACTACTCTGCTCACAAGACTTGGTAAAGTTTTTTCTGCTTCCAACATCGTCTGATATATCACCTGCTCTTCGTGCAGAGATAGGCTCCCTCCCCTTTCTACCATAGCCAGAAAGTTTTGGTCTCAAACTAACATCTGCACACACACCAGCACCATTACTACCAAATTAAAAATTCAAATTAAAACTTAAAGATAATATAATATCAATTATATGCGTTCCATGTCCATAAATCAAAAGTAGGGACCTTGTCTCTTCTCATCTAATTCTCCAGCATTATCCTCAGAGTCATAACTTGGATCCATTTTTGGATCGGTGTGGACTTCAGGAATCTCATACAGTCTACGCTGGCGCTCCTCGGGTGACTTTAGAAGTTGTAATTTCTCCACGCATTCTCTTAACGTGCAACATAGTTAAGGAATGCTTGATAAATTTGTACCAATTTCTTTGCAACATCACAAATATTAAGAATAGAAAATGCTACCAATCAATGGTTACAAGGTAATTCTTTAGCAGTGTAGTGTAAATATTTTAACTCATGCTCTATTTTCAATTGCCATTAAAATAATAATAATTGGTAAGTCACACATGCACCCCCAATAGGTTAACCTCAAAAACAAAATGAAATAAATTCAAAGATTAAAACTTCTCTTTACTTCCCCCATTACCTCTCAACTATCAGATATAACATAAAGTGAAACATCAAGAGATGGCTACAAGGCTAGCTATGCTCTATTTCTACAAGCAGTCAAAAGATCAATGCTGACAAATGAGTGTAACCAACATGAGGTTCTTGAGATGGATGAGGCAGAAAAAATTTATAATAAAAAATGAGCCTTTAAAATATTGAAAATGTGGTCGTTCATCAATCATGCCACATATCATTCCTTTGGGTTCTCAAATATGTAACCAGCAATCCATATAAACATCCAGGAACACATAATCTAAGCAACTTGAATGGGAATACTCTTTATTTTATTTTTGATAGGTAACTTGTATGGGAATATTCTTACTCAAATGAATTTCAATATACAGATATTTGGCATAACTAAGGTTAAAAAAAAACAGAGAAGGCATTTGTTTTCAAGCACCAAGAGTTCAAATTTGCAGGGGAAAATTCAAATATCAAATAGAATGAAACAATCTGAAACAACAAAGGATATTCCTTCTTATGTCCCTTTTCACTTGCTCGATCACGTAGATGATTAAGTCTCAATATCTCTGCTTCCAGCACCTAGATTGCGAAATAAGACCACAACGTTCAGCAATGATTTTCCAGGGTAAAAAAAACATTTATAGGCCACAACGTTCACTTAACGCAATTGTAACAGACTAAAAGATTATTTACTACACAAGCATCCTGCATACAATACTGCCTCATTACCCCAGGATCAAAAGGAAAGGAACTCACATCATTCACTCTCACTGCTTTAAGCGTCATTGCCTTTGTCTGAATCTCACCCTACAACCAAGAACAAGTTTCCTTTACAAAAGGGATGTAAATTCCCAGGTTGAGACATAGGGGAACATAAGAGTCAAGACTTACCACATTCAACTGTTTGATGAGCCCACACTTAATACTCTGGCGTAAACGTTTGCACTCATCCTGAAAACATAACATAAAATATCAACTACAGAAGCCAACTAGTAAACTCCATTCATGATGCTCCAAAATACTACACCTCACCCAGATAGTCTTTTGCTCACAGAATAAAATTATATACGACGATGCTAGTGTGTTTAAGTTGTGCATGTTCATACAATCCAAAAATAATACGAAATTGAAATAGCACAAATAACGCAAATACTCTTTCAGTTCATTCATTCATGCTAAAGGTGGTAAAGGTAAGGATTCTACCGGCATTTCTTGCAATGGCTTGATCCTGTTATGCAATTTGGATATCAATTCAGACTTTGTATTTATGAAATCCAACCACGGTTGAGTATGTGATCATCGCCCTGAGAAGGACTATAGATCTCTGCGGTTTGGGTTCACAGTTCTGCAAGGTGGTTTACATTTGAAATTCAGGCAACTGATGTGTACACAGTACACACTTGGTGGAAAAGGCTAAAAGAATGTCGGATGTCAGTAGGCAAGTTGTAGATGGATATACTACTGCTTCAGTGGATGGATTTATTCATTGGCTTGTGAGTTACCCTGATATATCTGATTTGATATGTTCCTTTTATCTCAGGAACAAGCAGTCTGAACCAACCATGCAAAGTAATTTTGTGTCTGTACATATGTACTGACACATGTTTGTATGTATCGATATATAGGTCTCTACAGCTTTGGTTCACGCTTGGGATCATCCAATCCTCTCTGCCTCCCTTCAAACCCATCAAACTCAAACCCAAACCCACCTCCTCCTCCTCCGCACCACTGCCACTACCACTACCACTACCACAACCACAACCCCCCATCTCTCTCGCCTTCAAAGTTCAACCCCACCTCCTCCTCCCCCGCTTCCTCCACCTCCCTTTGCCAACTATCAAAACTCAAACCCATCAACAACGACACCCAAAATGCCCACCAAATCTAAACCCATTGCCTCTGGACCTATGCCCTCACCTTCAGCTGCATAGCCAAGGGTCAACCAGCAATTCCTCCTCCTCCGCTTCCTCTTAGTCTTCTAAGCCATGGGTCAACCAAAAAGGCCCCATCTATGATTCTTTTTATTGTTTTGGGAAAATACATTGGGATATCTGTTGATTATTGTTTTGATTTTGAGAAGTTTTTGTTGTGATTTTGGGATGATAGATAGACTGATCGTGAGAAAAACGGTTCTGTGAGAGAAAAAAGATGTGAACAGAAGAGGAAGATACTGAAAGAAAAGAAAAGGAAGGAGAAAAGAGTCGTTGGGCATGGGTTTTAATGCATTATTAGCGGGCCCAAATGCTTTAGTGAAAATGAGAAGTAGAATGAGAATAAAAAGTCACTTTTTTTTAACTTTTGACTTCTGCTCTAGAAATGCAAATTTGAAAAATGCATTCTACAAATCTTAAAATGTCCAACCAAACACCTTAATTTTTTACAGAATGCATTTTACACCTAGAAATCCGTGGGAATGTGTTTTTGAAGTGGTTCCAAACACTGCCTAACAGTAGACTAAAATACACAAATCATGTTTTTAAGTTTAAAAAATACTCAAGTAGACCATAAAAACTGTATTATGCACTAACAAATACTTAAATCTGAGTAGGATTTTTTTTTTTTTTTTTATAAATTCAATTGTTACAACAAGTGGGAGAGGGGCAATTTGAACTTTGATTCTCCTCTAAATGTGAAAAGGCAATGCCATTGAGCTATAAGGCTCTTGGCCAAAGTAGTTAACACAAATGAGAAAAAAATCATCATAGTTGTTTGTGATGGAAACCATATTGTCCTATTATTAAAAGATAAAAAGGTAGCAACTTCATTTCTACAAAATGTAGGAGTTGAGAAAAATATCACCTCAGAGAACTCCTGGTTTGAAATCCCCTCGATTGATATGACCTCTTTCTTGTCTAAATTTAGGATTTCAAGCATCACATCTGTAGTTCTTTCTCCAATTTTATATGGTTCAGTCACCTTGCTTGTACCTAATACACAAAAACCTCAACAATGTCACAATTTTGCATAATATGTGTTTTACTGTGTACATTTAGAGGATAGGTGTTATAAAGTCAATACCTACAACTTGTACAAGCCTATACATTTCTTGCTTTTGGTCATTATTGGGAATTCTTATTCGCACAAATGAGCCAATAACTTTGTCATGAAATTTGTCAGCATCATCCATAAGACTCTCCATCAAATTACGCCGCAAGTAAATCAAGTTAATGTTGTGAACATCAATTGCTGCAAATGCATCTAAATTAATGTGAGACCCTCTCTCATCAGGTCTTTTACGTGTTCTACGCCTCTTATCACTACCTGTCGGAAGTTGGTTATCATAATTCCCATCAGTCTCCAACTGACGTGCAACAGCATCGACAACTCCCACTCTTAAAATATCATCTGCTGGAGAGTTTTCTTTTATAAGAAAGTGAGATTCAAGAAGCTTGAGCATTTCAAAGTGACCAACACATGCTTTTCCAAATAGATTTATAAGCCTTGAATCACAAACAATTTGGCATTTTCGCTGAGGATCACGGAGATTGTTTTTCATTATATACTCTAGCAAAAGAGCCTGGACATCAAACTGAGGTATCGGGGATGTATCACCATTTTTCATATGCGCAACAAACTCTAAGAGTTCCTTTGATGCCCATATTGAGCCTTCAGGCAGATGCATCCCATTATTACTAACTGATTTCTCCATAGATAGAGAGTCTTTATTAAGCAGAGGCTGCTTCCTAGTCTTTCTCTTTCTGGAATTATTTGTTTCTATGCCTGTACAAGAATGGTTGAAACTAGAACCTTTGTCAGTATTACCATCATAAACTTCACCTGAAGATTCCGTCTTACAAACTATAGTATCAGCTTCTTTCCATGGATTTTTAGCTCGAGTAAGCTCATCTAAAGTCAAAGACAGTTTCCCCTTCAAAAATATCCAATACATCTTGAAGAGATACTCCCAGCTGCTTTTGTCATCAAAATCCACTTGAGCCTGCACAACATAATAAATTATTCCATATTATCAGCTCTGGAATTTTTTGCCTGCCCTATCCAAATTCAACCAAGCTGAGAGAGCTTTTATTTTTTTAACAAGTCCAAGCTAAGAGAGCTTTGCTTACAGCAGAAAGTGACCAAAAGAAAGAAAAAGAAGAAGACAGAAGGAGTGTTCAGCATATCAATTCCTTTATCTTTCTTTTTTTCCCTTTTTTTTTTTTTTTGGATCAACAATAATTAAAAAGCGTACCGTGTCCTTATTTCCTTGCAAATTCTCGATCAGCTTCACAGTTCTCATGCATGCGCCACAAAATCCATTGTTTCCTCTTACGCACAGATAATCAGCATCTTTGATACAACCCTTGCACAAAGAATATGTACAAGTATAGCACATATAATGTGCAGCCTTCTGACAACTACTGCATATATGCCAACCTGAAATGCATGAATACAGTAAAGAACAAAAAGTCATACAACCTAAAGATCATAAGTCAAATTACTAATGGAGATTAAAAAAATTGATAACTTCATTTAGTGTATGTTTGAAATGGAGGGAAAAGGTGGGAGAGGATAGGAGAAGAGGGGACAGTAGCAGGAATTTTAGTATATTCTGGCCACCTTCCCCGATCCTCCCCTCTCCTCTCCTTCATCTAAGCATAGGGTTAAAATAGCACCAACTACTGAAAACTCCAAAAAAAAAAATATTTAAAAACCCAAATAACAGACATAGAGTTCCATTTTTTAAGGTAATTTATACGGGCATGCAATGGTAGGTTTTGACCCGGGACCTCATCCTCCGCCCATTCGCATAGGATGAGAAAAGTCTCATTTTCATTTAAGTCATAACTCATTGATAACTTCACAAAAAAATCTTTTGATTCCGTTTGGCCCCACAAAATTCATTTGTTTGGCATCGTTTTAATAAAGGAATTTCCTTCTTTTGAAAACACCAAATATCATGTTTGCAATTCACATATAGTAGGTAGCTTTTTCATTAATGCACCGCTTTTAAAACCCAAATCAAGTTTTCGCACCACGGTTTTTTCTAAAACTGCTAACCCAAACACACTTTTTTATTTCGTAACGCTTTTTCCAATAACATTGATTAGACGTGTATTGGAATACAAATGATATTACACAAATGGAAACCAATGGCATCAAGCATTTAATAACAATCATGTCATTTTGTTGATCAATAATATTTACATCAAGAAGGTAATCTATAATAATAACAATGTACACATTAAAACTACCATATAATGCTTATATAACGAACATGCCCCAGCTGAAAGGATCCCCTCCAATTGAATCCTCCCGTTTTTAGTTATATGTGTGACAGGTGGTACTTATTCAATTTTTAAATACCACATGCCTTACAGCTAAACAAAAATTGAAGGGAATTCGATAATTCAATGGGAGTGATCTTATGCTTCTAGTACCGCGAAATTGGGACACAACAGTAAATGAAACTGTTAAAAACTATCAGATTGCTTTCCTTTCATATGTCTACAGGATAACACAGCAACTGCATTCTATAAACAGAGAGATTTACAAGAGAATTAGATGCTACAACCAACAACATACCACAATTCCATTTCGCCCGCGATTTAAAGAACGCCTCGTCCCGCTTAATGCATGAAGGATGGTATGCTTTAGGGCAGCCCCTAACAAGTAATAAACAAAACAAATAAAGTAAATTAATATGCTTTATTTCTTTCTCTCTCTTTTTCTCCTTTTGGGTAATGGAAATGAAGAAATGAATAAATAAACAAAAACTTAAACCCTAACCCACGCTTTCGTTGCCCATAAACTTTTTTCAAAAGCCAAAATCAGCTCATTCTTACTCTTAATTGAGCAACTTTCAGTTTCACTGTTCTCATTTCTCAAGCCCTAAATAAATTAGCAACGACGAAAACAAAGCAAAAGAGGAAAATTGGCGAAGAAAGACTCTACTGACCGGCGATCACAGAGCACGAGGCTACCACCATCGAAGCAAATGAAACACACGTCCTCTTCGTCCTTCTTCTTCCTCGGCGGCGGCGACGCTATGGTCATCTTCGGCTGACCTCTCGGCGGTCGACCTCGCTTTCTCTTCGCCACCACCAACGTCGTCGTCGTCGTCGTAGTAGTAGTCGTAGGAGTAGTAGAATCCGGCACCACCGGAAGGGGAGAAGGCTCCACCTTGTTCTGCGTCGTTGTTTTCGTCATCATCATCATCAACTCCACCGCCGCCTTGGAAGCGTCCTCCGTCGCCGCCGGTGTAGCTCCGACGAGTTGGGAATCATCGATATGACATTGATCGACGCTCATGAGGTCCACGTCTCTGCTCTGCTCCGACGAATTGTCAAAGCAAGGCTGTGATTGCCCTCCTCCATCTTGAATACGCGGTTTGTAAAGAACCAAAGCTTGTTGATTTTGATTTAGCTGTTGCTGTTGTTGCTCTTCCATGCCCGAATTCGGGGAAGAGAGAGAGAGAGCGAGAGAGATTGAATTGTTAAATCTAAAATCGGAGATTGGAGGTTAGAGGTTAGGGGTGGTCTTCGAAAACCCTAGACCTTGGGTCGATTGGAGAGTAGTGGGCACATGGAAATGGACTCAGTGTGGATGTGACAGGGCATTGTTTTTTTTATTATTACTTCTTTTCTTCTTCTTCTTTTTTTTTTTTATTTATAGAGAAAGTGAAATGGAAATAGAAGGAAGTTGAGTGCAGAACGACACCCAAAGACGGTCAATTCGGATTGGCTCGAATTGTTTGTGCTGGCACTTTATAGTCGCTTAATATTGTAGCATAGCACACGAGTTACACACTGTCCTCTTTGGCTCCAGTTGGAATTATATATTATGTTTTGAATTTCGTAAAAGCACTGTTTCTTTTACATTTGTGTTTTGAAATCTGTAAGTATTGTTTTAATTGTAATTATAGAATAGTGAAAACACGATTTTACAATTATAAACACCATCTTTTGAAATCTGTAAGCATTGTTTTAACTATAATGGAAGAATTGTGAAAACACGATTTCAGGCAATGTTATCTTCACTCCTTAATAGCATAATATAACGGTTTTCGGTTAATGCCGTTAAGATAAGTATTTATTAATAAATTATTTTAAGAAAATTTTAATATCGCTTTTAATTATAATTATAGAATAGTGAAAATACGATTTCAGATGTATGCTATCATAACTTCTTAATAGTATAATAATAATATAACCGTCTTCAATTAATAAAAGAGTTAAGACGGTTAAAATATTTATTAATAAACTATTTTAAGAAAGTTTTAATATTATTTTTATGAAAAATACAAAAAAATTATTAAAAAAGTCAATTGCTTATTTTTTGCCATCAAAAAATTTTAAAAATACTTCTTGAATCAATATTCTTAAAATATTAGTTGATTTTTTAGTGGTTTTTCAGTAGTTTTTTTTTTTTCCTGTTAATGGTACTTTGTCTTCTACTTCTTCTTTATTTTTGTTGTATTTTATTTTATTTTAAAAAAAAATTTCATAACTTTCTGCCTTGAAGCGTCAAACGCGGCTCTTGTGAGACCTCATTCTCCAATCTCGAGCACCACGTGGTCAGTGGGCACCTAGAAAAGGCAGGAGATTGTCCACTGGGGTCCACTTTAGACATATTTTGGTTCAACGCCTAAAGCATGATCAAAACAAAAAAACTACTCTTCTCCCTCTTTCCTTTTTTTTATCTTTTTCCTACATTTTTAGGTTCAGCCCCTTTTTCCATTTTCCCTAGTTAGGAAATGAGACTAGTTCACAAAGTCAAGCACGCAGTAAATTTCATTCTATTTGCACAAGAAGTTTATCATGAGTTGGCATTTTGGATTTTTTTTAATTTAATTTATCACTTTGGTGAATCGACATCTCAGTTTGTTATGAAAATATTCTTTATTTGTTTTATTATAAATTTTTTTTGAATATATTGTCAATATTTTGCAATGTTTGTTTTACAATAAAATCTTAATTAACTTTTTTTTTTCTATAAAAAAAAAAAAAAAAAAACATTGTACATCAAAAAAGAATTTACAACAAAACAAACCTAAATGGAATGTAGTGAAAAAACAATAAAACTAGTTTTATAACAAAATTAATAACATTTTCACAATACCTAATTTGTCTACTAAGTCACATGCAAGTAATTAAAAATATTAATTATAATAGATTATAGTGTGCCAATAATGAGATGGTATATAAATCAAAATATATGAAATTGTTATGAAAAAATATATTATTTTTTTCACAATAAAAAAATAATATGAGAGTGCGGGGTGTTTATGGGCCTTCAAAATTTTTTTTTTTTTTTTTAATTGATTGATATTCTACTCCCAACACGCAACATGGGAAAACGGGACCAAAAAGTTCCACGCTAGACCGCTATAAATAAATGTTTAAATTAAAAAATTGAAAAAACAAATAAGTCTAAGATTCCATCGTTGTCTTGATTCATTACCATATGTCAGAATGCCTTTCCAAAAAACAAAAAGCATATCTGTCAGAACTTGGTTGGATATTTATAGATGGTGGGTTTGGCCAGACACCTAAGATTAAGAATTACTAAAATCAATACGTTTACTGACATACCAAATTTGAGAGTGAAGTTTTTTTTTTTTTTTGAGAGGGAAATTTGAGAGTGTAGTTGGTTTTTACTTTTTATCATAATTTTTACAACTTAGCATTAGTTAGCAAGATGTGAAATTAAAGTTTATCCTTAGAATATCCCTAGAATTGCTGTAATAAGATTCTATTGTGCTTCAAGATAAGATATATCTTTGGTTTATCCAAACTATATTAGAGAGCCGAAAAAGAATTACGTATTGCTGAAAATATTTAGCTATGTGACACAATACTGACAATTGTGCTGACTGCTAAACGACTAGCAAAAAGAATATAAAGAAAATATGAGTTTTAAGGTATAATTTTTTAAAGAATAATACTAAGCAAACAATATTTTTATAATATTTTTACAGCAAATCTTAACTATTAAGCTTTTATTGATTACAATCTAAGCTCACTACTTAAATTACTTCTTTACTCAATGGTAACAACTTGCCACATTACTCTTTTTTAATATATGCATCAAGTTTTTTATCTATAGAAATTACCTCCGACAAACATGCGGGTTCCGGACTTCAATTAATATAACTGATAAAATCCATTGTCACTAAAAACATTTTAATCTATATACTCATAAGACTGTTTTATCTATGATAGGAGATTGGGTTTGTTTGGTGGGATATTTTTTAAAAGGTTGTTATCTTTTTAAAACTCATAAGCTATCTTAATCAAAAACTTGTTTTAGCTTTTCGTCAATTTTGTTTGATCTTTCATCAATTTGGTGAAGGAGCTTCTTCTTTTTTTTGTACATATTTTTAAAATCTCTTTTTTTTTCCCTCACATTTTTAAAGTACAAGTATTTTTAGTACACTTTCAACTAAAAGCAATCAAAAAAAAAAATTAAATAAGTCAATATCAAACGCACACAAAATCTCATGTCACTAAAACATTTCAATCTATATACTCATAACACTGTTTCATCTATGATAGGTCATTGGGTTTGTTTGGTGGGATAATTTTTAAAGGGGGGTTATGTTTTTCAAAACTCATAAGCTATCTTAATCAAAAACTTGTTTTAGATTTTCGTCAATTTTGTTTGATCTTTCGTCAATTTGGTGAAGAAGCTTCTTCTTTTTTTCTCTGTATTTTTTAGTAAGCTTTTAATAAATATGACATTAATTACTTCTCAAAACAATTAAGAGCTTTTAATAAACATGTCAATCATTATTTCTCAAAATAATTAAGAGTCATGCTAGACATAAATCTTTCATATAACTCACCATTATTTTTATAGGAAATATAAAAAGCTATAAAAAAATCAATTACCTTTTTTTTTTCATAAAAATTGTCTAAAAGTATTTCTTAAATTAATGTCCTTAATACATCTATTAACTTTTTTTCCCTTTTTTGATGGTTTATAATTTGTCTCTAGATTTTTTCTATAATTAAACTTCTCTCTTTTTCATTTTTGAGAAACTCTAGAAGACTAGAACCAATGAAAAAAATTTCACATTTTCTTACTGTGGGGCCCGTGTATTGTGGGCTCGTAGGCCTGGGAGCCCCGGCCCACCTTTTGGTTGGCTCAAGGCCCATGCCGAGGAGGGACAGCCGTCCCAGGCCGTCCATGGGTTTCAGCCCTCTGGGCCCATGCCGAGGACACCTCCTTCCTCGGCACGCCTAGCCAAGTTCTAGGTGGGGGACAAGCCCTGGGTAGGTGGTCACATCCACGCTTAATGCATTTCTCTAACTCCCCTGACAACATTAATGCTGATGGGACTTCTGAACAACACAACCTTGGGTGCTGCGACCTGCAGTAAGGTTGGGAACACGGCAGATGGGACAGGCTCTAAAGTAAGCAGCCTGGATGATCGACAGCTGTAAGGCCAGGATCAACTAAAGAGGGTATATAATGTGAGGAACCCCTCAGAATAGGGGGCTCCTCGGCCGTCCGAGGAGTAACCCCAAGCCAAGAAGAACAAGGCTAAGTTCCCTCGAAGAAGGAAGAACGCTCCCGGAGAACCGGTGGCAAGCCTGTTAGCGCCAAACCCTTCACCCCACTCTCTAAATAAATGTATTGTTGGGGGATCTACGACAAATCGAGCCCCTACACTTACAATGTTGTATTGTGGTGGACTCCAAGTCTCCTAGTCTAGTTTAATGTGGTGTGAAATTTTTTATTTATAATTCAGTGTCATTAGCATAGCTCTATTTATTTTCTTTCTTCTTCTTCTTCATTTTTTTTTTTTTTTTTTTTCCTTTGGGCTAACTTAAACTTCTCATAATATTAAAAGGTTTTAGTTCTTGACAGGTAATCGTGCATGTGGTTATGTTATGGCAACGCTTTTTTTATGATCTTTCCTATATTGATAACAAATTCTGTTATTTATTGTCAAAAGCATAACAAAACAAAACACCATAAGAAGACAGAGTAGCAAGCTTGGCATGCGTTCATATCGTTTGGATGATACTAAAATGACCTCAAATAATCTCTCATTCTCCAATTACTAGGATTATACTTATTATTATTATTATTTCTTTAGGCAAAAGAAATCTGGATTGTATCACGGCGCACCATTGGTGTAATGGTTACTCTACCAGTATAAATGTTTTGGTGTATGGGAGACAAGGGCCGAAATTCAAGTTTTCAAAAAGCAATTTCACACATATATACTTAGACTATCCTAGAGTATAATTTCTATCTTGTAAAAACTATATCAAAAAAAAAATTAAAAAAACTTGGATTGTAATTGTACCTACTTTAGAAAAACAAAAAGGACTTTAGATTGTACGCGTAAATATCAGAAATCGGGTATATTATGTGGTGTGGACTGTGCGGAGTTATGCGCCTCTACATTCGATTAATGCGTACGATAAATACTTTTGGACAAAGTACCATCTCTCTGTGACTTAGCTGGTGCCTTTTTTTCTCAAAAAAAAAAAAAAGCTGGTGCCTTTAATAATGGATTACCAAACAATCTTAACAATCAATGACTCCATGTGGTGGGGCGTTGAGACCCTGAGAGATCGTTCTTCATTTTGATGTAAAATATCAAAGGAGGAGCAAAGAAAGAAATCTAAGGAGGAGATCATATAAATGGACCTTAAAGAGTTGAGTAGTTTTACACATAATGTATAAATAAATACGATATGTCTTGTGAGCACATCTAGTCAATTGTTCAAGTTTTATAAAGGAGCACATGTATACAGGTTAAGAGTCTGTAGAAAGCTGTAACTTTGAACATGTTTAATAATACAAATGTTATGATTTTGGAAATAAAGGACTGGTAACCACCAAAATCTGTTTGTTTGGGCATTAGTTTTCTGAAAATTGTTTTTACTTTTTTTCATTTTTAAGTATAGCATTTTTGTAATTTTTTTAGATCAAATTGTGAGTTATAATTAAGTTAACTGATAAAATCTCTTCTTGTTAAATAAGATATCTAAGTTTCAATCTCTGCCTTTACCAAAAATCAATCAATGTCTTGGTCTGATGATAAAAAAACAATCATTAAGAACAAATGTTATAAGTTGAAACTATCTCTAATATATATATATATATATATTTTTTTTTTTTTTTTCTCGTTACAAATATCAAACCCTCTCTCATTCTTTCTCAATGTCTCTAACTCTCTTTCATGATTGAATCTCAACAATTTATTTATCACAATGGTGAACTACTAATAATAAATGGGTTCTTGGCTCAGCATGCCAAGCATGTTGATTCTTATGTAATTTGGATAGAGTAAAATCCTAGTATCATTGAGACCGCTTTAGCTTAAGATGTAACGTTTTTATTTTCTTTTTAATAAAGTTACGATCTTCTTATAAAAAAAATAAATAAATAATAAGTGGGTTGCGATGATGAATGGTTAGTAGCAAGTGGCTCACAGTGAATGTCAAAATTTCTCTCTCTCTCCAAACACTTTAACATCAGGCTCCATGTAGTGTATTGTTGATGTTGTTACATATCCATTAATTTGTACGATTTGTATTGTTTCTTGAAATTTCGATCTACATTATTAGGAAAGTCCAAAGTTGCATGTTTGTTTTTAATGATTTTGGGGGTTGGGCATGTGGCGGAAAACAAAAACCCAACAAATATTGCTAAACAAGTTTTGGGATAGAAAAACACTACAAAAAATGTTTTTTAGAAGATCAAGCCCGTTCGGTTAGAGATTTTTAGTATCATTATTTAAGTGTTGTAGAAGTACGTGTGGGTTAAAAACTGTTGTTAGAAATCTAGTTCCAAACAGCCCCATTTTAGGATATAAAAACACTTGAAAACAAGTTTCGAAAAATACAAAAAATTAAAACACGAACTATTTGCCATTAATGATTAAGGCCAATATATGATTGGCCATAAGAGGCGGAGAATAAGACAAACATTTCCTCTTCCAAAATTCATAATATTCTCTCTTTAGATGATCTCTCACTAAATACATGCCTCATTAAAATCTTACTTGTGGGGGGTTGGGGAGGGGGGTGGAAATATTACGAAGAAAAACATTACAAAAATTACAAATATCATACAAAGATGCATAGTCGTCTATGAAAATGTTGTCCATCAACAAAGATGCTTGGACGACCCCCAGACGAAGATTCCAAGCATGTTCCTCTACACAAGTTAATGAAGTGAACCACATGTTTCTATCCCCAAATATAAGTAAAAATTGAAGTTCATTGTTACGAGTTCTTACTAAATACTTCCAAAAACGGTTATGGAAAATAAGATCAAATAATCTAACTTCCATGGCGGTTGTGGAAGTTAATCCCGAATCCTTCGACCTCCTCAAAGATAGGGGAAGTTACTAAACAAGTAACCGCTTCTAGTGTGCACTATATAAACACTCATTCATGACAAGAAAATGTAAGTCTAAGACAATTCCCAAAAAGTTGGAACTCCAGAATTTGAGAGAGAAACTAACTTAAATATTGGAGGGTTTTTGGCCGGTCCACCCCAGTCACATTTGATTGTGTGTTTTCTTTTTCAGTCCTTCCAAATTATTGAAGTCTGAAGCATCCAGCCTACTAATTTTATGTGTATCATCAATCCTTATCCACATTTTCCTTAAATATATAATATACGATCTAAATCAAATGCATTTACAACATGCTTCATGAATTACAATAACCTCTAATTGGTTTGAATAAGTGACGGGTATTGTTTGCTTGATCTCTATGGAATAGTTGTGTTGCCACGCGTGAAAATATCATATTTGTGATCCTGTCTTTGTAGGGATTGTGAAAATAACTTGAGTTTACGTATCCAACCAATTGGGGATTTAATCAATTTTGATAAAAATAATCTCATGGCAGTTGTCTCATTAAACTTAGTACATGCTTGATCCTATTCTAACGCTTTGAGTTGGTGCAAAACTATATTGTGGTAGTTAGTGATTGAAAAAGTTATGTTTGGTTGCATGCAAAAATATAATGTGTAGTACTTCAGGCTCAAGAGTTCATCATTTTTTTAGGGCGAAAATATCATTTCATACATCAGGTGACCAAACTACCATTATGGTGCTCAAATGATGAGCTTTATCCATATGAATGTGCTTCATGACCCTTTTTTTTTTTGTGTTGTGTATGGTGATTGATAAAAATCAGGGGCGACTCTACCTAAAGTCCAGAGTGGTCACAGGACCACCCTGACTTGGAAAAAATAATAATTCTTATGTATAAATTTTTAAAAATTATGATTTTTTTTATCCTTAAAAAAACTTTGTGACCACCCTAAGTTTTTTTTAGGTTCAACATAATTAAACTTTAGACAAAATTTGGCAACAAGCTTGGTTGTAGACTAAGACTACAACTTCAATTATTATTATTTTTTTTTATTGAATTTGAATTTTAACAAATCTACCATTTAATTACATTTTCTTATTATATCTTCCATACTTGCAAAATTTCAAGAAAAGAAAAGATATTGTTATGTCGTCAATCAAATGTTTAAATTTCAAGTTTTTGTAATTTAAAATTATACATAAAAAATAAGTTAAGGGACCGAATAGTAAATAATGACCGATTGACATGAAATTTGACATGTGTTTTAAGAATATAGAGAACAATCAATTCAGCTGTTAGATTTTCAAAATATATAGCAATGTTAATTTGTTTAGTAAGAGTTGAAGCCAAATTAAGTTTGTAACCAAACTTTGACCTTAAACTTTGGTCCCTTAACAATATATTAGGTCCTTACAAATAAATATAAAAAGTCCAAGAAAAAATTTATTTAACTAAACTTTTGAAGAGATGTAGTTTGCAACATTGATAATGAGACTATCATATAATGATTTCAAAATAAGAAAATTCATAGAAGAAAATTGTAAGGCTTTATGTGTTTGCATGTGTGTGTGTTTTTTCAATATATGAAATTCTTTTTTTATTAGATTTTGTATAATTTAAATTTTTTATTGACCACCCTCAAAAACCTTCCTGGAGCTGCCACTGATAAAAATTCCACTTGAAGATTTGCAATCTCCAAACGAAGACAAAGTTTTATTTCACCAAGATATTTCATATCAAACCTGTTATTTAAATAATATAATTGGGAATTTTTGTTAGCTCCTATGGCATCCCCATAACATGTAAATCCTCAATATATACTACAACAATGATAAATCATAATTCAAAATTTTTAATAAAATCGCAATAGATAAATTGAATTAATTTCAAATCATTATTTCATTATATATTAGCTAAGACGATTGTACAATTTTATGTTTTTTTTAAAAAAATTCGTATAAGGATTTTTGTATATGCTTCATGCATTGTATATCATTTGAGAGTATTCATGTATATATCATTATTTAAATACTAGTATGTAACCCGTGCAGTGCTTACGCATGGGAATAATAAATTCAAGTGGTGTTATTGATGTGTTAGCTTGGGTTATTAAACATATAGGACATTAATTCGACCAGGACAAATAGAGGTATTAAAATGGTTTTTCCTTACAATTTCATGATATTAGTTTCGCCAAGTTTCTCATTACATTATTCTCAAAAAAAGTTTCTCATTACATTGCTATTATGTATATAATTTTGGAAATCACTATTACATACTACATATACAATATCAATTTACAATCATTGTACGTGAAATTATACTAAATACAACACAAAATAAAAAGAATAGATTAGTCCAATAATATTTCCTAAATTGAATGGGGATAGGTGCATGAGATTATTTAGCTCAATTACAATTTTTTAGGTTCAAGATTTTCGCATACAAAATATTTGAAGAGAAACAGTTTAAAAAAAAATATGCTCGTTAGTTTAGAGAAAAAAATAACAACAAAAATCTAAACAATTTAATTTTTATGGAAAGTTAACAAAAGCAAAATCCAATTTTGATCATAATTGATTTCCCTTTAAGCTTTTGGTTTAAAAAAAAAAAAATATATATATATATATATATATATATTGTCTAGTTTTTTTTTTTTTTTTGAGAATGATATATATTGCCTAGTTAGTAATAGATCATACATAGTCATAGTATCTTATATAAATAACTTATAAATTTAAATTATTTTTAGTTACACAAAAAAATGGCTCATAAATATAAAATAATTCAAACTCTATTTTCCTATAATTTTATATATAGAGTTAGATACTACATGATTTGGTTTTTTTATGGTTTATTTCTATTGGACTTCTTGTTTTCTACATTGAATTAACTCACTTGGCACAAAAATTTAAAAACTTAAATTAGATAGGACATATGGCACAAAATTAAACTCTAATTGAAATCCAATTTTTGCATTGAATTAACTCACTTGACACAAAAATTCAAAAGTTTAGATTAGATGAGGCATATGGTGCAAAATTATACTCTAATTGAATTATAATTTAAAATTTAATTGAATTTTTTTCTATGTTTTGCTTATTAATATAATATATATACGTGTGTATATATATATATATATATATATATATATTCCTATAGATATGGTGCAATCATATCCATTAAATGCATATCTAAGTTTTTCGTAACTACAAATCTAATAATCTAAATGTAGTTGTATTCATTACATGACTATATGACTCTTCATAATTAATATTAATTCCTTGCAAGAAACCTTGTGTGACACTCTTCATAATTAATATTAAGTCCTTGCAAGAAACCTTCTGTGACAAAACACGCTAAGTACATTATTACAAGACAAAAGAAATACAAGAGCATGACAACAACCTTCTTTAAAGGCTAAAGGCTAAAAGGCTAAAAAGTGTAGACGATATCACCTTTGAGCATTCACAGTAAGAAAGTTATAAAAAAATTGCTTTTAGTAATTTTTTTTTTTTTTTTTTTTTGAGAAAGTGCTTTTAGCAACTTAAAAAGTAATTTTATCTATTTTAACAACTCACACCAAAAAATCTTTGACATCAAAAAATCAAAGAATCTATATTAACATTCATCTCATTAAAATAATATAAACAACTTATTAAAATAAAATAAAACTTCCCCACAAAAACTCACAGCAACCAGCCACCATAACCTTCTCACCACCACCGTGGCAGCCACAATCCACTGCAAAACAAAAAACGCAAAACAAAACTACCGCCACAACCACAACAACAACCACCGTTATCAACAACCCACTACAAAAAACCTAGCAAAACCCAGCAACCTACTTCTACTGAGAAACCCACCAACCCACTGCCGCCAACAAACACCACCAAGTCAAAATCCACAATTAAAACCAGCATCACTGATACAAACACAACCAAAACCCACTAGCACCAAGACCTACCAAATTAGACCCACGATCAAGCCATAATCGAGCCATCGAAGCATGGCCAACTCAAACCCACGAATCCGAGCATGACAACACTTCACAAATCACAAAATCGGCAGCCCAAACCCACGAATCCGATCTCCATGCCGAAGTAATAACAACAACAAAAAAGTGCAATTCTTACAGTTTATTTTTTTGGTTTGTATTGGTTGTAGGCAAATGACTTAAATAGATAGATAGAGAACCAAATAGTCCCAAACACTGTCACAAAAGTTAGAGAAACTGATTAGGTGAAATCAAATAAGTTAGAAAAATGAAGGAAATTGATGAGAAATGAAAAGAATCAAAAGAATTGAAATTGCGATCATAGTCATAGACTGATATTAAGAAAATTACTTTTCGTTTGGAATTGTCGACAAGACCTAGAAAGTTGCAGAAATAGATGAATGGCTAAAAAGATGCCCACGAATCCGATCTCCACGCCGATGCCCATGAATTCGATCTCACCTCAACACCGATATCCACAATCCAATTTCACATGGGCTGGGTTTGGAGTTGAAAGGAGAGAGTAGAGGAGAAGTGAGAGAGGAGAAAGAAAATAAAAAAGAGAAAACAAACCTTATGCATGTGAAGTGATCTGTGAGTGTGTGGGGAATAAAAAAAATAGTTTTTGTTATACCATCCAGCTACTATGAGTTGCTAGAGCTAGAAGCCCACTGTAGCAATCACTCAAAAAATTTTAGCTTTACCTTTTTTACTGTAGTGTGTGTTTTTGGTTGTTAAAATGACTATTTAGTTATTTTAGCAACCTTATTGTAAGTGCTCTAAGAGCATCAGCAATGAGAAATGCAAATGCCAAATGTAAGGAGAATTTGGTATTTCAAGCCCCAAAGTGTTCTGCATCAGGGAATGCAAAACCCAAGTATTGCAATTTTTTTACAATTCTATCTTTAGAATTGCACTGTAGCACAATTCTAAAACAAAATATTGGTTTTTTATTCCATCTGTCTTTTTCTTTCTCTTTATTTTCTATCTTTCAGTCCTCACTCCCACTCTGTCTCTCCGTTTCCCACTCCCTGTTTCTCCCTATCAAACTCCACTTGCACACCCACACCTTCCCCCCCGCCGTCGCCCCAATTACATCCCTAATCGCATCTCTGACCCCAACTACGTTCGCATCTTCGACACCACTCTCTGCGAGCAATCCCCCGGCGCCTCTCTAACCTCCAAGGAAAAACTCGACATAGCCTGGCAGCTCGCCAAGCTTGGTGTCGACATCATCGAGGCCAGGTTCCTTGCCGCCTCCAATGACGATTTTGAGGCCGTGAAGACCATTGCCAAGGAGGTTGGCAATGCTGTCGATGCCGATGGGTACCTTTCGGTCATTTGTGGCATCTCTCTGTGATTTGTAATGGGGTCCAATGGTGTGGGTGTGGGGTTTTGATTTGTGGGTGTGGGTTTTGGGTCGTGGTGGTGCAGTGGCGGCATAGGGCCGTGGTTATGGAGACAATGCCGGTGGAGGCGTGGAGATCAGCTTCCGATGGGTTTTGATGGGAGTTTTGAATGGATTTTTCTTTGATTTTTTGTGGGTTTCTTTGCATGGTGGTGGTGGCAAAGGTGGGTTTCATGGTGGCAAATGTGGGTTTCATTTGTTTGGATTTTTGCCGTGGGGTGGCGGCGTGGCCATGGGTTTCAGTTTGGGTATGTTCTTTGTGGTGGTGGTGGTAACAGGTGGTTGTAGAGGTAATTTGAGTTTTTGTTTTTATTTAGGTTTTGAGATATATTATTTTATTATGTAGATATATTATTTTAATGAGTAGAATAGAAAAATAAAAGTTGGGATGCTAGAAGTATTGTAAAATTGTATGGTATAAGTGATAAAGTGACTTTTTGAAATAATAAAATAAAGTAGAGTAGCATTTCCTAATGCTGATGCTTTAATACCCCTAAGGAAAATTAACCAATCTTCCCCATGATTGATAGCTTTTTTTCATCTTGCTTGATTGGGCTTTGGTCTCGCTCATGCTAGCCTCTTCAGTTAGCAGCACTTCAAGAATACAGAAAAAATAATATATATTTTTTATTTTTCCTTTTTATAATTTCTTAAATAAATTTTTAGTGTATATTATTTTAAATTCGTGAAATTTACTATGAGAAAAAAAAAAAATCCGAAATATCCATGCATTTTTTTAATTTTCGAAAACTCGGCTTAATTTTAGAAACCACGGGGCCCAATAAGGTGGTCCCAAGCAACCCGGAACCCGAAATGTTGACATATTTGATATTCCGTGCACTGCGAAGCAATCAAAAATAAAAAACGAATCCCATTCCGAACCAACACTGCTATTTGTATTTAAGCAATCAACACCTGTTCAGTTCTTTTGCGAAAGTAACGGAGGTTTCCTAAAACAAAAGAAAAAGAAAAAAAACGAAAACCAAACCCCAAAAAGACCCAATTTGGTTATGTCGCAGAGAACTAGACGACGCTGCGAGGGCACAGCCATGGGTGCCATCGTTCTCGATCTCCGACCCGGTCTCGGTATCGGACCTTTCTCTCTCGGTATTTCTCAGCTCATCTCTAACCTTTTCGATTTTTAGATGATTTGATTAAACGACAGTTCGTTTTATCGTAGTATATCTGGTCCGATCGTTTTCCCAATTAGTTTCAGATTTGGATTATATCCTAATCAGCTTGATTTTTTAGTTATTCACCTGTTTGGTTCCCGAGAAATGAAATAATTGTTTGCTAGTTTTAATGAAATAACGTTTTGTTGAAGCTGTAATGGATGAAGTACAATTCACTCAACTACCAAATTGAGTTTTAGGTTAGGTTACCGGTAACTTTGTGCTTCAAAAGCTTAAGCTAATTAGAAGAATTTTAGGCATTTTAGTGGTTAATAAATGTTTCAAATATTTTTGGTGCTGAAAATAGTTGTTGTTGTTGTTGTTATAGGGATGCCAATATGTGAAGCATTTGCTCAGATAGAGCAGCAGCCTAATATCTACGACGTTGTTCACGTGAAGTACTTTGATGAGGTTTGGTTTAGAGAATTGCACGCGTACTTTGTGATTTTTCAGAAATTCAATTGATGCTATATTTGATTTTTTGTTACACATTTATGCTGTGAATTCAGTTGGAGGTGTCTTATATATTTGTACATACGAGGCTTATGCGGTCTTGATCTTGTAAGTACCTCTTATGGTGGTTGTTTTATGCAGGAGCCGCTGAAACTGGATCTTGTTATTAGCTTTCCAGATCATGGTTTTCATCTTCGTTTTGATCCTTGGTCTCAGGTAATACTTTGTTTGTTTAAGGTTTTTTGTTGGTGTTCCTTGTTGCAATCCTGCGGATTCTTTCCTTAGTGAGCATCAATGGGATGATGAAACTATTGAATATAGTTTTTGAACCTATTATGTGATTGTTTTAGTCATTTTGGTAACTAGTGCATTGTTTTGAAAGGATACTATTCAAAATTGTTAGATGTAATTATTTTTCATGCCTAAATCACGGAATGAAGCTTTTCCTTTGGACTTATTGGGAAAACTAAGTTCATCTTTCTACTTTGCATACCTTGTGCTTTTTAACTATGGATTTTATGTGGCAGTGAAGAGGAATGGGCCTTTGAAGAGATTTCTTTGAGACATAATCGTTACATTATGATAATTATTATTTTTGTTCTTTTCATATCTAGAATTGTTGTTAGAACTGGTGTTTTATCATTTATCTTGCACGCCAGGTTAAACCACATGATAAACTCATATGAAGAACTATTTGGGATATAGAAAACAATAAATTTTGAGGTTTCAACTTTCAGCATGGGCATGATATTAATGTGTGTATCTATTGAATAAATTATAAGCACAATAGGATTAGCACAACCACTTCAAGCTGTTAAAACTGTCAACTTGTGACCTGAATGGAGGGTTTTTTTTTTTTTTTTACTTAATTGATGCAAGTAAATCAAATTTTATCTGTGGCAAAGCATTTTTTTGATTGGCAATTCAATAGACCATCTCAATACTTTGGCATAGGTTCTTCAGTTTACATAATGGATAGATTACTTAGTGGAAAAGAGTAATTCTGTCTTTCTAGTTATTGCTTGGGACTATAAATTTTGTTTCATCATTGGATTTGCTAGTGCAGTTGCCTTATGTTATGAGTCCCATTCACCTTAGAGTTTTGATATAATTTTGGTGCTCCGTTCTCCAAAATTTGTTGTTATTGCTCACATGGATTGTTGTTATAAATTGATTTTCTATGCAAATATAATGTACATGACTACATTGTGATACAATTTGATTAATTTGACTTTGAATTTTGTGTCAGAGGCTAAGGCTTATTGAAATTTTTGATGTAAAACGACTTCAAATGCGCTATGCTACTTCCCTGATTGGGTAAGTTACTAAAAATAAGTTTTATGATTTTTATGCTATTAGTTTTATTACTGACCTGCATTTCCTTTTGTAGGGGACCATCCACTCTAGCTACATTTGTAGCTGTATATGCACTTTTTGGGCCAACCTTTCCTGGAATTTATGACAAAGTTAGAGGTGTTTACAATCTATTTTACCCAGTATGTATATGGAATACATAACTATGTCATAGTTTTATTTTTTTCCTAATATATCCTTGTCTAATTGTCTTACATCTTGAGGACTGTCTTATGTGCATATTTTGCAGGGCCTATCCTTTGCTTTTCCAATTCCTAGCCAGTATACAGATTGCTGCCATGATGGGGAAGGTATTGTTTAAGCATTTCCCTACTCGGGTTTTTACTTGTTTGAGTGAATATTCAAGTTCTGATCACTTAAATTGACTCCTTTATTTCTTTTATGAAAGCGGAATTGCCATTAGAGTTTCCGGATGGCACCACACCTGTGACTTGCCGTGTCTCCATATATGATAGTTCTACAGACAAGAAAGTTGGTGTGGGATCCTTAATGGACAAGGCTTATGCTCCTCCATTACCTGCTGGCAGTCTTTACATGGAAGAGGTGCATGTTAAGGTTGGGTTTCATCCTTCATCTTCCTGCAGTATATTGATTGAATTGTCATTGTGCTTGAGTCTGGTATCATTATAATTGAATTGTTTGCGGAATCCAGTGGGCCATCTTATGGATGGCCACCTGCTTCTCCTATTAGCATCAACCATTTAGCTTTTAGTATGGAAATTTTGTGGACCATCAAATAAAGCTTTGATTTTGAATGTTTTAGTGCTTGCCAATTGTGTTACTTATTTAGTTATTTGGATTCTGGTGTAGTTTTTTGACCCATTTGAGTTTGAATATTGGATACAATTTAATTCAATATTGGTATTGTCCAGCTTGGAGAAGAATTATATTTTACTGTTGGTGGTCAACATATTCCTTTCGGTGCATCCCCACAGGCAAGTTTTAGGTTTTATGCAATTAAGCTTTAGTATCTTTTTTCTTGGTAAATGCTTTCCTGCTCACATATTACTTTATGCTTTTGTTTTATTTTGTGTCATACAATGTTCCATGGAATCTTAGATGTCATTTATGTTAGGACATATGTGGATCATGTTAGGAACATATGTCAATATTTTATGTAGTTGGCTAATTCTTTGACAAAACGCGCTTTACTTGTAATTGGGTAGATCTAGGATGTGTTTAATATTTCAAGAAACATGTTGTTCAAGTCTAGTATTAAAGTCATGAAAATTGGACCAAGAAACAAGTGAAGAAAAACTGTTCATTAAAGCTGGACAGATAGCTCGACACCTGCGGATAGATAGCTCGACAGCTGCTCGACACCTCTTGACAGCTAGGTTATCTATCAAGCTCTTCAGCTGATTCTTATCGCAATCTCGATAGCTTCTCGACAGCTGGTGAATAGATTGAGAAAACTCCTGTCTCCTCGACAGCTCCTCGATAGCTTCTCGATAGCTGTATCTGTCGAAGTTTAAATCTCGACACCTGATATCTATCGAGGTTACGGAAATTAAAATTTTCAGATCTGATTTTTGGGCCAGACTTATGTATTTATGTAGAGTTTCTTTTCTCACAGCCCTAGACCTATATAAGGCTTATTTTAGAGGCCGTCACATAAGAGAATACAAAGAGAACATATGCAAAAGGTGACTGATGCCTTATTCTCTCTGAAAGAAGCTACTGCGTCTTTTGCGCCTTAGGGTTTTGTAACCAAGTGCTTCTTGATTTTCATTATTGATGAAGTGAAGAACTTTGCAGCTAATAATCTTCTTCTAGTTGGTGATTAAATCGCGTACTGGAATCCACGCAATTGGTTAGTCACATTGGGATTCGTGCATCATCAAAGTGTGGCGTTCATATATTGAAGAGTTCAGAGGTTCTGAAGTGGTAGAAGGTTTCTGCTGTGAGTTCATCTACAGGAATTGTAGAGTCTAGGGACAAAGGTTTTGTACTAGATCTGAAATTTCTCTTTACTATAGTGAATTGTTTTTCGGGAAGGTTTCCCTCCAAGTTTTTTACTATGAAACTAGTTTGTTTCATTAGTTTTCCTGGGTCATCATATCTTGTCTTATTTATTTTTTTCGTTGCATGATTTTGACATGATATTGATGTTTGTTTGTTTTAACAAGTTTTATTCATAATAAATATAATTAACAACTTGAGTTTAAAACTTGTTAATTCTATCAACCGGGGTCTAAATTTCCCAACAATTTAGGCTCTTAATGGAGGTGCAATGTTATCAGAATTGTCTTTCTTTATCTTTCACACTCACTCACATGCATATGCACAGATGTGCAAGCTAAAGATATAAATAATTTTATTTCTGCAGAAAACAAAATAAATTGCTATCAACTTGACTCACAAAGCCTTATCTTAAAGAATTCTGGAACTATGTTGGAAAACAAAACTATCATACATTTAACGAATTCTATTTGGGCATAATTTGGTATTTCTTAATGATAATTAAAAAAACTTTGTCACTAGGATTTTTAAATTACATAAATTAGTTTAATTGCTGGATTTTTCTTTCTCATCTCTTTTATTTTCTAGGTTCTGTTAATGACATATTGTTTTTAAAAGTTTCAAGTGATATCTTAAATTTCCATATACTTCTTTGTCATTTTCTGGTTAGTTTGTGTTCTTATGAGGGGCCAGATTGATTCAATGTTGTCATGCCTAATTTTTTAGTTTTCTTTTTTCTGCAGGATGTGTGGACTGAATTAGGTCGTCCTTGTGGAATTCATCAAAAGCAGGTATTACTGAGACAAGAATATTTCTTTCTAATTATTGTTTATCTAGTGCAATATATTCTATTAAGCCATACACCATGCTGTGTTTTCTGTCTCTTTGACATGAAATGCAATGATGAAAGTATCTTTTCAGCTCAGAGGCAATCGAGTGTTGCATGCTTTAGAAGAAAATTTATATTTTATTCTAAGACACAACGATGAACTAAGTTGCATGGTTTGCTTTTGACGTCCATGTTGTGTCTTGTAATGCTCTTTAAGTCAATTTTCCATTGCCATGTTGGTTGAAAATTCTTTTTGTTAATAATTTCTTTCCCTCATTGGAAGGTGTGTATATTTATGACACCGGAATAATCTTGCTATGCTTGTATCTGCGGCTGCATAGGTGCTTGGGCTGTTTTTATTATCTGGTGTCTAAGCATAATAACTATCATTACTATATTTGAATTGTTTGTCATAATTAGTGAAGATTGATTTGATTTAGTTGTACAGGTAGATCAAATGGTTATTCACTCTGCGTCAGACCCTCGTCCACGGACAACACTTTGTGGTGATTATTTCTACAATTATTTTACCCGTGGTTTGGACATCTTATTTGATGGGCAGGTAACAACTCTTTAGTTTTTGGGTTCTAGTGATATGTGCAATCATGATACCATGCATGATGACCTTTGCACTTAGGAATTATAATATCAGTGTTTTGTATTTGCAGACCCATAAAATCAAGAAGTTTGTTTTGCACACAAACTATCCTGGTCATGCAGACTTCAATTCATATATAAAGTGCAATTTTGTTATATTTGGTTCGGACTGTAAGTTCTTTATCTGTTTCAGAAGCTTCCAATTAAACCTTTTAATAGAGAAACCAATGAACCATTTTTCATTTTGTTTCTTTTAGTTGAGGGTTCTTTTGAGGAAGTAAATAGCAGTGGACACAGGATTACACCAAGCACCAAGTGGGAGCAAGTGAAGGTATATTGTTTTTACCTTCTTGTTCTTCTCCATATTCTTAGTCTTTGTCTTTTATTTTCCATTTTCAACCTTTTCCGTGGTTGATGATGCAGAGTTTCAATTAGAGATTTTAGGTGTTTGAGTAAGTATCTAATTGGATGTGTCTAGTGAGTAGAATAATATATTTCAGTATAGCGCCTGTTTCTTGGTACCTGGTTATTGGGTTAGGGGGAGCCTGGGAGGTGGGGTTTCATTCAATATTCAAGTTGCTTTATCATTTTTGGAAAAATCTTGTTTTTTTTTTTTTTTTTTTTTTTTTTTCTCTTCTAGATTGTTCATTCCTCATCTCCTGGTAGTAAGTTTGTGGGTGGGACATATAATATGTTTGCCAGGTTAAACTGAACAGAGACATAACTGTACCCCATTTATCCATGTTACTGCTGTCTTAACCTTTAATGTCTACTCCCTTTATAGTTATTTAGGAAGTAACAAAGATTTTTACTTTTTATAGGAAATCCTTGGTGACTGTGGGCGAGCTGCCATCCAAACACAAGGTTCTACAAGCAATCCTTTTGGATCTACATTTGTGTATGGTTATCAAAATGTTGCATTTGAGGTGAGTTAGTGATGATCTATACATCTTACTTGCTTACAATTTTTAACACCTTTCTGGTCTCTAAAAATGAAAAACAAAGTAAATTTAAATCTGAGTTCTTTTGAGTCAGACAATTATACTGCTACACTTTTAAGCTTATTGTATGGTGGTAAGAGGGACTACTAATAAGATTTTCATTGATATTAGCAGGTGATGAAGAATGGCTATATTGCAACTGTAACTCTCTTCCAATCATGAGTATAGTGTCTGGTAGGTTGCTCTATCTTGCTCTTCCTCAGGAATGTTCTTTTGTCTTTGCATACATTCAGTTCTACAATTAGTTTCCTATATTGTTCTTTAGTTATCATTTAATAAGTTTGTTTAGCTAAAATTCTTGGATCTACTAATCTTGGAGAGTTTGGAAGGTTTGGTTCTCATTAGTCACTGTTAGAGTCTTGTCTGTCAACATTTTTAGAGAACCACCATTGTCTTGATATTTTCCAACTTTTAAAGGTGTTATGGTGTAGATACGACTGCATTGTGGCATTTATCTTAGTTCAACTGTGCCTTTTCAAAAATGCTGTTGATTATTGCAGTCTGACCCCTGTTACTTGTGATTATTGTTATTTTTAAGGTTTGTTCAACTTGGATGCTGACACATCACGAGTAGTAAGTGGGATTTGTACAGTCAATTAGTGCTGAAGCAGCACTCTCTGTAACTTCACCGTGGCACGGGACACTTTGTACAGTTATTTATTAATTTGTACAGAAACGTTTATATTGTGCTAATATTTATTTGACTTGGTAATTGATCAAAGAAAAGATGCAAAGACAAACTGCCACTTTTCATTTTATAGAATGTACATTTCATATCTCAGTTTGGGCATATTCATTTGTTAATTGAAGGTCTTTTTAATGAACTCTTTCTACTTTGATGGTTCTAATCATTCAACTAGTAGTACAGTACCTTATAGCCTAATGAAAATTCTAAGGAGACTGGGGTTCAACTATTCTGGGTGAACGTTTTGCTTGGGAGAAAAAGGAATGAAAAAGAAAGAAAAACTCATCAAGTTTTTGGAAATAGCATAAAAAGTTTGCTACTTAACTTCCGATATTGAGGGTTACATAATCTAAGGGGAATGAGATTAGTCATTCCAATAGCATAGTTTAGTTTAGTAGCAAACTATTATGCTATTTCCAAAAACTATGCATATTCTTTTTGAGGAGAATGCTAAATTCCAATAGCATAGTTCAATTTAGTAGCAAACTATTATGCTATTTCCATTAGGAGGATGAGAAATGGCATGATACTTTCTAAAAGTGTTTGTAGTCCCTACACCACTACAATACTACGTGTGTGATACAAGAATCTCCGCAGATGCCGGTTTTACTTGCATGCTTTTCAATTTAATTGTTGGGAATGAGAATATGTGTTGTGTAACTCACTAAAATATATTTTTGAGTTGCACCATGGCGTTGAAGGTGTACCAAGTGCAGTTGATAACTTGAAATTATCCCTAGTTTGGGAGCCAGTCCTGGCCATTGATAAAACCAAGTGAAATAAATGGTTCAGCCTCCTCAGCAGTGAGCTCCCTAGACCATGAAACTCTGCCCCCGAAATCAGCCCCTGGTCCCCAACACTTGTATTGTCCATAAAATACGGTCCTGCAAAGCACATGTTAACGTTGTTTCAATTGGTTAAATACAATGATGCTGGCACATAATCAAAGGCGCGTGGTAAAGGGAAAAAAAGAGAAGAAACATACGTTTCCCTGTTTTTGTCTCCCCAGTCATACCATCCTCTAGGAGTGATGATCTTGTCCATGTATGTGTACGCAAAGACTACCCTAGAGAATGTGCCCCAAGCTCTTCCCAGGTAAAGGGCACCTGATCCAGTGACCTTGCAATTGACAAATGAGAAGCCAGTTTCCTCAAGGAAGCTCTGTCTCTTTTGAGCAGTCAAGGCTCCAAAGCTACTGGTGATGGCATTCAAATGGCAATCCTTATAGCACGAGAGACCATTCCCGAAAATGAAATCAACGGAGCCTTCAATGTAGCAATCCTTAAAATAGTGTCTGCCTATGTGATCATAAAGAGTGTCTTGTGCTCCTATAACTTTGCAACTGAAGAAGGCTGCTGTGTCAGCTGAAATCCGCAGTGCCACTGCTTGCTTGCCTAGAGCTCCTGATGGTGGCGATGGTGCTATATTCTGTTATTTCAATAAATCGACACCTTACTTTAGCCATTAAAAGCCTTCATTCTTCTTCTTCAATCAATCTGTGTGTGAGGGTATAAAGTATAAACATATATCATTACTCATGGGGCTCCATACGGAGGGATCTTTTCTATAAGAAAAATTATCTTATAAGATTGTCTCATAAGATACTGTCATATATCATTACTCATGAGAGTTCCATACGGAGGGATCTTTTCTATAAGAAAAATTATATTATGAGATTGTCTCATAAGATATTGTTTCGCTTTAGAGTAGATCTCACACAAAGTGTGGGACTCACATGTTGTGACAGGCTTGCTCTAAACTAAAAGTTGTAATTTTTTATTTATCTATTATTATTTAAAGGGAGGGTTGTAGATTTAAATGGTCACTAATGTGACTGATTCATCACTTAAATCCTTACTTGCTGTTAACTTTGGTTGTGTGTTAGTACTCATTAACAATTAAAAAAAAAGTGTAAATCATGCACTTATTCTTATAGTTTAGGAATGATTTTAAATTGAATTCTAATTTTTAAAAAGTTTCAATTAAAATCATAAACTTTATAATTCGTTTGAATATTTATAAACAAAGAAGAGTGAAATTATGAAAACTCATATAAGCTAGACTTAGAGCCTAATCTAGGCACTAAAATCAGTCCATGTGAATCTTTGGATATAAAAAATCTTATGAAATTATTTAAGAATCCTAACAGATAAATACACTTTGATAAAGATATAATCGTTGTGTACATGAATTTTTTTTTTTTTTGTTTGGGGTACGAAAATACCTCATGATGTTAATTTGTGCCAAGATAAGTCTTAGGTGTAGTTTATTTTGTTTCGTGAAATAATTCACGGTTTTAATTGAACTTTTTCAAAATTATCCATAAATTACAAGAGAATTGAGTTTTTGGAAAACAACATATATGGAAATGAAAATTGAAGTATACTTTGACTGAGCTTAGACCTACAACACCCTACCTTAAGACTTTTTCTGTAAAACTTTGAGACTATAGTAGATAAATTAATAATGGTAAATACCGAAGCCAAAATCATGAAATTGACTGACCTTGAAGGTGATGTTCTTTGCAATGAAGTAAGGAGCATCAACTGCAAATGTGGCAGAACCAAAGGTACCCAATGGATGCCCAGTTTGTCCAATTCGGTCGGCTGTGTCGTCCCACTCAATAATGGTGTTATCTGCACCAGCACCTTCCAGGGTAATGTATGCCATAGTCGCAGGAATTAGGACCTTTTCCCTACATTTTTGCTCATAGTTAATTTAAACCAAAATATAACACTTTGACTATTAGTGTTAGATACAATAAATAAAATCTTAATCGTTTAATGGTCTCTCTCTATTTTAGATCATTCTCTCTTCCCCCTTCCCCCTCCTCTCTCCCAAAAAAAGTGATGCAATTTTGTGTTATGAATGATTTATTGTTCGTTTGTTATCAACTTATTTGTTTTTTTGCTAAAAATTATAATGCTTATATTTGGAAAAAATGGGATTTTAAGAAACTGTACATGAAATAAAATAAACTAAAAGTTAAATCGAAAAAACTAGTATCAAACAGATACTTAATGTTATAAATGAAAGACTATTCGAGAAGATGTTTTGGAGGAGAAAATGTTTTGGCATGACTATTTTACAAACACAAATTATATAGGATTACAGGTAATAATTTTTTTTTTTTTAAAATTGCATGTTATGTTGACTCTCGGCAAAAATCTAGTATATTGGTTTTGTGCTAATGTTACTTTATAAACACAGAACAAGACCAAGCAACCAATCACAACTAAATATGATCCGTGAGTAACAAAACAAAGACAGCTCCATTTATTACCTGTAAATCCCTGCACTGATGGAAATAACCACCCGACAGTTATTGACTACTGGTATTGAACTGATAGCCTTTTGAACTGTAACAAAATTACCAGTTAACTTCGAGTTTTTGTTCACTCTTATGGTTGAGCAAGGTGTTAACTTGTTGGTTGCTTTCTGGAAGAGAGAGTGCTTGAAGGAACCTATTTGTTTGACCCAATTCATGTACTCCTTTTCGCTCACCACGTACCCATTAGACACATTTGTATGTGGTAAAGAACTCGTGCTATCCAACAATAAAATCAACAAGAACAGCTTTACTACTATCTTATTGAAGTTGTGCTTGTGAAGGCTGATTGTCATTGATGCTGCCAAGTGCTAAGTGAAAAAGTACGTAAAAAAAAGTCTCTAGGTGTAGTTGAAACTTGAAAGCCTTAAACTAAATTTGGTAAGCTTAGAATTTGAGTTTGTTTGAATGGAAGGTTTAAAAACATAAGAGCAGGGAAGGTCAAGGGAATCTAGCAAGTTGTGGCTCTATCTGGATTGTCTCTTCCAATCACTCCCATTAGGCCCAACTGTGACTTTCTGTCAAGTGGGGTTTCTTCTTGTCTGTTCTGATGAAATTGTTTGGTTAATACACTAAAAGAAAATTAAATCAGTCTAGTTTGCTGGACAAAACAGTGGATCATCACGTGAGGCTGATAAAGCTTTACCTAATTGAACGTTGGGCTTGATAAAGGTGCATCTCTTGTGGCTCATTTTTAGACCTCAATTAGATAGAAAGTCTTGCAGTGGGGGAGACAGCAAAAATGGTGTGAATCTTTTTCATGTTTCATTTTTATTTGTAGGGTGAAAGTAGCTTGCTAATGTGCTAAGAGAAAGAACAAACGAAGGGGTATGTTTTGGGTACAAGTGTGGTAGAAGATGACAAGAGGTGGTCATAAAACATCATGTTCATGATGGAGATGCTACATAAGCATATAGTTTTTTTTTTTTTTTTGGTTGATGGGAACATGAGCATATAGTTGATTTGATAGCGTAATGATAATTTCATTTGTGTACAAAGTTTGTTTGGCCAAGGATTGGTTGTCCTCACATAAAATTAGGTACATCTTATGTAGTTTTCATTTTCCTGTGAAAATGGAGTGAATATTTTCAAAAACTATATGATCTAATGACATTTGGTCCTATTTTGTGGGATTAAGATCTGGAGGTCAAATTTCTCTGCTTACACTTCAAAAAATAAATAATCGAACAATTATGAATAATCGAGCATATAGTTTCCTTTAAAAAAATGCTAATGTCTTTAATTCCAAATTTTAACCCTCATACCCCATGACAATTCTTTTGGGTGTAATGTTTGTTTGGCCAATAATTTATTGTCCTCACATAAGGCTAGATACACTTGATAATTATTTCAACTTTCATGTAAAAAGTAAGTAAACAATTTTGTCAATGGTCATATGATTTAATAGCATTTTGTCCTTGTATGGGGATTAAGATTCAAATGTCAAATCCCCTTTCTCACTTAATGAAAAAGTAAGTGAACAATTGAAAATGATTGATTGATAATGTGTTTTAAAATTTTGATCCATACATTCCTAATGCTTTTAAGCTGGTATTACAAAAAAAAAATAGTGATTTTTTTTTTTTTTTATGAAATAAAAAATAGTGATTTGATAATGTGTTTTAAAATTTTGATCCATACATTCCAAAAATCCAAATGCTTTTAAGCCGGTAACACCAAAAAAAAAAAAAAAAGTTAAAAAAGCCAGAATTCAAAAAATTAAATTAAATTCCGTTGCCGGGACTTGAACCCGGGTCTCTCGGGTGAGAGCCGAGTATCCTAACCAACTAGACTACAACGGAGTTGTTATTTGAGTTACTCAAAATATAATATAAATTCCAAATGCTTTGAGTACTAAATTAAATTCTTACACTCCTCAGACCAGGGTTTTAGTGCTCTGTGACTGTCTGTCTGTCTAAGCTCTAAGCCCTCGCTCGCTGGGCATTTCTCCTATCCGTTCTTACACGCACATAAAAACACAAACCAACCGTTAGAAACACACAAGCGATTTGTTTTGTTTTCATATAGTACAAAGAAGATTGATTGTTTTATCTTTCTTCTACGCCGCGCAGGTATTTTTATTTATATTTTTTTTTGTTTTTTAAACTTCAATTTCCGCATTTGGAGTTTTTTTTTTTTTTAAATTCTCACGGATTTCAATTACTCACTCTTAGGTTAAATCCATTCTTTTATTTTCCATTCCACTGCAAAACCACACAAACATAATCGAATTTATTACCTGTTGGTTGGGTTCTAGAGGCTACTGTTTTTGGATTCTAATTATTTGGAGATTGAAAGTTAGATTTTATTTTGTAGATTACTATGCTTGCTTCACTTTTATATTTATGATTACTGATAAAAAATAAAATAAAAAAACTATTTTTATAACTACTACTCTACTAGGTTGGATATTTTTTGTTGCTATTGGGCTTATAATGCAGTGTTATTAGGCCAAAGTACATTACCGATCCCTAAACTTTAGCTCATAATCGATTTTAATCTGTAAAGTTTGATGCGATCGCTTTCAGAACATAAACTTACATTGATCACTTTGAACTTCAGGGACTAAAATCGCTTGTGGCCTAAAGTTTGGGAGCCTTATTATATATTTATTTTAATTGATTCAAGTTGTTTTGTCTACTCAATCTGATATGGCCGATTCTGTTTATATGTTGCAGCCATTGGTTTGCGGTATTTTGTAGCAAAGTTAGTGTGTCATAGATTGACAATAGCAACTTAGGCAAAAAGATGACAGTGTTTGGATTGACTGCTAGTCCATCAAGATGTTGTCTCCGGATACCTTCATGTGGCCCGGGCTCGCTGAATAGGCGAGCTTTTGCGCTTTCTAGTCCTGGGAAGCCTAAACAACAGATTGATTCTCTCCGTTTAGTAAGGTACTGCTTAATTGTTACCAACTATTGAACTTGGAGTGAGGGCTGTACACTACTATAACATTTTTATGCTTTTTCCTTGTTGTGACCGAACAGAACTGACTGGATTGGTTGTAGACAAAGATGCAGAACGCGACCGTCTCACTTGATCAAGTGTGCAATGGATGCTTCCTATGGTGATACGCCAAATGAACCCACCGGTAATCTTTCACTTTCTTGATTAGTTGATGATTGTGTTATTGTTGTCCATGGGGATTTATACTTATTAGTGGATAAAGGTTTATTGCAAGCCATGGTTTTGTAAACCTAAATAATAAATGAATGTGCATGTTTGTTGTGAACCTTTCTGTGGAAGAGATCATGAGAACCTTCATGACCTTCTTAAAATTTTGTCCTGACCAGATGATGTGCATGGTGAAGCATTGACATTTGCCTCTGTGTTTGCTTGTAAGGCTGGGAGCTTTACTGAGCCATAAATTATTAGTGATTGATGGAGTTATTGAGCTACTGACCAGTACTTCACAAAAAAAAACTAGCACACTCGCACAGACCTCACAAACACACCAAAACTCTCATAAACATAAACTAACCCAAGTCCCAATACACCCAAAACAAACTCACTGCGTTCTCAACTACTCATAAACCTGACACTTCATAAGCCCAAAACCTCAATGCACTCACTGGTGTTCTCTCACTCAAAACAATTGGCAAACTATTAATTCACACATCTGAGTATCTTTCAAGCTCAAAGAACTATCAAACTACTCTTTGAAAAAAACCCAGTCATGTTCTTCTAAGAGTGTTTTCTCCTCCCCAATGGGAGGACCTCTTGGTCTAAAACTACTCTTTGAAAAAACTCAGCCATGTTCTTCTAAGAGTGTTTTCTCCTATCCAATTAGAATTCCCTTTATATTTTTATCTATATATAAGGCTTCAATACTATTTCTTTGGTGGACAAGAAACAGCAAATTACTTCTTAGACTTTTCATTCATCCCAAGAAAATTCAGACCAAGTGAAAATAAGAATTTGAGGCAATTTTCAACAGTAAATGTTCCTATTAGTGAGCTGCTTTGAGAATTCATGCCTAAGCTGTTTTTACATCTGACATTTTATAATTGGATAAATTGTGGTCTGCTCTTGTATTGAGAAATTTGGTGTTGGGTGACTGGATTGCCTTTGTTGAACTTATTGGTGTGGCTCACCAGTATGACTTTCTTTCATATCACCATCCTTTCTTGCACTATTCTGCATGGAATTTATTAGAATTTAGAAAGCATGTTTCACTCTTTCTCTCTGGGATTTAGCTTAGGTGGTTTAGGGTGGGTGGGGTTTGGATAGGTTTTAGGTTCTACTCTTATCACTTGTTAAAAAAAAAATGGAGACATGAATGAATCTTTCTCTCTCTCTCTCCCCTTTGCTGAAATATATGCAAGGCAACTAGGGACTTGCTCTTAGTTCTTTAAGCATTAAGTTGATGCAAACCTTCACATTGTAAGCGTCTTTTCTGATTTATTGCTGCTGACCATATTCTATTAATTTGGTTCACTAAATATTGTAACAATTTAGCACCATTGACTCTAAAAATCTCTCCTTTTCTGCAAGCTCAGCTATCTTTCCTAGAATTAATGTGAGGGACCCATACAAACGACTTGGAATAAGCAGGGAGGCTTCTGAAGATGAAATTCAAGCTGCAAGAAACTTTCTTATTCGTCAATATGCGGGCCACAAACCAAGTGTGGATGCTATTGAGTCAGCCCATGACAAAATAATTTTGCAGAAGTTTTATGATAGGAAGAACCCAAAAGTTGACATAAAAAAAAAGGTCAGAGAAGTCAGGCAGTCCCGTGTTGTTCAGGCTCTTACAAATAGGTTTCGAACTCCATCAACAAAGTTCATTATAAAAACATCTATTGCATTTATAGTGCTTGGGGCTCTCACTGCTTTCTTTCCAACTGAAGAAGGCCCGACCCTTCAGGTTGCAATCTCCCTGCTGGCTACCATGTATTTTATATACGATCGGTTGAAGAGCAAAATCCGAGCTTTTCTTTACGGGTATGTGGAACAGTATCTATTTAATTAAATATGGAATATTGGAATGTTCCTGCTGTTAATTACTTAGGTCATTGTTTTTAGATTTTCTTCATAGAAAATTTGTATTGTACCAACCATTGCATTTGGTCCTGAGCCCAATGTCATGGTATATGCTTCTATAATGAGCTAATGTTTTTCATGATTATCTTAAATGTCATGCGCTTTCCCTGATTATGCAAACGTTCCAGAATTTCAGCTTATGGTCTTCCCTTTTGAAATTAAATGCATTCTTGAATCTCCCTGCTACTTAAACCTGAAATATTACATAGATCCTTATCATAAAATTTGTTGTTATGTTGCAGGGTTGGATCTTTTGCTTTCTCATGGCTGTTGGGAACATTCTTGATGGTGGCTGTGATTCCTCCTGTACCTGTACTCAAAGGACTGAGGAGTTTTGAAGTGATGAGTTCATTAATAACCTATGTTCTACTTTGGATTTCGTCTACATATCTTAAGTAGAGCCAATTATATATAAGTACAAGGCCTCAATTCTTTTTGGAGTGGAGATCACCAGATTTTCTTTGTAGCTGGTTGTTGATTCCCTGATTTTGCTTAATAGAACTGTGTGTATCTCTAATTACAGTTTTGATACTTTCTCCGGCTGTCGTGTTAATATTTTGTTGAATGAGCCTGCAGTTTAGGAAGAAAAGTTTTATGGAAATGAATGTTTTGTTGTTTGGAGAAAGGGTGTAAACTAGAAAAAGATACTGCTCAGGTTTGAGTGAGAGTCTAGTGGTACTAGGAATGGCAACGGGTCGGGTTCGGGCCAGGTTTTTTCATACCCGGACCCGATCCGCGGGCCAAGACCCGTGGCCCGAACCCGGCCCGTTTACTAAGCGAATTTTTTCCCGGGGCCCAGACCATCCCTACCGGGCCCCACGGGCCCCATTAAGGAATTGGGCCCAATTCGTGGCCTAACCAAAAAAAAAAAAATTGAAGCCCAATCAATTAAAAAAAAAATGTTTTCCTGAGAAAAAAGAATCACAGCAGTAGTGCAGCACAAACAACAAATCCAAATGAATCTCAAATCAAATCCACCATACCCATCCAAAATCATAAACACAGAAATCCCAAAATCACAAACACAGAAATCATTGAATACACATGTTTAAATAAAAATAATTACAACATTTTCTGGGCTATTTTCTTGCCATCCAAACGGATCCAAGATCTAGCAGACCAACCCACACAACATCTCAACCAAAATTGAATCACAAAAACAAATTACAACGAGACACTTTGTACTCCAAATCACTTGAATTGGCAAGCTCCTTGAGAAGCTTCCAGGACTCGGACTTGCGCCAATTTTGCAGTAGCGATTTACGCTGCGACTCTTGTAGAACATCGCAAAGCTCTCTCTGGAAATGGTCAAAGGGAGTGGGATAGTGAGTGCTAGCTTTCAAGCAAACGGCTTCGAGGCCAACAGGCATAGGGATTGCATTTTGATAAGGCTGAGCTTGAATCACGAAAGTGAGTCCAGGCTCCATTCTTTGCCTCACCTCCATGAACTCTCCTTGAAGCTCCGCTAACGCAAAATCCGACGTCATGGCTTTCATTCCTTGGCCTATCCAATTCACTACGCTCTTACCAAGGTCCCTTCGCCCCAGCGGATCCCCATTCTGATACAAACTGCGCACGCTCTTCCCCATTCTGAGATGTTGCCATCGCTAGTGTACGGGTTTTTTGAGCTTGGTTAGGGTTGTCGTGGTGAGAAGAGAGGAGAGTGAGTGAGGATTGGTTGTGGCTGTGGTGGTCAGAGGAGAGGAGAGTGAGTGAGTGATAGTGGGAGAGGAGAGTGAGAGAGAGAGGGAGAGGAGAGTGAGGCAGTGAGGACTGAGGGAGGCGTGACTGAAGAAACGAGGGATTTAGTGATTTAGGGTTAGATTATTGCTATATATATATATGGGGGTATTTTTGTAATTTCAAGAAAACTGGGTTTTATCCGGGTCAGGTTTCGGGTCGGGTTTCAGATTTTTTTTGATAAAACCCGGACCCGACCCGAACTCGCTTCGGGTTTTTTTTAAAAAACCCATACCCGACCCTATTCCTAATCGGACCGGGTAAAACCCGACCCATTAGGGTCGGACCGGGCCAGGTACCCGCGGGTCGGGCAAATATTGCCATCCCTAAGTGGTACTAATTATTAAATAGAGAGAATACATCTGTCTGGAGCTTGCATAAAGCAGCTCTTTTACGCCACCAATAATAAAGCGCCACGTCAGCCAATAACTTTAAACTTAACACACCTTATTACACACGATTATTACCCACATAATATCCCAAAACTCAAGCACAGTCTTCTCTCTGAAGTCTAATCCCTCTCACCTCTGTTTCTCTCTCCCTCTCATCAAAACCCAGTGCCGATCTGCCAGAGCTTTTTTGACCAAAGCATTTAAGCTTTACATTCCAGATTTTGACATATCATTTGTGAGCACTGGAAGGCCAAGCACAGATCACATGTTTCCTTCTTTTTTTGACAATATAGAATCTAGATTGAGCCAGTAAACCCAACCAACAAAAAACCCAGCAAATCCAGCAAATTTTAGCAAAAAAGAAGAAGAAGAAACAAAGCCCCAAATAAAGACAAACCCGGTTCACTCGTCTCCATTAAACCGGAAGACTTTAACGATGAAGAGTGGCAAATTAAGTGCTCAATTGGCCAAGACTGTACTTTGGATTACGAGGTATTTGGAATGTGGTTTTTATAATTTAGTAGTGTCATGTTATTACGTGGTCAAAACACTAAAACTTGACATGGGTTTTGTTTTGCATAGGTATGGAAAATTTTATTTTGCAAGTAATTCCACTTTATGCAACGTGTGTGATTATGGGTACTAATTTTGTGTGTAATGTAATTTTCTAATTTAATGGGGTTTTAGTTGTTATTCTTTGCCGATCTCTATGACTTCCATACCTGCCCCACCAACATTGAGGACAAGTAACCCTTCAGAGTAAAGATGGGAGCTTTTCTGGAAAAACACGCTTTCGCACTTCGCCGCCGTGCTTCCTAATTTTTTAGACTCGGTTGTTGGAGCATCTTCGTTGGGGGCAGATCGAAGGTGGTGTGGGTGATGGCAGATCGGCGCTGGGTTTTGATGAGAGGGAGAGAGAAACAGAGATGAGAGGGATCAGAGAGAAGAATACACTTGAGTTTTGAGATATTATGTGGGTTATAATAAGGTGTATTAAGTTTAAAGTTATTAGCTGATGTGGCACTTTATTATTGGTGGCGTAAAAGAGCTGCTTTACACAAGCTCCGGACAGAGTGTATTCTCTTAAATAGATTATTTAACCTGGGTATTTTTGGAAAGTGGTTAAGTAAAATAGGATTTTATGCTAAACAAAAATTTTAGTACTACAAGCTAAGCCACGATTATTCCTATATGATAGATTATGATTGATTGTCACTTTTAGAAGGACCCATAATTTTTGTAAATAACTAACAAAAATTGTGATTCAATTTATAGCAGTAAAATTTTTATATGATAAATAAATAAATAGGATTTTTTTTTTCTTGTTGAGAAAAATATAAATAGGAATCTAAATATAGATCTGAAACTTTGAAAGCCTGAAATGGCCCAGAGTCCACATGGACCACACTCGAGATAAAAGAGAAATAACGTAGTTCCATTTTCTCCCCCAAAGCTCTTCTCCAAAAACAAAGGGTCCATTTGGTTCGCGTAAAATAATTTTCGGGAAAGGAAAATATTTTCAGGTGTTTGGTTGTATTATAAAAATTGTTGTGGAAAATATTTTCATGTGTTTGGTTCTATTCTGAAAATGCTATTTTCCTAAATTTTTTCACATTTTCTCAGCATCTAAACAAATTTTATTACAAAAAATTTCAACATCACAGCCAATTCAACAACAAAGTCCGACAGCAAATTTCGGCAACAACAACACAACAACAACAACAATCAAACTTTAAAAAAACAAAACTGAGTCGTCGACGAGATCGAGGAAGAGAGAGCGATGGGTCGCCGTCTGGGTCTGGGTCGACGACGAGATTTGGGTCGAAGGTCTAGGTCGAAGGTGATGGTTCGAAGGTCGAAGGCGATGGGTCGTCGGTCGAAGTTCTGGGTCGACGGTCTGGGTTTGGGTCGAAGGCTCTGGGCTCTGGGTTCGTGGGTTGCCGGCTCTCTCTTCTTCCTCGCTCTCTCTCTCTCTCTCTCTCTCTCTTTTTCGGGAAGTGAATTGAAGGTAAAATGAAAACGGAAATGATTTTCCGTAATGAGAAGGTATTATTGAAGGTCAACGGAAATGATTTTCCGTTTGACCGAATTTTCCTTGCGCACCCAAACAACCAATTTTACGGAAAATGCTTTTCTGAAATTGTTTTCACCCAAAACAAACGGACCCAAAGTACCCACGCGCAGAATCCCATCCACAGCCAAAACAAAAACACCTCATATACTCCATAGAAACCCATCTCTCCAAGTAACCAAACTCCAAAACAACTCGTGCCTACAGTGGCCACTTCTAATCATGTTAATATATCATGATAATATCAAGTCAACAAAATCATTTCTAGTTCCTCATGAAACCTAAGATTTATGTTTTCCAAAAAAAACTATGATTTATGTATATTTCATCAATTTCACATAAATTATAAATGTTCTTTACTTTTTAAAATGATGTTTGAAAGTCCCTAAGGACCTCACCCTATAAATTTTTTTTTTTTTTCAAAAATACCATCTATTGTATTCCAACTTGAACCAATTAAAATAGCTTTTATTTTTTTGACAAATACACGGATAGCCAAAAACTTTACCTAACTAAAGATTAAAATTTTTAAAAGATTGGATTACATAACTTTACCTAACTAAAGATTTTTTTTAAATTTATAATTTCTGGATTCCAATTTGAATTTACTAATGTTCCAAGATCCAAGAATGAATCACAATTTGAAATATATATATATATATATAAATTGTAATAATTTTACAAATATATGGATAGCCAAAATTTACAAATTAAAGACCTAAGGTTAGAATAAATCTAATAAACATATTATGGTATGCGAACAAATACATGATGGATAGCAAAAACCAAAAACTAGACATGTATATGTCATCAATTTCATCAAATTGCTGTTTTACATCCTAACACACCCAAATTGCACTACCCGTGTTGTTATTGCTAAAACTTTTTAGCAACCGTGAACAGTAAGTTGGTATATTTAAGAATTACTGTATCAGAGTTTGTATAATAATATATATTTGGTACATTGTAAACTTGTTTGAAATGTTGAACGCCAATGCCCATTTTGCCCACCTGATAGGGGACTTCTACTGTACGAAGAAGCTATCAAATTAGAAACCCAAAATTAAATTCCATTTAGCATTTACTCATTCCTATCTCTTACTTAGAGCAATCCTACTGTGGTGCTGCTGGTGCACCTAGTCACCTACTCATTGCCCACCATGCTTTTGCAAACACACCCACGAATATCACTAGGGTAATCCTATAGAGAAATTTTACACGTTCTACAGAATAATTTTCAAGGGTTTATACTGTAACCACATGATTTGGGTAAAGTTCGAATTGCCAATCCAGGATTTAAAAATGTGTACTTTAACTTGATCACAACTTTTAATACTTTTAATCCCATATCATTACAATCCACACGTGAATGTGCTGAAACAAATAAAACCCTAAAAATAAAATAACAATCTCATTCTAATTAAAGTAATAGCCCAATGATATTAATTAGCACTCTCTTTGATGTCACATGTTTAAGATTCAAACCTCACCTCCCCCTCTCCGCATTATTTACCTATCAAAAAATATATATGTCAAAGTACATTAATCCCATGAGCCGGTGAATAAAATTAAATGGTTGAGTAAAAAAAATATTTTAAACCACGGGTTAACAATTTGAACTTGATGTTAACCATAGGTGGATTAAAGTATAATTTCCCAACTTCCAAATACTCCATGTTTCCAATCTCTCTATAATGACATTCTTTGGCTATAATATTATTACATCAGCCTTTTCACTCAAAAGTTATTCAAGACACATGGGTGAAGGATTCGTCAATTTGACATGCATCTAATTACATAGGCTGTTTCCACATTCACCAAGTAATTACCTTTATCTGGATATGATAGGTATACAACAAATTTACAGAAGTAATACCAACTGTGCCTCTAAATTACTACTGTTTATAAATATATACAGGTTTGATGTCCATAAGATTGCAACTCATTTGGCAATATCTGAGATATATTTGCATATAAACATCTGCTCAGAAGATAGAAAGCACAACATCAAGGTTAGTTAAATAATCATTTTACACATTTATGTGCTCCAAACATCAGATAGCACTCCTAGCTGCATCTTGGCACTGTGACAGCCACAAATCTATATGTTCCACGATCTGTTGCCTTACTTTATTGACTGCATCAGGAGAGCTGCAGTTCTTGGCATTGCCTGAGAGGAGAAACCAAAGCTTCAGAAGAGACAACATCAACTATTTGCAGGAAAAGTTGACGAGCATGACCGTTAATGCATATTATATCGGAATGTCATTCAAAGTGGCAACATTAGATACATTTAATGGTTAAATTTCAAGTCAATTACATCAAAACCTTCAATATAGGAAAGCTTCTAACTAAGAAGAGTGGACACGGATATGGCAACAATTCTAAATAGGAAGGCTTTTAACTAAGAAGTGCGGACATAAACATGGCGACAATTCTTAAAAAATTAGAAAATGAGACGGCAGTTGATATATATATATATATATATTGTAGGTATTATAAATAATTAACAGCCATTAAAAGTATTTAAAAACATATCTAGAAAATTCAACTAAAAGCAACAACAACAATCAAACCTTAGGGTCAATCATATGTATTTTTAGATGATGCTCTAACGTGTATTTGTAGTGGATCCATTCATAATAAAAGAAATAATTAAAAATTTGCAATTATGTGCTCTACTAAAAACAATTTGAAAATCCTTCTAAAAAAAACACAATTTGAAAAAGTACAACTAACTCTTCTACTGCACTATGTAATAGCATTAACACCGTGTAATAATAAATAAATAAATGGAACTATATTTTAAGTTTTAATTTTTAACAAAGACGTTCAAAATAAAAGAAAACTATATGAGAGAGAGGGCCCAGAAGTCTAAAAGACTAGGTAAAAATGAAGAAGAAAAAACCCTTAAAACACAGTTGCCTTCATGGCTGAGAGGGAGGGCCAAAAGGCAGCTGTACTTAACTGAGAGAGAGTGAGTAATTGCACTTCCAGTGGCACCGATAACCACTGGTTTGAGTCACCGTAGTTTGATCAAGTGAGACAACAAGCAAGAGAGAGTGAGAGAGAGAGAGAGAGAGAGAGAGAGAGAGAGAGAGAAGGCCAAGATAGTTTAATCTGATCTGGAACGTAAGAGAGAGACAGGCTGTCACTCTTGATTACGGCTCAGATTGTCTCAGGTTATCAAAAATACTTTTTTTCAATACCATGTTTGGATGGTGTCATGACTGTCCACCAATCATGTCCAAAATTTATATTTAAATTTTTTTGCCAGACATGCATGCAGCTATGATGTGTATCTTGATCAAGAACAAAATTTACTACGCAACTTATTCACTCATCAATGTTAAACTAATGATTGTGAAAAGATAACCAAGTGCTTATTCTTCCAGCCATTGAAACCCATTATGGAAGCAATTGATTCCGGATGCATCAAATTTTACATTTTGAACATGCAAATTATCGGCCCATTTCAAAACCCATGAACTGGCCAAAATTTAAATGAGACATTGAGAGCATAAAATCTGAGACAAGCTATGCATACCTTCAATGTTTAAAGGAGCTTGGGGACATCCTCGTAAATCGGTGCCATGGCCACAATTATGACAAGAAATGGTGTAGGAAGGCACTACAAAGTTCAACAGGCAGATTTTAGTAAAAGAATAAAAACATCATAAAGGAAAGACATCAAAATGTCCTTATCCCAGTAAAACGAATCCACATAGTTGTTACATGCAGGAAAGTCACCAAATCATTCACATACAAAGAGTAATCATATACAAGTTCTAAAGCAAGAACCACAAAATGACGACTGAAATACATTAAACCTTTTTTTTCTTTTTTTTTTTAATAACTAACTAAAATATATTAAACCTTACAAATTTGGTTCAGAATTTCTTGTGAAAGCTTATATATAATATCTTTCATTGTCGATTTAATCAGATAATAGAGATGCGTCTATGGAAATGTCTACGGGAAAAAGTCTGTAGTGATTACTACTTATATTAAAGATATGTGTTCTAACAAAGAATAGGCCCAATTTGGTGGGATTGAAGCAATTTTGACATCTAAGGAAAATATATATATATAGGGTTGAGTTCAAGTTAAACCTGGTGTAATTTTAAGCAATGTTATATCATCCAATAACTTGTTATTGAATTCATATTTTGAAAATCTCACTGTTAGATTACATGTTCTATATGTTTTTAACATGCATACCAATTTTCATGCCAATTAGATGTTATTTACCATTTGATCCATAAATTCATCTTTTATGCATTATTTTAGATTACAAAAACTTAAATTTAAACAATTGATTAATAACATGACTATTGATCTTTGATTACCTTGAAATTTTGCAAGCAAGCAGAATATACGAAGATAATGTAATCAAATGGTGGATTTGTCAAAATTGAAAATTCGCATCCAATAAAAGTTACACCAGGTGTAACTTGAAAAAAAAAAATATATATATATATATATACACACACATATTTATGTAATAAGTATACTTCCTATATTATTACAATAATTTTGTAATTTCATATCAAAAAATTAGAAACTCACTATCTGTCGATGAAGTCTGTTTAGATGCGTGACGCCAAGGATCTTGTGAACCATTGGTGAAAACTATTTTTGAACCTGCGTTTTAAATTTTCATGAGAAGACGTGAACTATTAGTGAATACATTGATAGTATTTCATCACAGTAACTCAGCACCTATATGCACAAAATAAATACTTTCAGTCATCGATTTTCTCCTCTGAACTAAACTAACTTCTTTAAAATCCGCCTTCATATAAATACTAAACCTCCCTTCTGACATTTAACTTTTACTTATCATTCAGTGCATACAGCCCTCAAGTTCCCACAATGCAAGCTTCTAAAAATTATATGTAAAAAGCTAGATTCCCCAAGCCCATGAATGAATATTGTAAAACCAACAAAAAGCAGAAATTGGTTACTAGGAGATGAAGGTGAGAATAAATAAAGCTGCAGATATTTACATGCACACATGCAAATAGGTATGATGGAGAGAGAGAGAGAGAGAGAGAAAGAGAGGTGTTTGATTTTAAATTTTTTAGATATATCTAAAAACATGCAAAGAAAATAAATTGGTTACCAAACCATAAATCATAGACTACAATCCAACTATCAGGAGCTAACATCGACTCCTCAGCTACCAAATGGGTACCATGGTCCAATACTCTTTTATATGGTTACACCTAGGAAGCACTACTACAGATATGGGACATGTATCCAACACAATATGGATACAGCAATATATCAATTAATGAAAATTTAGGATAATTTTCCGCCTGCATGATATAATTTGCTAACATATTAATGAATATGTTTAAGTACATGTTATGCTAGGTTTTAGTTCAGAAAATAAACAACATATGCCAAACAAAACACATGTCTAAATAATAAACAAATTGAGAACATCTTAGTTTCATAGGGAGAAAGTGAGTGAGAGCGGAGAGGATATAAAAAAAGTTAAAGAAATACTTCATGGTATCCACATAGGATACATGTCTGATATGGACATGGCTGCTAGTATTAAGCATCCATGCTTCCTAGAGATTTTGAGAAAGAAAATATAGACAGGAGCAAAGTCAATGTTTATACCGGCAATTTTTGTGCCTCCATAGTAAATATTTGTTGCAGCAACATCAGGATAGATGCCTTCTCCAAAGACATTTTTGCAAAGGTCCAGATGGTATCTGTCATTTATGAGCAACCAAAAAGTTTTAAAATTTTTATGATCTCTAAATAAAGGCAAGTAAAAATACAAAAGATAAAAAGGGCACATTAAAAACAATGAGGTGATGAGAAACATGCCTTGTGTCAACTTTTGTGGAGCGAACGCTATCATTTAATGGTGCCACCTGAAAATATGCAACTTCAGTACAAACTTGGAACCACCACAACCGGTCAGCACTGTCTTCACTAAGAGCAGTGTTTTTCAAGTGTTTCTGATTGTATGTTTGGACATTAACACCAAAACTTCCAAGATAATATTCCTTCACATATTTGGCATATGCATCCTGCATGAAACAATGTTAGAAGCATTAGACAACAGCTGGATGGAACACAAGGCCAAGAAAATGTAACATCAGCAGTCCTAAGAAGTTGAACAGAGAAAAATGGAACAAAGCAAAAAAAGAATAAACTTAATCGCATGTAACAGGTGACAAAGCAAAACATATATCTGTAACTAAAAGTGCGAGGAGCAAGATCTGGATAGCTCATCCATTAATAAGCTAGGGATTACTAGTTATAACCAGTGAAGGCAGTTAATAAATTGTCCAAAAACAAGACCATTGATGTCTTAAAGAATTCCCCAATGAAATAATCAGATCTATATTCCATAGCAAGAAAAAAGGAGCATACCACCAAATCGTCTCCAGCCTTCTTTGCTTCAACGAGAGGGGAGCATAGTTTATCTGGATTTCCATACTGAAACTGCAAAATTTAAAATTCAAAGATCACTAGTTTGTGAAAATTTAAAATAGAAACAGAACTGGAAAAGAAACCATATTTACCGCTATCGCAGCAGCATCAGCGAGAAAATAAAAGAAATCGCCATCAATCTCAAGCTGCAGACACAGATAAAGGTCAACATGCAAGATAAAGAGTATAGAAGAAAATTCTCATAAGTCTGCTATTTAAATAATGTTTTGGAGTACATCATGAATCATGATCAATTATGACAGGGAAAAGACTCAAACCTCAGCTGCACCAAACAATGTCTTCACTGCTTTTGCATCTGTTGCAAGTCTTTGTTCAACAAGTTCATTAGTTTCTTGTAATGCAGCTTTACATTCCGCACCAGCTGACTCACCAATCTGCATTAGAAGATAATATTGAAAGGATATATCTAACAACAAACTAAGAAGCATGGACACGACACGACAAAAGACACAGCAACATAATAATTCTTGAATACTTTGGACACGACATTGTGGGGATATGAAAATTAATTAATTAAAAAAATCTTTAGGAATATTTAATTTATTTTTAGGCATATTTTATGTTTATTTTAAGTTTTCAAATTAAAAAGTATTTTTTGGTAAGTTACACATGTGCCTCTTGAATCAACAACCTCATCCTCCATCCCATTATTATGGGAGAAGAAGTGTGAATTAAGCTCTAGCTCATGGGAAAAAAGAAATAACAAATATAAATCTTTAAAAACATAAATTTTTATATAATATTTTTTTTTCGACTTGACACACTGAGGCTATGCATGCTGAGTGTAGAGTGTCCCTTATTTGTCTGTGTCCAACATGGACATGTTGCGAATTTTGGGGTTTCCGTTCTTCTTAGACAGGAAGAAATAGCAAATTAGCAAGACAGGGAGCATTCTTAAAGCTTAGCTCCAGAAACAAAAATTTTGTTTGTGTATACACCTTGTGTACGCAGAATCTCTCCTATATATATATATATATATATATATCCTATAAAAAATAATTATTCCTAAAAAAATCAAAGTTTTTGATCTGCACATGGAAAAAAAAAAAAAAAAAAACCATAGTCTTTTACCTGCTTGTCAAATTCAGTGTAGTTATAAACAGCAAGAACAACTGCAGAACTTGCAAGGCTTCCACATGTTAAATGTGGGAACTTAAGACGGAACCATGCACTAAGAGCTCCTGGGTATGAGACACCAAAAACGAACCAGGGATTTTCAACATTTGCTCTATTGGACTTTGAATTTAAAGATTCCTGCCAAAAAAAAAAAAAAAATGCTATCAAAACAACTGATAAAGACAATAGAAATAAGGCCATGGAAACACCCCTATAAGATTAAACTTTCAAGATCCAAAAGGAAATGAAAAAAATCATAGGCTTCATTGATTGAAGCCAAGAATTTTACCCTCCTAAATCAGAATGTCAAGAAGACTTCTCCTTCTATTAATGCTTCACTGCCAAACACTAGAATATGAAGTATTGACTTATGGATCATGACTGGTAGCCAGTTTTTCTTTTCTAGGTAACTGATCCTTGAGTGGCCTATTTGATAAATGAGAAGATAACTTGCCTGGTAATGCTGACGAAAAACAGCCAAATCAAAAAGAGCCTGCTTAGATGACAGATATCTCAAATTTTCTGTCTTCAATGAGTTGAAGGGGGAGCTTTTTCCATAGTAGCGATGCTCAAGAGAAACCACTGCTGCTCCGAACTTCTTTGCTAAGACCTATAAAAATTGCAAGGTTTAAAGTTTTGCTCCTAATTATACTTACAAGAATCATAAAGTTCGATTGTACAATAGACTCTCTCTCTCTCTCTCTCTTGGTAAGGGTCTGACCAACAACAAAAAATTTGGGTTAAAAAACATAACTTACACTAATATAGTCATTGGTTATCCCATTGCAAGAAGATTCACCACAAATTTTCAAAAAGATTGGTCCATCTGGAAGCCGGAAGTGATCAAGGAATTCGTAATATCGCTGCCGAAATTGCCTGTGATCCTGCAAATACAAGTGCTATCTAAGAGTGAGCATGATGCACATCACATATTTGACCAAGTTGCAATCACAAATAATCTGAAGAGAAGTTTTGTTCAAGGCCTCCACCACAAAAAGGGATGAACTGAATAATTATATAGGTTTCAAAACGTATTTAGGAAAGGAAGGAACTAGAAACTATATACATGTAGATTATAAAAATAAGTGCAGTTCTCTTGTCAAGATTTTTTTTTCCTTAAGAGGTATCATATATGTGCAGATCAGACAAAAGACAACGATGGATAATTCTAAAATTTACAAAGCCAAAAATCACTTTGATTATTTAAGCACACCAACTATTGAACAAGGCTGTAAAGTACCCTCATAAACTAATCTTAAACAGAACATTTTTCATATATATAAGTAACAGAATTTGATTGATCATAAAAGGAAACACCCATGTACACCGGAGGTGTACTCGTGGAGCTTACAATACTCAAGCCTTGTAGCTCAAGTGCCACTTCCTAATGTTTCCAACAGAGACGTTCAAGCTTCAAATCTCCCATCTCCATGGAAATCATTGAATTATGAACTTATAAAAAAAAAGAGTTTCCCCAAATGATCAAAATTCTGCAATTCTTAGCACAACTAATCACAATTCACAAAATTCAATTTCATCATCATTTCTAAACAAACCACACACTACATTTCGAGTTACAATATACAACAACTGATCTGATCCCACCCCTTTTACAGTATAAGCTATATACAAAATCGCCTTCACCAGTTCCACAAAATTTCGCAAATAAACAAACAAATTTATCAAAAAAATCATTGCATAAGAGAGAAAGAAACGTACAAAGGGAGAGAAGTGATCGAGAGTCTGATTGAACCAGAACTCCTTCTGAGTCAAGTAATTACTACTACTACTACTACTACCAGACAAGCGGTCAAGCATAGTATGAGATGTGAGTAATCCATGAGAGAAGCTCGAGAATAATAAGAACAACAATAACCACGGCAGAATCATCGAACCCTCCTCCTGTTTAATCATCATCGTGGTTCCCAAGTTGTCTCTCTTTTCTTCTTTCTTTCAAAGTTTTCAACAGACCCACGGAGAGAAATAGAACAACAACAACAGACGCTACCTTAAATACAGTTTTGTTTCTTCTTTATCCAACAAGCAAAGTTTTAAAATTAATATAGTTTTTTGTTTTTTTTTTTTTTTTTTGGGGCCTTTGCGGTCCAGTTAGAATTGGAACTCCCGAAAGGTCCAATATCCTATCATATTAGTTCTAACACGACATTTTTATTTATTTATTTTTAATATCAAGTTATATGACATATATTGGTTGCTTCAGCAAAATGGAGATTGTATTTTTGCTTCCTTTGCTGAAAAGGGAAGTTTCCCCAAAAGAAGAACAAAAAAAAAAAAGAAAAAAGAAAAAAGAAAAAAAAGAGCGGAAGCTTCCTGTATTTTCTTTCCACCCTGTTGACGTGGGTGGCTTGAATTGCCGCTGAAGCCCACAGGCCCACTATTTTTACGTCGGTCAAGTATGACCGAATACAACTAGGAATATAATTCTTAGTAATTGCCACCTATAACATATATATATAAATAAATATATATATATATATATATATATATATATTAGGTTTGTGATATACGGCAAATATATAGAGAGAAATTGAAAATTCAATTAACCTAGTAAGTGCAGCTACATAAGAGAAAATAGAGAAAAGAGAGGCAGTCGGCTTCTATTCTTATTGTTTCTATGAGAGAGTGCTAGGATGTAACTAGAATTTGGGTTTCTTGAGAGTGTTCTTGTGCATTGTTGTATCTCTCTATTTTTTTTATAGTGAAATTTCTCCGTCATCACCGTGGAGGTAGGCAGTTTGCCGGTGCTATCTGCACAACAAGTGGTATCAGAGCTAGGTTAGGATTCAATCCTTTGAATATAGTAAAAATGTTAAGCACAAAGTATGATGTAGAGAAGTTTTGTGGTAAGGGAAATTTTTCTCTTTGGCAAAGGCGGATGAAGGATCTCCTAATTCAACAAGGAGTTCAAAAGGCCTTGCTTGGGAAGGAGAAGAAACTGGAAATGATGAAAGATGTAGAATGGGTAGAGATGGATGAGAAAGCAGCTAGCGCTATTCGTCTCAACCTAAGGAATGAGGTCATTCACAACATCTTAGAAGCAAAGACTGCAAAGGAGGTTTGGGAAAAACTAGAAGGTCTTTATATGAGAAAGAATCTAAAGAACAAATTGTATGTGAAGAAGCAACTGTATAGTTTGCATATGAAGGAGAGTTCAGATCTGTTGGAGCATCTCAACACGTTTAGCATGTTGAATACCCAATTGTCAAGTTTTAGGGTGAATTATGAGGACGAAGATAAAGCGTTACGCTTATTAGCGTCGCTCCCTACATCTTTTAATCATCTAGTGACTACGTTGATGTACGGGAAAGAGACTATAGTACTCAAGGAGGTGACTAGTGCTCTTTTGTCACACATAAAGATGAAGCAAGATGGTGATGGTTCTCAGGCCGATGGACTTATTGTAAAGTCTGAGTCAAGCAATAGGGGTAGAAGCAGGTCAAGAGGACGGAACTCCAACAGGAATAGATCACAGTCTAAATCACATGCAAAAAAAGATGAGTACTTTTATTGTCACAAAAAAGGGCACTACAAGAATCAGTGTAAAGAGTTGAAAGAGCATTTGAAGGAGAAGAAGAATGGAAAGAAGCCCCTATAATTAGCTAGTGTTGCTGAAGAAACATCAGATGACAGTGAAGTTGGTGCAAATTTACTTTTAGTTTCGTCAGGTAATAATGTTCTATTGGAAGCTTGGGTTTTAGATTCAACATGCTCATATCATATGACTCCAAAGAAAGATTGGTTTGACACGTATAAGCCTTACAACGGTGGTATGGTCCAAATGGGTAATAATGCTACATGCCCGGTTATTGGGACTGGTACCGTGAAGATCAAGATGTTTGATGGAGTTGTGAGAGTTCTTATTAATGTCAGACATGGTCTAGATCTTAGAAAGAATTTAATTTCTTTAGGAGTATTAGATGATTTGGGCTATTCATACTCATCAAATGGTGGAATCATGAAGATTACCAAAGGTGCTTTGATGGTGATGAAGGGACAGAAAGTAAGCACACTTTACAGATTGATTGGGAACACAGTTGTAGGAAGAGTTGCAGTCACCACTCCGGTAAAGTCCAGCACTGACAACATAAAATTATGGCATATGCGACTTGGTCATATTGGTGAACGTGGTATGTTAGAGTTGCACAAGAGAAATTTATTGAAGGGGGTGAAGACATGCAAGCTAAACTTCGGCAAGTATTGTGTGTAAGAGAAGCAGCATAGAGTCAGTTTCAAGACAGGCTCTCATACAAGTAAGGGTGTTCTTGACTACATTCATTTAGATGTTTGGGGTCCAGTATCAGTTTCTTCTCATAGTGGTGCTCAATATTTTGTTAGTTTCATTAATGACTACTTTAGAAAGGTATAGATTTATTTTATAAAGCATAAGTCTGATGTGTTTGGCATATTTGAAAAATGGAAAGCACAGGTTGAGAATCATATTGGCAAGAAAATAAAATACCTTAGAACAAATAGTGGACTAAAGTATAGAGATAAAGAATTCATAAGATTTTGTGAATTAGAAGGCATTACTCGTCACTTCACAGTTAAATGAACTCCACAGCAGAATGGGGTTGTAGAGAGAATGAATAGAACCTTAGCAAAAAGAGCCAGATGCATGAGATTGAATGCAGGGTTGCCTAAGGTGTTCTGGGCAGAGACAGTTAACACAACAAGCTTCATTATTAATAGATCTCCATCATCAGCCATAGATTTCAAGATTCCAGAAGAGGTTTGGTTAGGTAGACCAGTTGATTATTTGAGTCTAAAAATCTTTGGTTGTCCAGCTTATGTGCATGTGCAGAGTGGAGAGCATTCTAAATTGGATTCAAAGTTAAGAAAATGCGTATTTCTTAGCTTTAAAAAAGGTGTTAAAGGCTACAGGCTTTGGGATCTAATCTCAAAGAAAACGGTGATCAATAGAGATGTCATATTTGATGAAGCCTTTATGTTGAAACAGAATGAAGCAGAGACATATGATGATAGTCCACAAGAGAAATTAATTGTTGAGGTGGAGTTTGACTAGAATAGTTCACCCAGTGATAAGGGTGATGCTGAAATTGATCCACAACAGCAACAAGAAGAGTCTTATTCAATTGCTAAAGGTAGAGAGAAGCGGGTTCACAAAGCACCACAGAGATATGGCTTTGAAGACATGGTTAGTTTTGCTCTCGTAACCAGTGGTAGAGATCCATTCATTTTCAAGGAGGCTACAAATAGGAAAGACAAAGATAAATGGCTTGTAGCAATGTTAGAAGAGATAGAGTCACTACAGAAGAATAAGACTTGGGAATTAGTGAAATTGCCCAAGGGAAAGAAGGCTGTTGGTTGCAAGTGGATATTCCGCAAGAAAGAAGCATTGTTAGAAAAGGAAGGTGAAAAATTCAAGGCAAGGTTGGTGGCTAAGGGTTACTCACAGAGAGAAGGAATTGATTATAATGAGATTTTTTTCACTTGTTGTGGAGCACACCTCAATTCGAGTAATCCTAGGATTTGTGACAATGCATGACATTAAGTTGGAGCAGCTAGATGTGAAGACCGCATTCCTCCATGGAGATTTAGAAGAAGAGATTTACATGCAACAGCCTGAAGGCTTCAAAGAACCTGGCAAGGAAGATTATGTTTGTCTGTTGAAGAGATCATTATATGGCTTGAAGTAGTCTCCCAGGCAATGGTACAAACAGTTTGATTCATTCATGGCCACACATGGGTACATGCGTTGTGAGTATGACTGTTGTGTTTATTTTAGAGTACTTGCTGATGGCTCATATATATTTCTTGCTCTATATGTTAATGATATGTTAGTAGCTGCAAAGAGTAAGCAAGAAATTGTGAAGTTGAAGTCTTTGTTAAGTAGTGAATTTGACATGAAGGATCTTGGAGCTGCTAAGAAGATCCATGGGATAGAAATTCACCGAGATAGAGGGGCTGGTAAATTATGGTTATCTTAGAAGGGATATCTTAAGAAGGTGTTAGAGAGGTTTGGTATGCTTGATGCAAAACTTGTTAGTACACCGCTTTCTGCCCATTTTAAATTGTCCTCATAGTCGTGTCCAAGTTCAGACGAGGAGTCAAAGTATATGTCTAAAGTGCCATATGCAAATGCAGTTGGGTGTCTCATGTATTTGATGGTGTGCACTAGGTATGATATTTCTCATGTAGTCAGTGTGGTCAGTAGGTATATGGCAAATCCAGGCAAAGAGCATTGGAATGCAGTAAAGTGGATCTTTAGATATCTTACAGGCACTCGTGATTTTGGTATCCTATTTGATTAGAGAGCTAGTACAAAAGTTGTGGGTTATGTGGATTCCGACTATGCAGGGGACCTTGATTCTAGAAAGTCCATGACGGGCTATGTGTTTAGGTTTGCTGGTGGCCTAATTTGCTGGAAGTCTACACTACAAGATGTAGTTGCTTTATCCACTACAGAAGCAGAATATATGGCGATGACATAGGCAAGAAAAGAAGCCGTTTGGCTTAGTGGACTGGTTAATGAGCTTGGTTTCAAGCAGGATAACATGGTGCTACATTGTGATAGTCAGAGTGCAATTCATTTGGCAAAGAATTAGGTATATCGTGCAAGGACAAAGCATATTGTTGTGCGATATCACAAGATCAGAGAATGGGTTTCGTCTGGTGATATTTCTTTGTCGAAGATTCTCACTAGTGAGAATGCCTCTGATATGTTAACAAAACCAGTTCCAACAGACAAGTTCAAGCACTGCTTGGACTTGATTGGTGTTTGCAGCTTGTGAGCCCTTAAGGGCTAAGGTGGAGGCAATGGCGATGGAGGAGTTTGCTGGTGTAGCTTGATCAATTCAAGCCAAGGTGGAGATTTGTTGACGTGGGTGGCTAGAATTGCCACTGAAGCCCACAAGCTCACTATTCGTATGTTGGTCGAGTATGACTGAATACAACTAGGAATATAATTCCTAGTAATTGCCGACCTATAACATATATACACAAATATATATATATATATATATATATATATATTAGGTTTGTGATAAACGGCAAATATATAGAGAGAATTTGAAAATTATATTAACCTAGTAAGTGCAGCCGCACAAGAGAAAATAGAGAAAAGAGAGGCAGTCAGCTTCTATTCTTATTGTTTCTGTGAGAGAGTGCTAGGGTGTAATCGGGATTTGGGTTTCTTGAGAGTGTTCTTGTGCACTGTTTTATCTCTTTATTTTTTTATAGTGAAATTTCTTCGTCGTCGTTGTGGAGGTAGGCAGTTTGCCGAATCACGTAAATTCTTGTGTTCTTTGTGTGTGTGCTTATTATTTAATTTCCGTTTATTTAATGCTATTGATTTGAGTCCAGAAGTGCTATCTGCACAACACACCCAATAAAGAAAAAAGAAAAAAAGAAGAAGGAATTTTCAATTTTTGGTGCATTTGCTTTCCGTGGATCAGCAATCTTCTCTTGCAGATGTGTAGTATCTTGGTACCAGGGTACTGTTTGTCACAAAGTTTGCGTATTTATAGATGTATATATAGTATATGCCTCTTTAGGGGGGGGCGGGGTTATTTTTGCTTTTATACAAGGAGGGAATGAGAGAGAACATCTATTTGTTTATTTTGGTTTAATTATTATTTAAACGATAATAAATTGTATTTTATTGGGTCCAGCTAATGGATGCCATTAGGGCATCTATTAATCAATCATTTTAGACCATTGCCAGTTTCTTTAAGACTTTATTTCCTCTCCCTGTATGTGTGTTAAAATAATTAGTATTCTAAAAAAAAAATATTTTATAATATTTTTTTACGTAAAATTGAAAAAGTTTTTTATTGTTTCATAAAAAAATTTCTAAAATAGTTTATTAAAAAATGCCTTAGGGCATCTGTTAGTAAAATCATATTTTATAAACCTTTTTTTTTTTAGTCAAAAAGCATTACTAATTTTTTTCTTTAATTTAAAAAAAGAAAAGAAAAAGTAGTAGGGGCTTATTAAAGATAACTTCTCTGCTGGTCGTGATTATAGTAAGAAATAGATTATCAAAAAAAAAATATATATATATATATATAGAGATGGGTTCAAGTTACACCTGGTGTAACTTCACAAGAGTTACACCTTTTTTAGACCATTGATTACTATTATATCTAAGGGTCAAAAAACATTCATAGTAATATCATTATTACTCCCTAGAAATTAGTAATTTAGACATTAACTCTTCTTATTAAAGAGAGAGAAAAAGAAAAAAAAAAAAGCTATAGCATTAACTCAACTGTCCATGTCATCATCTTCTTCCTCTCATCTTCTCTCACATCTTTCTTCTTGCACTATGTACTTTTAGGCCAGCACCATTGATTTCTTAACAGTATTTTGTCTTGATGTACTGGAATATTTTAGAAGTATATGGCCAAAGTCACATTAGTTTTGGAGAAATATCTTATCATGACATCCTCCATTGTCGAAGGCTTTGTTCTGCTGTTGAGAGTAAATCTTTTGGTTTCATTGCTCTAATGGAATGTTGGTCATAGCAAGTTTAATCAAGTAAATGTTGTAAATCCACATTGCAAGCCATTTTTGTTCCTTGTGCTAGGTGGCAATATTGGCAAATTCATTAAGATGCATTTCTTTTTAATGTAGCTGTCGTCAATTGATACTTTTCAATTTCCTTGGGTCTGAAGTTTAATAGCCTGATCAATGCTAAAAAGTAATAATTGGTTCCTCATTGAATATATTTATTTCTAGTATCTGCTATCCTTGAGTACACTTCCTATAATTTGGTTTGGATGTACACGCGCACTGGAGGCATTTTAACATCTTCAGGGCTGCGAGTTAGCTAAAATTCTGCTTTAGATTTCTTTTTGAGTTTTAAGTAGAGAACATTGTTGAGACTAATTATTTCTAAAACCCTCATGGCAAATTTTATTCAAGGTACTGCCAAAACTCAAATGGACGAAAAAAAAATTCCTCCTTTTTTCAAACCATATACTGTGGTTAAGTAATGGCAAAACGATACTCCCTCCGTTATAATTGAATTCGCAAAATGGTAATCATGTTTATTAAAACAAAATAAAGATAGCTTGCATTTACAATTTAATCTTGAGAATTTTATGAATGGTGGAAGCCTGAAAGTATAGTGCAAAAAGAAAGACAAGAGGAAGAAGATGATGATATGGAAGAAAAAAAAAAAAAAGTTAATGCTATAGCTTTTTTTTTTCCTTTGATAAGAAGAGTTAATGCCTAAATCACTAATTTCTAGGGAGTAATAATGATATTACTATGAATGTTTTTTGACCCTTAGATCTAATAGTAATCAATGGTCTAAAAAAAGTGTAACTCTTGTAAAGTTACACCAGGTGTAACTTGAACCCATCTCATATATATATATATATATATATATATATATATATTTTAGCAGGAAATATCCTTATCCACTGGACTTAGTGAGCTATAACTACCCTAATCCTACCAAAGCATTAATGAGCACTAAGTTGGTATTTCACCGATATAAAAAATAGTAACATAAGCCAAAAATTTACTATACCATTATCATTGAATTATCACTTGAATCTTGTAAATACAAAAATTCATTTGCCCAAATTTAGAGTCATTATTGCTTGATGAGGGCATTGGAATAGTTAACACTAAGGTCTAAATTTATTTCCTCGTTAATTAAAAAAGAGTCATTTTAATAGTAAAAAATATTATTTTTTCATGATCATAACATAAATATGATATCAGGTATCACAATCTAGTTATGGTTCTAATTAGTTCAATTGGTAGGTCATTTTGAATATACACCACTATAAGTTTCTTTAAAAAAACCTTCTCCCTTCTCCCCGTGTGTGTGTGTGTGTGTTAATACTTAGTATTCTCAAAAAAAAAAAAAAAAAAAAAAAAAAGCTCAACTAGTAAGTTCTCTAATGGTTGAATAAGAGAATTAAATTTCAATCCCTGCCTATACCAAAAACCGATTGGTGTCTTGGTATGATGATAAAGAGCTATTATCAAAAGCGGACGCTATAGGTTAAAAATCTCTCAAAAAAAGGTATTATAATCCAGTTTTATTTTTTTCATTTTTAATTTTTATTTAGGAAAGGTATCACAATCCAGTTGGCTTAATTAGTAATAAACTCTCTTATCTTTAAATAAATTATTTGTGTTCAAATCCCACTTCAAAAAAAAAAAAAAAAAAAAAAAAATCACACACTCAATTGATGGGAAAAATATTGAATACTCCAAGAGTACTATGAATGCGTACTCCCCCCCATTCTCACATAAATTGTGAGTCCCACTATTAATTTAACAAGTGAGACCCACAATTATGTGAGAGGGAGGAATATGCATTTATGGTACTCAAGAAGTATTCTATAATTACCCTAATGGGAAGTGCTAGCCTAATTATTAAAAACCAATCTTTACTATGTGTGTCAATTCGGGTTCGCGTGTCGTGTCGAGATAGGGGTATTTAGCTAAATGGCTCAACTTGAATCTGATCCATTTAACAATCATGTCATGACCCTTCAACCCTAACATGACTTGTTAATAAAGCAAGTTGACACAACATGAATCACTTGATACGCTTAATAAACGATTCATGTTGGGTTGACACAAACGTGACATGACCCATTTCAACCTGTTTAATATTAAACATGTTAGGTTGACACAAATTCAATCCATTTAATCTGCTTAAAAAAATCACATGATAAATATTGTTATAAATTTAATAAAAAACAAATTTAATACAAACTCATTGTCGGGGGCAGTTTTTTCGTTGCCAATATGATATTTGGGAAGTCAAAACCGAAACTCGACTTTGGGCTTGGAATATGGCCCAAAGGCTATTGGTGAAGTAAGAAAGGCCCATGATAAATATCACATGATAATATTGTTATAAATTTAATAAACAATCAATTTAATACAAACTCATTGTTGAGGGTAGTTTTTTCGTTGCCAATATGATATTTGGGAAGCCAAGACCGAGACTCAACTTTGGACTTGGAATATGGCCCAAAGGCTATCAATGAAGTAAGAAAGACCCATTTTTGCTCAAAGTCTAGGTTGCATCCAACAAAGGTTATAATAAAGCCTAAAAAATACCTCCTGCAAAGATAAGCTACCACAAAGGATGGCCCATCACAATAAGTGCTTAAATAATAGTCCAGTGGTGAACAAGAGAAAGATCCAGCGGTTAATGTCTGGAAAATTAATAAATGTATTTGCATAGTAAAAATATGCATTTCCTCCATAGTCAGTTAATATAAAAGTGGGCCCATTATAACAAGTACACAAGAGGAAAATGGTCTAGCAGTGAATATGACAGACCTCTAACGATAGACGTCTGACAAATTAATAAGTGTGTTTATATGATAAAAATCATATATTTTCCTCATTATTATTAAGTCAGCGTGAGGGAAAAATTCCATAGTATCCAAGATATTATGGCCTTCATTATTATAGCAATAAATAAGGATTAAAGGCTATAATTACAAGTAAAAGAGGAAAATTAGGATGGAATGAAGGGAGAGAAAGACTCCCAACTTAGTGCAGCAAATATTTAACCAAGGATCTTATGCCCATGATGAAATATGTGGAAGGATGTATGGTAAATGATGGAAACTACTCTTATATGAGTGGATGAGCAAATATGGTAATGTGAGAATAAATGGTAAAGGAACTTGGCTATTTTTTACATGGTGGAGAGAGACTGATTTTAGCTAATCATGAGACCTTTATGGTGCTGGATTTTGTTACAAAATGGAAGGAATATTTGTGAGTTGATGGGTATGGGCATTTATGAACTAAAAATGGAACTTATTTGTGAATCAAGGGTTAGCAAGATTGATGGAGACTTTTAGAGGATTTTTCATCCCCCTGATGAGTAGATGGTTCTTTCCTTTTATAGTGAAGCTTAGGGAGCAATTAGCAAAAGCCAAAAATGTTGGGTTTGATTAGTAAGAGAATTTTCAGAATATCCATCATGAGATTTGGCCAAAAATGGTGTGAGCTTGTTTTTGAATGTTTGTCTCCTTTGGGCAATGTTAGATGGAGTTGAAATTCAGAGCATCTAACCTAGGATTTGGCCAAAAATTGTGTGATTTGCTTTTGGGTATTTTACCTTCTTTGGGTAATGTTATTTTTTTTATACAAGATAGAAATTCTACTCTAGCTTAATCTAAGTGTATATGTATGTGAAGCTCATTCCTGGAGACTTGAACCCCGGCCCTTGCCCCCCACACCCCACAAGTACTTATACTTGTGGAGTGACCACTACACCAAGGGTGTGCGGTGTTTCTTTGGGTAATGTCATTAAGTGTTGAGATTTGTAGATTGATCTCAGCCAATAAGATCAAGACATACATGGGGCTAGAACTTGGTTGCTGCAACTAAGATTTGAGCTTCAAAGATTAGGAGCTATCACCCTAAGCCAGGTGTCAAGATTTTAGCCTACTTTAGGGAGCTCCGCTAGAGATCTTTTTATGCCCTCCAAACCACATTTCCCTATATTTCCCCTTTAGGAATTCATGGGCTTGGTTCATGAATTAGTTTTTTGATATTTTTAGTACTTTAGAAGCTAGTTTGCTGAAATTTGGATGATTTGGTCATGACTTCCTCTAGCAGTAACTAAAACTTATGGAGGAAGAATGAAATTTATTGCATTTAAGCTTTTTGGTGTCAGCCCAGCCCCTGAGTACTATTCATGTCAGAAATGGCAGTGGCAGAGAGGCTGATGGGATAGGTGGCTAGCTCCTAATTTGGTTTGAGAGCTTGGTTGCTTCTTAAGGTGCTCTCCAGCGGAAAGCAGAACTGAATGGAGTTTTCTAGTTGGGTCAGTTTGCACACATGAGCTGTTTTGGTTGAGACTTCATGTTAGGCTTGGCCATGAGGGCTAAGTATTTTGGTGGGCCTCTGACTTGGTGGTTCTCTCCACTTAGGCCTATCATTTTGGTTTCTCATTGTGAGCCCTACAAAATGGACAAAACTACTATATATTGTCATGGATATTTATTCTACATGGGTTTTAGTTGTTAGTAAAAATGGAATGTATTCATGAGCTTTAATAGATATTTATGATAGGTTTTGAGTATTAATTTTCCATGGGCTTTAAATAACAATTTGTATAGTTTCTCATAGTTTTTTCCATGGATTATTTTGTAAAGAGTAATGTTAAAAGCACAAACTATTTTACAACATTTTTATAAAATGTTGATGTGGCCAACCTTTCGTTGATTTTCATTTAAGCCCACCATTAATATCACTTTTTTCATTTACCAATAATCACTCGCCACATTAGCAGTTTGTAAAAAATTTTATAAGTAGTTTGTATCTCTAGCATTATTCTTTTGTAAATGATATTTTCTTTGGGGCTTTTAAATAGTAACCTCCAATGATTGTTGTGAATAATATTTACCATGAGTTTTAATAGAGGCAATATCCATAGGTTTCCAATAAAATATGGTAACAACCACTATAATGGAACAATATGATATTCTCATGAGTTTTTCTATAAATAATCATAATGGGCTTGTAAGGTGAATAATTACCATGAGTTTTGGAAATAAATATTATGAATGTTGTGATATAAATAGTGACAATGAGTTCTTATTATATAAATTCCATGGGTTTATGGTTTGAAATAAATGAATGTCATGGTTTTAAGATAAATAATCATAACTTTCCATGGGCTTTTATAAGATGATTTCCATGGATTTTGAGAATAGATAATTGTCATAGATTCCATGAGCTTGTAATATTATAGTAATAGGTTTAAGAACTTAAAACATTGCTCATCATTGGAGTTTTAAGTGAAATACTTATGATATAGTATGTTGCCAAGTATTAATAACTTTGAGTTTTTAATAAAATAGTGCCAAATAGTTAGCTTGGGCTTTTAATAGTGCCAACGTAAATTGAGTTTTTAATAATGCCAATGTAAATTGGGCTTTTGATATTGCTAATGAGAATTGGGCTTTTGATATTACCAATGAGAATTGGGCTTTTAATATTGTCAATGAGAATTAGGTTTTTGATAAATAAATTGTCATAGGTTTAAACCATGGGATTTGATTATGGATTTGAATTGCCATGGGTTTAAACCATGGACTTTGATTATGGATTTGAATTCTATTGATAAAATTGTTTTGCCATGGACTTGAATCATGGGCTTTTGAAATATTGTCAAGCATAAATAGTCTTGGGCTTTAAAAAGAATGGGATGTGTGCATTGGGCTTGTAGGGCCGATTTTGGGTTTAGCTAAATAATGATAATGAAATTGGATAAAATATGAGTTTTTTAGGCCTTTTGTGATGGTTTATATTGTGGTCCAATTTGGATAATGTGATATGATATATTTGTGGGCCAACGGGATGAGAAATATTCATGGAGACCCAAAATAATTTATGGGTGATATTTTGGTATTTTTTGGTGGATAAATAAATTTAATTAAATAGGATTGTGACATGTGGCATGAATGAAAAAATTGTACCTCAACACTCATAACATCAAAATACCTATTAAGCATATACTTTGAAAGTTAATAATTACATCAAATACTTAAAACACGTTGTCCAAAAGTTCAAAATAACATAAAAGTACTCAATAAATATTAAGTCCATAATATAGTACCATCCACTTAAAAATAAGTTATTTAAATCCCAAAAGAAGTGCATACACTTCAACCCAAATTCAAAATAACATAGTTCAACAAAAATATAACATTGATCTAAAAGTAAGTTCTTTACGTCTCAAAAGAAGTTCATACACAACCCAAATTTAAAATAACATAATTCAACAAAAATATAACATCCACAAAATTTGCCAAATGCTAAATATCAATATTGAAATTGTAGGGTCAGGATTTGTAGCCCAAGCCCAAAACAATGAATTTGTAGAGAGTGGGTGAAAAATTTGGTGGATAAATAAATTTAATTAAATAGGATTGTGACATGTGGCATGAATGAAAAAATTGTACCTCAACACTCATAACATCAAAATACCTATTAAGCATATACTTTGAAAGTTAATAATTACATCAAATACTTAAAACACGTTGTCCAAAAGTTCAAAATAACATAAAAGTACTCAATAAATATTAAGTCCATAATATAGTACCATCCACTTAAAAATAAGTTATTTAAATCCCAAAAGAAGTGCATACACTTCAACCCAAATTCAAAATAACATAGTTCAACAAAAATATAACATTGATCTAAAAGTAAGTTCTTTACGTCTCAAAAGAAGTTCATACACAACCCAAATTTAAAATAACATAATTCAACAAAAATATAACATCCACAAAATTTGCCAAATGCTAAATATCAATATTGAAATTGTAGGGTCAGGATTTGTAGCCCAAGCCCAAAACAATGAATTTGTAGAGAGTGGGTGAAAGAACTGGGCTGGTTGTGAACTTAACAACAGTTAACCATGATATTCAGGGATGAATCAACATAAAAACACACTAAAAAGCTAAACAAATTGATGTCCGAAGATGTATATTATTTATTGAAAGGTGAATATAGTTCTTAGAGTTACAGTAAAATCTTTCCCTCCTCTTTTTCTCTTTTTTTCCATCCCCCTTTTTTCAGAGGCCTTTCCCATTTATATAGCCTTCTTCTAAACCATCTTCACCGTACACTTGTTCTTCATCCACGCATTCACTTGAGTACATGTCATATCAGGTATCTTCTTTAGTTCTCCATGAGTGTTGGTAGCTGAGGTTGCACTTTTCAGGGGTCTTCTCCACATAAATGTGGCCAGAAAAGTTGCTGCAGCGCATTAAACACGGTGGTAGCAGCTTTTCGTTTAGATATTTCTCCGTTCTTATCATCTCCAGACATGCCTAGAGCTTATCCTTATCATTGGAATTGCTAGGAAGATCACTCGAACCTCCCAGGTATTTGCTTGATCGAGACTCTTTATTTCTGAGGAGAATACGCTCTTCGGCCTGCTGATAATCTCTTCGGACTGTACTCCTCGATCATTTCCAGGTATATCTCTCCCCTATGGAATCATTCTCAATCATTTTCTTCTCTTCGGACACACCTTAACCCAAAAATGGGGCCCTAGGCCCAATACACAATGTTGGGCTTTTACCCCCACAATAGCCCTTCAAAATTTTAATTTTTCTCTCGCATCTGAGGAGAAAAAATAAGATTTTGATTTGTTACAAAATAAAAGCTTAAAACACAAAAATATCTGAGTTCACACGTGTATGAGCATAGGTTTAGGCGCTTCATCATTGCTGCTGTCATTTCAGTATTCCCAAAGCGCTATTAATTACTCCAAGCGGCGTTCTGTCTCGTATCCAACGGTGGACGCTCGATCCAACAGATGATGTTCTTCCTCAGAATTTGGGCGGGATGACTCCTACCCTTTCATTTGTCCCTATATAAAGTCTTAGAGGAGGTTATTTCTCCTTTACTTTGCAAATTCTCAGATTCTCCAGCGAACTCGAGCATTCAAATCCACCAAGCTTTTCCAATCATCAATCCTATTTCTTTCAGAAATCTGTAAGAATCTCTCTACGGGTTTAAAGATCATTCCCCGATTTAGTTTGTGTAAGTTCCCCTTCATTCAAACCTTTCATCTTCTCTTCGGCCAGCTTCCTTGGCCTTCGAATAGTCACTCCCCAGTCACTGCGTTTAGCATTTCCTTTTTTTATTTAACTGAGATGGGTAGATTTCAGTATATGGTGGATAGCGCCGCCCAGATGGAGGAATTTAGGGCAACATATCGCATACCTCAAGATGTGGGTTTGAGATATTGTCCTCTAGAAAGACTACTAACAGATCGAAGGGTGGGTGAAGTTATAATCTCCATCATTGCCTTCCTAGAAGGGGGAATGACTATCCCTATGGGCCCCATTACAAGAGATTATCTCTGAAACCATAGACTTAGTCCTGACCAATGTGCGCCTAACGTCTTTAGAATCTTAGGAGCAGTTGATGATTTGAACCGTCATCTAGGATTGGGGCTCACCTGGCTTGACGTGGTACATATGTACAAGTGTCACAGCTAGAAGGGAGCAGGATACTATCTTAAATCCTGGTCCGACGTTGTTAGGCTCGTCTCCTGCCTTCCCAAATCTAACAAAGGGATGAAAGACGACTATCTGATCGTCTCGGGTGCGTGGCATAACGGTCTTCATTGCCCAACCCAACCAGGAGAGCCAGGTAGGACATCCTAGATTTAGGTTTCCTAACAATAGATTTAGGATCTTCGTTTTTTTGACAATTTGTCTTCTCTTTGTATCGTTATTTTCAAGTTTCTGACTAAGTTCTGTTGTGATGTTAATAGATAAACAACACATTGCTCCTCGACTCAGCCTCACAAACGTCGCTGCGCTCAATTATTTACTACGGTCAGAAATTTTTGTAAGTGAAGACGGGCAGCTCCGGTCTGTTCCTTTTATTCTTGGGTTCACGCCAAAATCGACCGATTTTTAGCCGGTCGGCAACGCTATCATGCAAGGAGATTATCGGATTAACCGAATAGACGTCTCTCGGCCCCATTTCCTAGCCCCATTTGATCTTGCCCCCGTACCACATCCAAATCTGCAGGGTATACCATTGCTCCTCCAGCCAATTCAGCAGGTTCCCCTCGAACCAGTTGCAGTAGGTGAAAGAGTTACTTCTTCAACCCCTTTGCTTGAGGAGTAGATTGACAAGTTCAAGTTCGAAGGAGAAGCTTCAGAAGGGGTTCAGGTTTTAGACGCCGAGGAAGAGACTGACAAGCAATCCAGTGTTCTCCTTCCTGTTCTGATAACTGCTATTCCAGACGATTCTTCAGAGGAGGAAGACATGGCAAGCCTGAGGGACTTGATGAAGAATAGACATAGCAAGCCTGGGGCCAAAGGGATCGATACGTCTCAACTAGCTGTTAATCTTCCTCCACCACCTCCTCAGGTTCCTTCTGATCTCGGCTCCAAGCAATTGCCAGATCCGAAGAAGAAAAGGCCCCTAGCAGATAATGAAGAAAGGGAGGTGGCTCCTCCGAAAGGAACCAAGCAACAGAAGGTGGTCAAAGACCACCAGAGCAAAAGGGCTTCGTCTACCAAGAGTCAAGATGACTCCCTCATAGCTGAGGTGCGTCAAGGACCTCGCACTTGGTCCCCCAGGCTGGAATTGGATGGTGCTCCTATCCCCTGGGAGACCTTCCTCAGAAATTACAGTGGGGGGAAAGCAGGTCTCGTTGCTGAGGCCTTGGAGCAACCAATGGTCCTTCCACGAGACATGGAGTCTTACAGGCGCTTCAGCCAGTATGAACTCTTCTTATCCCTAAAAATGGATTTAGGCATGGTAAGTGAACTAATCCACTTCTTCAGTTAGGATGCTGATGATTTTTTTTATTTTTTATTTTTTTTATTCATCCCTTTTCTTTGCTTTATATTGAAATTTTTCCTTCTACTATGTAGATTACCCAACAAGTTTATGTGGCTGAGGAGTGGAACAAGAAGGCCTATACTAAAGCCCAAGCAGAGGCCCACTCTCGGTCTGAGGCAGAAAAATCGCTAGGCAGTCTGAAAGAAGACTATTCTCATCTGTCCGAGCAGTTGAAAGAGACGACCAAACAAAGGAATAGTCTTGATGCAGGTCTAAAAAATGCCGAGAAACAGGCCGAAGACCAACGCTAGCTGCTGAATTTGACCAAGATTAATCTAGAAACAGAGAGAGCGCTGGTGAAGGAACTTCGGGCTGAGCTTCAAAAAGCCAAGGAGACTGCCAAATTGGCCGAGAAGAATGCTCAGTTGGCCAAGGAGGCAGTTGAGGCCGAAAGGCAGGCAGCCTATAAGCTGGGGGTGGAGGAGACTCAGGTCAGACTTACTGAAGAGTTTGCAAAGGTCTGCAGAGAGTACTGCTACGTAACTTGGGACAAAAGCCTCGACGCTGCTGGGGTCCCTCTAGAGTCTGTCTTGAGGCAACCTGGGAGTATTTATTATCATCTTGATATTTGCGAACTCCCAGAAGCTCTGGAGCAGCCCCCAGTCAGTCAGACCCCTCCTACTCCTATTGAAGCAACCAAAGAGTCTGGTTAGGCCGATGGTACGGGTAAGCAATCCGAGGATGTTCAAGCCCCAGACGCTACTGCTGCTCTGCCTACCCAGACAATTGACTCCTCGGCCACCGAGATGAAGGCTTAGATGTTTAGGAGTTTTTATTTCATACTTGTATTAAATTTTTCTTTAAAATTTTTATGTAATGGATTGCAAACTACTTTCTTTTAATCAATGAAATCGTTTCTCTTTTATTTTTAATGTCTTCGTTGCACATATTATAAGACTCATTATTATTGCAAATAACTATAACTTGTTACTACAATAAGGTAGGTAAAGTTAACCACGATACCATGCTGATGATGCAAATAACTTAAATTAATACTGAAAAGAATAGTTTATAGAAGATTTACTAATAAGCAATGAAAGCAATGAGTGATATTGAAGTTTCACGGGTCTTCTTGAACATATACAGAGAATATTACTACTCATTGATTTTGAATTAAGTATATGACTAAGGAGGCCTATCATAAGTTAGAGTTTATCTAAATACATCCGAGAATTTCAGACATGATTCATTTTAAGTTTAAGCATTAATAAGAGCATCCGTAGCAGATGTGTTATAAAAAATGTCATTTTGCCATACCAAAAGCCTACTTTATTATTTTACCACATCATTTTACAATATTCTATTTATCAGATGTTTTATCATTCAATTCTATACATTAAAATAATATTTACTACACATTAAAATAATATTTACTACGCATTAAAATAATATATTAACTCCTCCCACCATCATCATCATCAAACACACCAACAACAGCGGCAACAACGCACAACCACCACTGCCGCAACAACACCGACAGCCACCACCGGCACAAACCCACATCCACCAACGCCAACTAAAAAAAAAAAAAAAAAATCCACAACAACCCGCCACATTCACAAACCTCAAAACCTATCCCAAATCAAACAAACCCACAACCACCACTGCCGCAACAACACCGACAGCCACCACCGGCACAAACCCACATCCACCAACACCACCTTTAAAAAAAAAAGGGGGGGGAAGAGCACGTACATATCAATTGGACATATTTTAAGTAAAGAATTGATATCTGGGAAATGAACACGGAATAGCTATATACAGTAGTGATGAGGCCAAATCAGGGCTGTTTAATAAAATTTGAAGCCTAAAGAGACAAAGAGGCGCAGAGAAAGTGATAGAAAAAAGGAAAAAAAAGAGAGAAAAAAAGAAAAAGAAAAAAATAGAAGTGAAGCTTCTGGAGAAAGAAGAAGAAAAGAGGAAGAAGAAAGGAGGAAAAGAGAGTGACAGAGATGAAGGAGTGGCGGAGAAAGAAAGCAGAAAAAGAAAAAGAAAGAGAGAGAAGAGAGAAAGTCATAAAGTATGAAAGAGAAGATGAATAAAAAATTATATTTTTTTTTAGCATTTCAATCCGTACCGTTGCATATTTGCAACGGTACTGTTCATATGTGGTATAAATTATGGCATTTGAAACATCTGATAAAGGGAGTTTTTTGTGTTTGGTGTGGTAAATGTGCCAAATATTTAGCATTTGGCACATTTACCACACCTGCTGTGGATGCTCTAATAACTGTATGGAGGTGTTAACTAACCCAAATCATCTGGTCCGAGAACTTCAGACATGATTGAATTTAAGTTTAAACAATTAGGAGAATTGTAAACTAGTGTTAACTAACCCAAATCATCTGGTCCGAGAACTTCAGGCATGATTTGATTTAAGTTTAAATACTCAGGAGAATTGTAAACTAGTGTTAACTAACCCAAATCATCTGGTTCGAGGACTTCAAGCATGATTGGATTTAAGTTTAAACACTTAGGAGAATTGTAAACGAGTGTTAACTAACCCAAATCATCTGGTTCGAGGACTTCAGGCATGATTGGATTTAAGTTTAAACACTTAGGAGAATTGTAAACGGGTGTTAACTAACCCAAATCATCTGGTCTGAGGACTTCAGGCATGATTGGATTTAAGTTTAAACACTTAGGAGAATTGTAAACGGGTGTTAACTAACCCAAATCATCTGGTCCGAGGACTTCAGGCATGATTGGATTTAAGTTTAAACACTTACAAAAAAAAACTTCATATAACGAATTGGCATATTGATTGAAGAAAAGATTCAATTAATAATAGTACCTTTTGAGGTTATTTACATTCCAAGGGCGTGGTATTACATGACTGTCTAGGTCTTCTAAGAAATACACCCCAATGCCAGCCCCTAAGGTAATACGATATGACCCTTCCCAATTGGGTCCTAACTTTTCTCAAGCTGGGTTCTTTGCCGCGCCCACAACCTTTCTGAGCACCAAATCACCAGGTTCTAGAGGCCTTAGCTTTACGTTGGCATCATAGCCTTGTCTGAGCTTTTGTTGGTAATGAGCTAATCGAACCATTGCATTTTCCCTCCTTTCCTCAATCAGATCCAGACTCTTCTCTAGCTGCTCATTGTTGTCGGTCGGACTGAACAAACTAGTTCTCAATGTTGGGAACCCATTCTCCAAAGGTATGACAGCTTCAGCCCCATAGGTCATTGAGAAGGGGGTCTCTCTAGTAGACCTGCGAGGCGTAGTTCTGTATGCCCAAAGTACATGTGGCAATTCTTCCACCCATTTGCCCTTCGCATCGTCTAGTCACTTCTTTAATCCATTTACTATGACCTTGTTAACCACTTCTGCTTGCCCATTCCCCTGAGGATAGGCAGGGGTGGAGTATCTGTTTATGATTCCCAGTTCGCTACAATAATTCCTGAATGCTTTGCTATCAAACTGTAGGCCATCGTCCGAGATGAGAGTATGAGGAACCCCAAACCGAGTGACAATATTCTTCCACACAAATTTCTGCACATCTACGTCTCTGATGTTGGCCAGAGGTTCAGCTTCGACCCATTTGGTGAAATAGTCTGTGCCGACCAGAAGGTATTTCCTGTTTCCTGCAGCCTTAGGGAATGGACCCACAATATCTAAGCCCCATTGAGCGAAAGGCCATGGGCTGAATAGTGGATTAAGGGTTCCCCCTGGTTGATGAATATTTGGGGCAAACAGTTGACATTGATCGCACTTTTAACATACTCATGGGCTTCTTTTTGCATATTCGGCCACCAATAATCTTGAGTAATGGCTCGGTGAGCCAATAACCTACCTCCAGTGTGGCTCCCATAGATTCCTTCATGTATTTCTTCTAGTAGTAACTCAGCCGCTTCAGGATGCATGCATAATAAGTACGGTCCTGAATAGGAGCGTTTATATAGTTTTTGGTCCTCGGATAGCCAGAATCTAGTTGCCTTCCTCCGAACTTTGTCAGCTTCCCATCTTTCTTCAGGCAAAATATCCTCCTTCAAGAATTTAATTATAGGATCCATCCAACTGAGTTCGGCCCTGATTTGGTGAACCTGGACTACCTCTCTTCTTGCCACTATAGGCCCATGCAAGTCCTCGACGAAGATAACTCTCGGCAAATCTTGAGCCGAAGAGGTAGCGAGCGTGGCCAAAGAATCAGCATGTGCATTACCATTTCTGGGGATGTGCAGCATATTAAAAGAGTCGAACTCCGATTGCAGACATTTAACTCAGCTCAAGTATCCCTGCATTCTTTCATCCTTCGCTTCAAACTCACCTTGTACTTGACCAACGACTAACCTCGAGTCCAAGAACACCTCCACTAACTTTCCTCCCATTCTTCGAACCATAGCCATTTCCATCAGTAAAACTTCGTACTCGGCCTCATTATTTGTGGCCGTGAAGGTTAGTCTTAATGACTTTTCGATAACAATCTTCTCTGGAGATATTAACACTAGCCCCACTCCAGAACCCTTCTGGTTTGCTGCACTGTCTACATATACTTCCCAGGATGATGGGCCTCATTGAGAAATCATGCCAACCGATTTTTCATCCATGTCCTTCTCTACCGTTACCTCTTCTAAACTAGGCTCTGTGAACTCGGCCACCAGATCTGCGAGAACCTGGCCCTTGACTAAAGTGCGAGACATGTATTTGATGTCAAAAGCCCCTAGAATAGTGCCCCATTTAGCTATTCTCCCCGTGTAGTCAGCACTTCTAAGTACGGTTTTAAGCGAAAGTTGTATGAGCACGACAATCGTATGTGCTTGGAAATAACGAGGCAACTTTCGTGTACCAAGTACTACTGCCAAGATGGCTTTCTCCAGCGGCAGGTACCGAATCTCGGCCTCATGTAAATGACTTACTCACATAATAAACTGGCCTTTGCACACCTTGGTCCACTCATATCAGTACCAAACTTACAGCACAAGGAGCCACAACAATGTAGGCAAACAAGACCTCATCTGGTTCAGGACTGGACATGATTGGTGGCCGAGCCAAATAGTCTTTAAGTTGTTGGAAGGCCAAAGCACACTCTTCAGTCCACTCAAACACTTTCCATTTGTTGATCAACAAGAAGAAAGGTCTACACCTATTTATTAATCGAGAGATGAATCGGTTCAAGGCAACGGTCATTCCAGTCAATTTCTGAACTTCTTTGGGATTCCGAGGAGCTTGTAAATTGTGGATGGCCTTTATTTGATCGGGGTTAACTTCAATTCCCCTGTGAGTCATCATGTACCCCAAGAACTTGCCTGACCCCACACCAAATGAGCATTTGGAAGCGTTTAGACGCAGCTTGTGCCTTCTTAGAACTTCAAAAATGTTTTCAAGGTCCTTTATATGTTCAGAAACGACCTTGCTTTTCACCACCATGTCATCTATATAAATTTCGATACTTTTACCCAACTGTGGCTCAAACATCCTCGTCAACATTCTTTGGTAGGTGGATCCTGCATTTTTCAAACCAAATGGCATCACTTTGTAATGGTAGTTACCGATAGGGGTGACAAAAGCAGTCTTCTCCTGATCATCCCGGGCTAACGGTATTTGGTGGTAATCATGGAAAGCATCCAGGAAACTCATCCGAGGATGGCCAATAGTGGCATCTACTAGCTGATCAATTTTTGGCATAGGGAATAGATCCTTAGGACAAGCCTTATTTAAGTCAGTGAAGTCTACACATACTCGTCATTTCCCATTCTTGTTCTTCACCACCACAGTATTCGCTAGCCACTCCGGATAAAAAACTTCTTTAATAGCTCCAGCTTGTTTGAGCTTTGTTACCTTTTCTCTTACTGTATCAGCGTGTTCCTTAGATGGGCGCCGAAGAGGCTGCTTCTTGGGGGTAATCAATGGGCTGACCTTCAGATGGTGACATATGAATTCTGGATCCACCCCTGGGGCTTCGTAAGTGTTCCAGGTGAATACGTCAAGGTTTCTCTTAAGGAAATCTACTAGCTCTTCCTTCTCATGCAGAGGTAGCTGAGATCCAACTTGAAAGAACTTTTCTGGATTGTCTCCGATGATAACTTTTATTAAATCTTCGCATCTAGCGCCCTCGTCTGGATCTTCAGCGGGCGATACCCGAGGTTTTACTGCTATAAACCCCTTTCGGCCTTGGCCGAGGACTCAGTTTCAGGCTTATGCTAGATGGCAGCCACTAAGCATTGTCTGGCCGCAGACTGATCTCCCCGAATTTCACAAACTTGTCCTTCGGATGGATATTTAACTTTCTGATGCAAAGTAGAGGAAACAGCCCCTAGTGTATGAAGCCAAGGTCTGGCTACAATTGCCGTATAGGGCGAATACACATCTACAACTATGAAATCCACCTCTACCACCTCTGAACCGGTCTGCACAGGTAATCGTATTTGGCCTTTCGGGGTAACAACTCTTCCTTCAAAACTTACCAGGGGAGAATTGTATGGTGTTAGGTCTTGAGGTTTTAGGTTCAGCCCCTTGTAGAGATCAGGATACATTATCTCTACCGCGCTACCCTAGTCCACCATTACCCTCTTCACATCATACCCTCCAATTTTGAGGGTGATTACTAAAGCGTCATTATGGGGTTGGATGGTTCCAATCTTGTCATCATCCGAGAACCCTAAAATCGGTTGAGCATCCGATTTAGATCTCTTCGGACCTTGGCCGAAATCCCCTGATGGTAACCGGGCTACCGACATAACCTTCGATGGCCAGGATCCTGTTTTCCCCGGTGCGGCGAAAATGACATTAATAGTTCCCAATGGAGGCTTTGAAGAGTCATCTCTTCGGGGCTCTGAGTTCACCTGACTTCCTCGGCCACTAGAGTGGTGCAAGAGTTGTCTCAATTTACCCTCCCGGACCAGTTGGTCCAAATGATCCCACAGGCTCCTGTAGTCCTCTGTGGTATGCCCATGGTCTTGATGGTACTGGCAATAGAGATTATGATTACGCCTCTCAGGGTTCCCCACCATCTTATTCGGCCACTTGAAGAATGGTTCGTTCTTAATCTTTTCCAAAACTTGGTGTACTGGCTCTTTGAATACAGCGTTGACTGCTTGAAGATTTGCTGATCCTGATTGCCCAGCGAAATCTCTCCGCGGTTTACTGTTACTGTAACGGTCCGACCTGAAATCCCTCCTCTCCTAGGGGATAACTTGTCCTTTCCCTTCCCCTGCTGCTGATCTTCTTCAACTCTTTTATACTTTTCAATACGGTCCATGAGTTGACGCATGTTAGTAACTGGCTTACCAGTTAAGGACTTCCTTAAACCATGGTCAGTAGAGAGGCCGAGCTTAAACGTGCTAAGGGCCATTCCATCAAAATTGCCCTCCATATCATTAAACACCTCCCAGTACCTATCTGAATACGTTTTCAAGGTCTCACCCTCTTGCATGCTCAAGGATAGCAGTGAAGATAAGGGCCTGGCCACTCTTCGGCATGTGACAAAACGGGAACCAAATGCTTGAGTGAGCTCTTTGAAGGAATCGATGGAGTCTGCTTCCAGGCTGTTAAACCATCTCATTACAACCAGTCCAAGACTAGAGGGGAAAACCTTGCACATCAGAACTTCATCTCTGGAGTAGACAACCATGCTTTGATTAAAGTGACTCACGTGTTCCACAGGGTCTGTTTTATCATTATAGATGGTGAACGTCGGCTGATGAAAACGACGAGGGAGCCTTGCTTCTTCAATCCTGTGCGTAAAAGGTGACCTAGAGATTTGATTCAAAGCCTTGCTCATAGCATCGTTCCCTACGCCTCCACGTGATGAGTTTCGAGGTTGCCTCTTATGATGATGCTCTTCTTCATAGGAAAATGATTCATTGACTGATGTTCGAGATCTCTGCTTGTAAGTGACGTCTTGTTCGTCATCGGAATCTTCATCAGAATACAAAGAAATCTGTTTCCTCTTTGCATGGCGCAACTCCCTTTTTAGCCTTTCAATTTCTAGTTGCATGTTCTGGTTCTTCTCTGCATGAGACACGTGACTACCACCATGTGGCTAGCTTCGATCAGTATGCGCAGTGTGCACACTACCTTCACGATCTTGTCTCTGCTCCAAATTAAGAAAATGATCAACGTGTTGAGATGCCTTAGATTCTGCTGGTTGTTGCCCAAGCCCAAAACAATGAATTTGTAGAGAGTGAGTGAAAGAACTGGGCTAGTTGTGAACTTAACAACAGTTAACCATGATATTCAGGGATGGATCAACATAAAAACACACTAAAAAGCTAAACAAATTGATGTCCGAAGAGGTATATTATTGATTGAAAGGTGAATACAGTTCTTAGAGCTACGGTAAAATCTTTCTCCTCATCTTTTTCTCTTTTTTCCCATCCCCCTTTTTTCAGAGGCCTTTCCCATTTATATAGCCTTCTTCTAAACCATCTTCACCATACACTTGTTCTTCATCCACGCATTCACTTGAGTACATGTCACATAAGGTATCTTCTTTAGTCCTCCATGAGTGTTGGTAGCTGAGGTTGCACTGTTCAGGGGTCTTCTCCACATAAATGCGGTCAGAAAAGTTACTGCAGCGCATTAAACACGGTGGTAGCAGCTTTTCGTTTAGATATTTCTCCGTTCTTATCATCTCCAGACATGCCCAGAGCTTATCCTTATCATTGGAATTGCTAGGAAGATCACTCGAACCTCCCAGGTATTTGCTTGATCGAGACTCTTTATATCCGAGGAGAATACGCTCTTCGGCCTACTGATGATCTCTTCGAACTGTACTCCTCGATCATTTCCAGGTATATCTCTCCCCTATGGAATCCTTCTCAATCATTTTCTTCTCTTCGGACACACCTTAACCCAAAAATGGGGCCCTAGGCCCAATACACAATGTTGGGCTTTTACCCCCACAATAGTTGAAGCAACTAGTAGACTAATCATGATTATGAGTATCATCCATAGATTCTTTAGGGTTTGTAAAGTTTCAACTTTCAATTATATTACTTATAAGTTTTTGTAATTACTCATTTTTCTTTTTAAGTTTAAAATATAGGATGGATATAAAAGGTAGTTGACAAATTTAAAATATAATGAATATTTATTTTTTATATGAGTTAAACGGGTTGTGTTAAATAGGTCATTTCGAGTTGTCACGAATAAATTAGTGTGTCAAACATGTCAATTGCGGATCACACGGGTTGACCCGCTTATGAAAAGTTTCTTATCTTGTCACTTTCGGGCAGACCTGTTTATAACTCAATCCTATTAAAGTCCAATTTTAACTTGTGTCATGTTCAAGGGTCATGTCAATCATTAACACCCCTAATATTTACATATGTAAAATATTAAAATTTTACTAAAAAATTGACACTCTAAACTCTAAAGAGAAAGGAGCGTAATCACGACTAGAGCCTGGAGACATAGCCCGGAGCATATTTGCTCTACACCCATTAGTAATTGATACAAAATTTTATTAACCATGTTATCATGTTAAAGGGTGATATTGCTTCCTCGACCTAAATGTTGAAGAAGCCCCAAGTTTCCTTCAATAATAGATTCGGTTAGATGTAAATAACTAAATACTAAACAATTAATGAAAGTATTTTTTTGTCAATTACTAAACAAATAAATAAAACAAGAGAAATTCAGGAACCACTCTAAGCACGCATAGAGAATTGCATCACAGGTTCGGCTTGGGTCTAGGGTCCTATGCATTAGACAGAATAAAATGCTGTCATGTGTCTAAAAATTGCCACATGACAACTTCCCATTGTGCCAATTTACAGGGACACATAACATCATCCTATTGGGTTTGGGGTTTGCGTACCAGACCTAAGTCTTAACCTTATCATGAGTTCTCCGGCTGATATTGAAGTACTATTACTGAAATTAAAATTGACCTTAGGCAGCTCTCACTGCAATGACATTCTTGTGGAAGAGAATGCCCAACGTCTTCATGAATGCCTCTCTTCAGGAGAACATCTGTTCTTAACTTGCGGGTACAAGGACAACACTCACTCATTGTTTGCATGGGTCCTCAAACAGTGATTCGGAGTGTACAATCACTGCAGCTTATAGCATCCTATAGTTGAAGGACAATTCTACAGACACACCTAATTGTGAGAATACTACCGACACTTCGTTGATATAATCAATTATAGTGATCATAAAGAAAATGATGGGTCCATGTACAATAATTTGGACAAAAAGTATCCACCACTCAGATAATCAGCATATCGTGAATTTGGATATGAAATAAAGTGTTTTCCTAAAAGTCTTTTTCTTTAAAAAACAATGAAGAACGGTTGGAAATTTATATGAGCTTTTCCCAAGCTTCATCATGATGTCCCAAGCATGTAAAGAAACCTCATAATGTAAATTGTACAATGGTACTTCAACAGGAGTACTGGGCTTACAAAACTTTCAAAATAGTTGCAAACCTTCATTGGAGTTGCTTATAGTTTTTTTGCATTACAATGTAAGTTATGAATGCTGTCCAACTACTGTTCTGCACAACTAGGCTACACACCAACAGCAAAGCACATTTCCCATGCCTTGGTGCCCACAACCTCAACCAACTAGGAAAAGAGGCAAGGAAAGAAGTTCCACGAAAAATGAAGTATACTTGAAACTTAGCTTACTCTTCTAGCATGAAGGAAATATTATGCAAGAGATCCCGCTTCCAGATTTATGATCATTGATCCTGAGAAAAAAATACTTCTGTTTCTTAGAAATGCATGTCAATTTCCTTGCTTATAAAAGGAAATGTCATCAAATTTCAATACTCATCTAGTTAATGTTGATTTGGATATCTCAACAAAATGGAATGGTTTTGTTTAGTTTTAACAGTGTTATAAGGTTGCAGTCTGAATTTTTAGGATCTTCTGATAGGAGATCCTCAATCTCATTTTTCTCCTAAGCCAAGGACATAGTAAAATCACATAGAAACTGTCGGAATGTAGAATTATGAATTAAGAACCAAACAGATTTGGTACCAATGTAATAACCTCTCGTGACATTTGCATTTCTTTATACAAGTTAGCAGCTCCTGTAATACTTCAGAATAGAACTATAGAAGAACTCGTCTAACTAAGCTCATAAATACTGTTCTACTAATCCGTGCAGGAGTGCAAATAAATTTTAATTTTATTTAATTTTCAAAGTCAATTGGATTTTATTTTAGACCTTGTTATTAGCTACTTATGTTAGTATTTTATCTAATTCTTTAGAATCAAGATTATTTTCATATTTCAATAATTGGACTATGAACCAAGTAGGATTTGGGTTATTCCATGTAGTCTATCTAAGTGTGGTATCGTACAGTTGTACTTGTACTCTGATGGAGACAATTTGCTTGATCAATAAAATTTCCTAAATAAAAATTTTTAATTGCTTGGTGCCAATTATATGGGCAACCCTAGATGCTAATTTCTAGATTTTGTTCTTTCTTTCTTGCTTGATACGGATTCTAAGCAAGTCCAAGTTTATTTTTATTGTTTTGTGTTCTTATTTCTTGTTGATTCTCAATCCCTTAAAAATTTCTGTTGCATCAGTTTTGGGACCAGGACAATCATTATTCAGCATCAGCTTTGGTATGAGAGAGAAACCCAATCCTCATTCCAAGCACAGTAGCCACATCCAGATTTCAACAACAAAACACTCAGATGTCAAACCTGCCAAAGGAAACTCAAGCCGCCACCTCAACCCACCAACCTAACCTAAAGCTATATTTACCATTCCAACAAACCAAGCACACCAAACCATCAAAATCCCAAACTACCCACACTGTCAATAAGAATGCCCCACCCCCACTAGATTGTAATTTGGCTAGCCAAGGCCATCGATATACCTGCCCGGGCCAAAACCCAATTGTTCACAAAACCCCATACAACCCAATTCACCAAATGGCAAAATCACCAACCTCTAACGACTTCAATTGACAATCTCAAGCCTCCTCACACCGACAAACCTGCTTTCCTAGTCCCTTGTTGTCTATCCACCAATTGTAGCAACTACTAGCACCAATCACAAGCCCCACACTAACTGACGATTCTTGACTTCCCAAGTCTTGGTGAAGCCACCATTGTCTTTGGTCCACACCTACCATGCCACCACTAGGATTCTGCCAAGATCTGACCTGGCGCATGAAAAAAAAGGCAACTACCCAATGGTCACAATCCATTAAGCTTTGTTCTCTTTCTTGCTTGGTTATGATTTCAAGCAAGCCTATGTGCTGATTCCTAGGGCTTTTTTTTCCCTACTTTATTGATTATCAATCCCTTTCAAAATTTGTGCTGCGTCACTAAGTACTCATAAATTAGAAATATCATCATCAGTTTCACCATCTAATTGTCGATCGCCACAGCTATCAAAATTTTTTTCCTCTAAATAAAAACTATATTCTTAACAATGCCTCTCACTCGGCTGTAACATCCCAATGATTCCCCCCATCAACACCCCCCCCCCCTTTTCTTCTTTCTTCTTTTTTCCATTCTTTTTAGATAAGACTATAACTCTATCAGTTACACAATCACGCGGAGTTTAACATTTCTGAAACAGAATAGGAGTCCTATCTAAAATCCTCATCAGACAGCCATGCTATAAAACAGCTAAATTTTAGAGCAACTGAACATAAGTTACCAGTTTAGAAAATAACAAACTGAATATACTTTTTCAGATCCAAACTGTTTTTTTCTTTCCAACTCTTCTTCTTGCGAAGACTCTTAATTATTCAGCATAGAGTACTTATAGGCACATTTTGTCTTGTTGGTTCATTTTGAGAGGGGAAAATTTCTTCAGTCAAATGCTAAAAAAGTTCCCTTACCAAGCTGAGATCCGTTTTAAACCAAAATGAAAAATAAGTAGCACATGTATGGATGTGTTATCAGCCTAACCTGATTGTTTGATCCATGTTCATGCATCCGCTGAGGATTTATATTCAAATCAATCATTTTAGTATCCTTCTTGTTCTTGGCATGTCCATCAGCATAAGCATCAGAAGCTGGAAGAGGAGAGACACTATGATTTTGCTGGTTCTCTACCACTGTAAGTTTAGGAGGCTGATTTTGTACCCTTCTGGTCTCACCTTGATCTACAGGTTGCGAAGCTGGCTCCTCAATATGACCAGGTTTATCCCCTGGAAACTACAGAACAAACAAAATGTTTCTAAGAGGAAATTTACATAACAGAAGGATGACTGAGATTCCAATCTCTCTGTATAGAAATTACAAACCTCAACTCTCTGCCTCAATAGAAGATATCTTCCATGCGTTCTTTTACCACCAACATGAACAATCATGTCACATTGCAAACACAGGGAACTCCCATCTACCTCACAGTAAAAGAAAGCTACATATATGTCCCCAAAAGGAGAATCATAAGCTTGAAATTCTTTTACCAAACACAAAGGGCATATTTCTGAAAAATATTAATAGTAAAGTAAAAAGTAAAAAAGAGACCTGCATACCAGGTGCATTTTCACATATGTCACAGCGGGGAACAGCACTGGGATTTGCAAGACCAACCCGAACATGCCGGCTAGCAAGCTTATTGCACATGTGAACCTGCCACTCCCATTAACAGTTATAAAGCATTGCAGCAAGATGTGGACCAGGGCAATCAAGAATAACAAAGAATATTTAGATTTCAAAATTTTCAACAATGGATGAAATGTTTTTATAATGAGACTTGTATAGAACCAGAAACATATAGAATAATAAGCCATTTCAAACATCGTTTTATTCTCGACTAATATTCATAATGTGTTGAATATAAAAGAAGAAAGGACAAAGAAGAGGACAAGAAATTACACGTTCTACAGCATTTTGTCCGAGCTCACTAGTTTCATATACACCTAACAACCATACTGAAACTTTTTTTTTGGATAGGTAAGTTAGGCACGCACCCAATGGGTCTTAAACGCACAACCTCACCCTCCAACCAACCAATTATTATAGGAGAAGGAAGTGCCAGTTGAAACTTCAAAGTCATATCCATCTTCCAATATTTGTAGGAAAACCAGTTTTACAAGTTTATGTGAGAAACTATTACAAGAATTAACATTGCTGCTTAAAAACTCAACCGTTTCAGCTAAAAATTTATGGCTGTTTTACAAGGGAAGAGACTAGAGATACAGTACATATAAATATATAGATAGATTATGGAATCTTTCCTACAAAGTAATTATGAGAGAAACCCAATACGAATCAAGAAGAATTACATATACTAAAACCAGTTGCAATACTAAATCAGTAATATATATACCGTACACGTTTCAATTTATAGTTGTATACCCAGGAAAAAAAAGGGGGTATAGCTAAAATAAACAAAGTGTTAGGAAAACAAACCTTTTCGTCGCAGGAACGACAGAGAGCGGCCTCGTCGGCAGCACAAAATACGACAGCTGCCGCACCCTCACAAGCGTCACAAAGCGTTCGCATAATTTTAATCCCCTTCCACTCTCATTTCTTCGAGTGACCAACACTAGTATATAATACTTACACCAACCCCATGACGACCAAACTTCAAAAAACCAAAACAACAACCAGACCAAACAAATCCCACAACAAAATCTCTAATAATGGGTATTATAATTATTATAATAAGTGTGTGTTTGTATGTGATTGTTTCGATTTTGTCCAACACAATGATGGGAGAGAAAGAAGAACTAGGATAAAAGGGAAGGGTGGTTGAGACTATGGGTGTGGTATGGGGGGGGGGGAACTGAATGAAGAAGAGAGATTCGAGAAGAAGAAGAAGTGTATTTCTGTATCATGGATTTTTTAATAGTAAATAAGAAGGACATGAACATGATAAAAGGGAGTTGAGGGGTATTGTCAAACTTTGTTCCCACGAAATCACTCCATGGCCACAAGCTTCAAAGCTCGGTGGGGCTGACAGTGAGTTGAGGATTATTCTCACCCACCAGATTAGATAGCTGACTTGAAGTGGGGCCCACTCCAATTTTTGAGTTTTGCTTATGTTGCTTTGCTTTTGTCTTTGTTTTTGTTCTTGTTTTGTGTCTATACTCTATATTTATGATTATCACTGTTTTGTACTGTAGTGTCTCCTCCTCCTCATCCTTTTTTTTAGCTCATTGAAGCGCAGCAGTCCACGGGGCATCTGGTCCGCTTCAAATATGTACCGAAATTTATGTTCTGTCGTCACACTGAGAAACAAAATATCTCTCGGGTCCATGTTTCTTGGTATTGACTGGATTTCACTTAATAGGATTTACATTTTCAAGCATCTATTTTGAGAGTAAAAGTTTTTTTTTTTTTTTTTAAATATGAAAATTGTAATTACACTCTTAAAATTTGAGGTAATTTTGGTTTTATTTTTTCAAGTTTTAAAATTTGAATCGGTTTTTCTAACTTTAACTGTTGTTGGGATTTAAGCATTATTCTACATTTGTTGCGGTGAGGTGTCCGTTAGATGCCATCTCAACTGTAAGGGACAAATCAAAATTACCCCAAATTTTGAAGTTGTAAGTTGCAAACTAATGATTAAAATGACGTAATTTTGAATGAAAAAAATAACGTTGTTTTGAGTTTAGTTAGCACTTAACGATCACCCTACAAGTCACAACGCATCGACAAAATGACTTAGAAGCATTATGGCTGAACTATCATTGCCTATTTTATAGGTTTTTGGCTAAATATTGGTAAAAATCAAGTTTATAGGTGATATACTAATATGTAATCTGTAACAAGTTATCGAGGGAACAGAGGAAAGTGAGCAAATTTTTGGCTTTCTTTTTGCCGAATTACATGGCAATTTGGCATTCTAAGGCCCATTTGATAATATTGTTCTAGTAATGTTATTTAAGGGTCAGTTTGGATACTGCTTATTACTGAAAACTGAAAATACTGTAGTAAAATAATTTTTAAATGTGTGAATAGTGACGTGGGATCTAGTTTTAACTTAACATTTGCGTTTTTCCGTACTTGCGGGTCCTGTAAATAGTGAATGGGACCCACTGAAAAAACGCCAAACGCACACTCCACAGTTTTTCAGTGCAATTCAAACTCAATTAAGTGTTGTGAAAATACGTGTGAGTGAAAAAATATTATAAAAATACATATTGTGTTATTTAAATAACAAAAACTGTTGTTTAAACAATACAACCATACAGGCCCTAAATGCCAAAATTTGGGCTATAAAATAAAAGCCAAATTTCCCTACTATTTCTCTCTCCTAATTCAGTCATGTGAATGCCAAATTTGGTCAAGCTTTTCTCTCTCCAACCTTGCTAGCAAGGCATGATAGGAACAAGGTAGGGTAGGGTAGGGCAAGTTAGGTAAAAGAGAGAATTAAGTAACAAATTTGACATTTAGAGTGCCAAATTCAATGTCAAATTCCTAATCTGGCATTTAGTATGTAATTTATTAGGTCCGTCAGGAGGATTGCTGAAATGGTGTCATTTATGCAAATATGACATTATCTAATGGTTTTTTATTTTTAATCCTTGTGTTGATTCACACATTTGCATAAGTGACATTATTTCATTGATTGGAAGGATCACTTCAACGGTCCTCCCACCAGACCTAATAATTTCTCGTAATTTAGCAAAAAGAAAGCCGAATCTACTCCATCTCTTCAATACCCTCAATAACTTGCCACATATCACCCGTAAACTCAATTTTTATTAATATTTATCCAAAAGAAGAAAAGGATTTAAATAATAAAATAATTTCCATTAATAAATGTGTCCAATAAACTTTAAATGGATAAAAACCAAATTACAATTTATGGAAACAAAATGAATTTTTTATTTTTTAATATATAAAATATTTATATAGATTAATATGAGGTACAGTGAGAATAATTAAATTTGGCAAGAATTTTCAAAATCGAATTGATCCTTGTGTGCAAAGACAGAAGTTAGCCTGATCACAAAGTAATGTATTAGTATCGAATGAAAGAGTCAATGCTCAAACCTCAATAGTTCAAGATGTTTATGCTAATATTTTCCCAAGGGATTATTCACTTTTCTAAATTTAGTCAATTAAAATGGGGAAATTGTGAACAATGTCTTTTCGAGGGTTATATGGTTTTTAGAGAGGGAGAGGAGCCAAGAATCAATATGGTTTTTGTGGTTCTTATTACATTACATTTTACATGTGGTGTTGATATTTTTCACTTCCCGTGCCAGATAATTATCCCAAGAAATTGGGATAAGTATAAAACTTATTTGTATAAAAGTAGTCAACAATTTCGGAAGAAACTGAGTCTTTTATATATCTCTCATTGGCCTCTTGATAAGCCGAGCTAGCCAAGTTTAACTACAAAGCCTTGTTAATCCTGTTAATTTATATCATCGATTTAGTTTCTGTCCAACATGGCAAGGCTCCATCTTCTCAACTTCATGGTGCCAAGAGAACCTTTACTCCCTTTAACCCCTAAAAAGAGCGACATGCTTGCGAAAGATATCTTAGATGGATAGGGTTTGGTGATACGGGGTATAATTTGTTGGTTAATCATTGTTACACGTTTACTTTTGTACATATTTCATGTACACTCTTTTGATTGTGTTTTCATTCACGTCACAATTTTAATTAATAAACATGATTTCAGCTGACGTGTGTATATCATGGTATACTTGGTGTGTAACTATCAAGACTTTAATTTGTATTCCCTGAAAGCATGACATAAATGCAATCAGGCTCAAACCGTTCTGGTATTGGCATTGTGGTTAGAGATCATGAAGGGCTGGTTATCGCATCACTTGCTCAAAATGTGACTCAAGCATATAAACCAGTGGAGATTGAAGCTATGGCAGCAGCACGAGCCATTGAGTTTGCTGCAGAAATTGGCGTGGACAGAGTTGTGCTTGAAGGGGACTTGAGTGTCGTTACAGAAGCTTTGAGATCTAAAAAAGGCAGGTTTGGCAGCGTATGATCTACTCATTCAAGACGCAAAAGTAGTAGAAAGAAATTTCATAGAATTATCTTATTCTCATACAAAGAGAGAGGTTAACAAAGTTGTACATGACTTGGCAAGATTGGCACTTAGCTTGTCAAATTCCGTTGTATGGACGGTGGATGTTCCTCCATCAATTTTTCATTTTGTTCAAACTGATTAATTGTTTCATTGGAATAATATAAGTTGACTTCCTTCTCAAAAAAAAAAAACCTTAAACCCGTGAACCCAGGTCCTTGATTTAACCAGTGATTGGTAACGAATCCATCACAAGCCAGGCTGCCGGCATCATTAATTATAGAGTAAACTGTATAAGATCAATAACAAGAAGAGCAGCAACAACAGCAATTTAACACCACAAAGCCACAAACCACTTTTATAGAGATGACTGGCCCACAACATTGGGACACATCAATAGGCAATTTCTTGCATGTACAGTTGCACCCATGGCAAGCTTCCATCAGCGGAAGCTTTCAAAGAAAATAAAATATTGACATAATCAAAAGCCACATATTGGCTTCAATGTATATATTACAAAAAAACAAACTCACTCAATCTTACAATCTTTATTGGAGGTACCAGATTAACCAATACAAACTCTCTTGAAACCAAGACACAAGGCCATAATAGGCTTTAATTGTTATACATTTGGGACACAACAAATTTGATTTTTTGAAAAACAAAAGAAGATGAAATTGTTCATGCTTTCGTGAAGTTAAAATGAAAAGTTCATCATGTCCATGCTCAAGCTTTCCATCATGACATTCTCCATGAAACCACATTTAGCTGGTGCCTTCTTGAAACTTTCCCCTCTAGGCTTGAATGCACAGGAAGAGATAGGAATTACAGGGATATTCTCACAGTTGCAAAGCTCGACCATATAGCCATCTGGGTCATGGAAGAACACCTGATCCACCTTTGCCCCATCATCTTCTACCACAGCTGTTACATACCTCATCCCCATATCTTGGAGCCTCCTTATAACTAGTCCAACATCAGTACACTGTCCAAAAACATGTTGTTAAAATATAAGCCATACGATCAGTGACACAACTATTACTCCAATGTATATATACAGCCTAATGTTCATATTTTCTTACCTGGAAGGAGATGTGGTTGTCTTTGGGATTAATTGGTCGCAATTCATTGACGGTGTCATACTCATCAAGTGCAGGGTTCTCAATTAAGTGTATCCCAATGCCATAATTGTACAACCTACATAAATTCATACAAATTTGATTAACAAGATTCATCTTTTCCCCAAAAAAAAAAACAAATTCTAAAGAAAAATGTTCAGACAAGTGTGTCAATATCCTTCATCAATTTTTTTTTTTAATAATTAAAGTTTGATCAAGGATTTTAAGTAGGTACTCCTATATTTTTATTTATGGAAAATGTTAACGGATAAAGAAAACACATGCATATATATAGAGGGCGTATAGAAAGCTAACCAAGCTCCATTGAAATTGAAAGAAGAGGGGCGTTTGATGAGAACAAAGCCCAAGACGTCTTCATAGAACCGCACTGAATCCCAAACTGATCTGCACAACAAAGATACATGATTCAATGAGAGCAGAGGCAGTGCCTCGTAGCTGCTTACTTCCACGATCTCCATTTCTCAGTTCTTAAACTATTTTTTTTTGGCACACAATTGCACTCAACTAGCTTGCCTCTTAATTCTTTTTTCTATTTCTTCCTTGTATGCATGAACTACATTATAGGGATGCTCCTTTTATAAAGAAAGATGTTGGAAATATAATGTTGCCTTAACTCAAACTGTGCCCAACTATTGTTGTGCAATGTTGAAGAGTGAGTTATAAGTGAGGAACTTTCCTGGCAGATTCTCTCGTGTCAAATCAGACAAACTGAAAGCAGTCATAATCATGTGGTTTTCTTTTCGTCCACATTTTTATTTCTCTATAACTTCCAATTATCCAATACGACCAAACTAGGATAGTAAATAAGAAATGCTACCTGCGTTCCTGGTAATGCTATATAGAAGTTTCCTTTTCAATTTCAAATAGGCTCGAGCCTGCATAGTATCCAGCCAAGGCTAGCAATCTGTACACTGTAATATATATCTAAGAAATAAAATCTTAATCGTGAAATGGATTGTGGTTACTAATAAAATATCCATCTTCTCATTTTGGATTTTGGGTAATAAACAGTAATTAATGACCCCTCATGAATGATAATAGGCCGAGGCTATAATCTAAAAAGTACTAAGTTCTCATTGTTATTTTTTTGATAAACGCTGAGTATTTGCTTGCTATAAACGTAGAATTAAACAACAACTTGGCTAGAGAGTTGTCAAGCCTAAAGCAAACATGAAATTAAAAGCAATTAATATGCCGGGTCTGATAAACTATTCTCCAAATCCATTAAAGATATTTTGTGATATCAAAGTTTTAGATCAAAAAATATCTTCGATGGATTTGGAGAAATGCAACTGCTATTGACACCTCAATTCAGTGAGTTCCATTTTGTGCTAGACATCAGCATTTCCATTTTTGTAGAATGACAATATCAATGGTTTTATTTTTCCAAAATAGAGGATAGATATGGGAAAAGGTTATAAACAAGACCAGCTTAAATTATTAGGATTTGTGCATTTATGCTTTGAGCCATGGCTTCCTTGAGCTGAGCTCCATGATGGTATTCAAACTTAACTGGCTTAATTAATTACAACCATTAGGCATGGTCCCTAAGCTTGTCACTCAGTATATTTGGAAAACTGAGCTTAGTAAAATCAATATAGCTAATCACTACTGGAACTCACTTCCAAGTACGTACGTTGCTTAAATTAGTTCCTGAAGCGATGATCAGGGTGGCCCAACCACGTTGAGTATGCCCTCAAGCCTCTGAAGCTTATGCAAGCAGAAAGTACAAGGGTCCGAAAGTTGAGAAGTTTCTATGATGTTTCCTCTCAAAACTTGGGCATTATCATTTTTCATTTGTAATTCAACAGCCATATATGGACACAAAGGCAGAGATATCAAACTCTACACGTATACTTTATATCAACATCAATTGGCTGATGTGTTTGCTGCTTGCATATATGCATGGATCCAGTTACCCAAGATCAGTACAGCAGTACTCCTTGCTAGCACGTTATTTGTTTTGGTCTCAACTCTCTACCATGTGATCTAGTGTCTTTTAGCTTCCTTTGGCCGGTGATTAAAATTTTTGAATGTTTTTCATATTTTCGAACCTTGTAGAGACTACAAGCTTCTTCTATTGAGGAATATCTAATACAATTTAATGGATGAGTGTGACATAAAGCGTCACGGCAGTATAATTACCTAGCTTAGCTACTTTTGCCATTCAAATGAATAATGCTTTTGTATTTAAGGCTTTATCAGAAGAGTGTTCGGATCGTTCTTGTATTGGTCATATTATCAAAGACTGTATAAGTTTATTTTGGGTTTTTTTTCAATCCTGTTCCTTCTCTCATACTAAGCGACAGGGCCACTGGCCTATGCCTTAGCCAAAAGAGTTAGAAAGTTCTCCCTTCTCTTAGAGCATTTACATCAGCATGTGTATTTTGCCAAAAGAGTTAGAAAGTTCTCCTTTCTCTTAGAGCATTTACATCAGCATGTGTATTTTACACATCTATTTTTACACTAAAAATCTATTTTTCCTATTTTACACATTCATTTTTACAAAACACCCACATCAATTCATCTATTTTACAAGATATTTCAATAAAATATTCATTATATTCTATTTTTTTATTATTTCTCTCCAACTACCTCTCTTAAATATGCGCTCTCTCTCTCTATCTACCAATTTTTTGATTTCTTACTCTCTCACTCTCTCTCTCTCTCTCTCTCTCTCTCTCTCTCTACACCCATCTCTCTGGCCTTCCTCTTCCAAATCACAAAACCCATCCGCATCCGCATCCGATCCACCACTCCGATCCACCAAACGCCACAGCTCTGCATCCACCACATCCGCATCCGATCCACCGCTCCGCATCCGATCCACAGCTCCGCTTCGATCCACCAAATGCCACAGCTTCGCATCCGCATCCATCAGCTCCGCATCTGATCCACCGCTCCACATCCGATCCACAGCTCCGCTCCGATCCACCAAATGCCACATCTCTGATCTACGCTCCGATCCAATCTCCCAGCTGATCTACGCCACCAAACGTCGTAGCTCCGAACCATCGCTCCGATCCACCACTAAATCTTAGCCGATCTCCGAGCTCCGATCCACCACGCTGAAACCGATCTCCGATCTACGCTCCGATCCAATCTCCGAGCTGATCTACACCACCAAACGTCGCAACTCCGAACCACCGCTCCGATCCACCACCAAATCTCAGCCGATCTCCGAGCTCCGATCCACCACGCTGAAATCGATCTCCGATCTACGCTCCGATCCAATCTCTCCGAACCACCACTCCGATCCACCACCAAATCTCAGCCGATCTCCGATCTCTGTGTTTGTGTATCTGTGTGTGTGTGTGTGTGTGTGTTTTTTTTTTTTTTTTTTTAAGCAAGTGTATCTCTGTTGATTTGTCTGGATGTGTTTGTGTGTGGATGTGATTGTGTGCATCTTAGGAAAAAGAAGAATATGAGAAGTTAGTTTACTGAGTTTGTTGAGCTGGAGAAGAGAGAAAAAAAAACGAGTGAACGGAAATTATTAAAATATTCTTTACACGAGCTACAGTAACCGTGTATATTTACACGGTTACTGTAAAATACACGGTTACTATAGCTCGTGTAAAGAAATACACATTTTTATACAATTTTAGAAGAGTTGATGGAGAGCATTTTTGAGCAAAAATGTGTAAAAACTGTGTTTTACATGATTTTACATGATTTTAAAGGCACTGATGCGAATGCTCTTAGTTTGGATGGAGTCTTTTCCACCAGACATCTCTTGTTTAGTTTTCGTTGATGTAACCCCTTAGTTCTTTCTTTAATGAAATTGGTTGATGTTTTTCTCAATATATATATATATATATATATATATTAATACGCAAAGTTTTTTTTTTTTTTTTGAGAAACTATTAATACGCAAAGTTGGAAGTATAATTAGAATTTGAAATTAGAATATAATTTTACGTCATATGTCTAAATTTATGTGAGGACCATACCATAATTATCCATTTAAGTTTGTGCCATGTTTCCACTTAAGTTTGTTAATCTTTGTGTAAAGTGAGTTAATGAGTGCAAAATATTAAGAATATAATATTAATGAACTATGAAATTAAAAAAAAAAAAAAAAACAATCACACATACTCAATAAAAATCATCACACAACAAATATCACCACACGTTTTATCTTATTAAAAATTAGAAAAAAAAAAGAAAAAAAAGATCATAAGTAGTATTAAAAATTTAGGTAAGAATTTTAATATGTGATTTATTACGTTTACTTTTTAAAAAAAAATAATTTGATTAATTATTTATATTTTTATGATAAAAATTGTGATTAATTTTAAATGTATCCATGTGTATACACGTGTTATGTGCTATTTTTTTAAAAATAATTTAACTAATAATTTATATTTTTATAATAAAAAATTTTATTTAATTTTAAATGTATTCATGCATTTGTATAAGTTACATGCTAGTTTATTATAATGCATAAACCAATACATGTTTAAATTCTGGTACCTCATTATTTTGGATTTTCTACTTATCTGGTGAGCCTTACAACATTCATAATTCATTGAGTTTGAATGTAACTGTACCCGCACACAACAATGTACTCAAACTACATATTACTTGGATCAATTACCATGATTACTTGGACCATTACAAAGCCCAAAATACGCGGATCCAATGGCCATGAAAATATGGACTATTAGAAAACCCAAAGTGCCCGGAAAGAGATTTTTTGTTTTTTTTTTCAAGGTCAACAATTTTTATTTCACAAATCTAAAGATGAATATGAATTTGTTACTGTACATCAATTAAAAATTATTTATCATTACTTACTTAATGAAATGATATTTTAAATTATTAGGAATTATGTATAACTTTTCATTTATGAATCTACTTTTTAGAATTCATGAACTCTTTCCATTTCAAAGCAAATGGAGAAATAAATACCCCATGTATCTCATTACTTAGGATGCATAAGATATTGGTGTAACAAGCTTCCCATCCAACAAATTAATTATGCATGCAACAAAGGCCTCAAACTTATAAAGTTGTCACCTTACAAGCATGGAAGACTTTCTTACAGAATAGTAACTGAAGAGGATAAAATTAGAGAAGACGGGTTCATTCACTTAAGCCTGCCATAGGTGACGGAACTGAAAATAAATAATCAAAAAGGGGTAAGACGACGGATCAATATACCGGACGGAGGATAAGTGAGACAGGTGGAACCTCAATAATGAACTGATTCTGAATGGACAGACACAAGGGGGTAGATATCGAGACCACATGGCATTTACATGGGACATGGCTTAAGTAGTTTCCAAGAAACCCTAAATGGAAATGTCTTGGACCCCACGATTAACCTTGGTCAATAGAACCTCAAAAGAGGTAGAACCCAGTAAAATACGTGAATTTATGAGGATCTTCCTCATAAGGAAACATCTTCCTAAGCAAGAAACGAAGGTCGGTTTCATACTATTATAAAAGCCCAAAGTCCTCAAAGATAAGGTACGCATAATTTATCCAAACTCTGTCACTCTAGAGTTGTGAAAAAGTTCTCTAACTTAACCTTCGGAGGGCATTTGGCCGATATCACATTGGTACTTTCTGTAAGGTCTTCTTCTATTTCTGTGTTGTGCAGATTTTGTCTAGAACACATGAGAACTATATGGCTTACTGGCAATTTTTGGCATCATCAGTAACTATCCTTAAATAAACTCCAAAATTATTCTCAATAATTCAAATGCCAAAACAATCTCCGAAGTATTAATGAAGATAAAAATCCATAGTTTTAGGTGCACAAAAATTGGGGGGAAACAAAAACAAAAACAACCTAAATCTTAGAAGCTTGATATAAAAGGCCTAATATCCTCTCAAAGCACACAACCCAAGTAATAAAGTCCCAAAGGTAGCTATTCCTCTTGATTTGACAAATAAATAAATAAATAAAGAGGGTAAACTGATAAGCAACAAAATTCTTAACCAATTGAATCTAGGGATGGCAATTGTTACCCAACTCGCGAGTACTCGGCCCGACCTGACCTGATAAATAGCAAGGTTGGGTCTAGGTTTTTAAAATAAAACCCGAAGTAGGTCTGAGTTTTTGCAATACCCGACCCGCTTAGTTTAGCTAAAATTACCAAAAAACCTAACTATATATATATATACCCTTACACCTAACCCTAACTCTCACTCATTCTAACTCTCACTCTCTGATTTAGCAGCCGCCCCTCTCACACCTCACCCTTACTCAGCTCTCACTCTCAAGTCTCAACTCAAGCGATCAAGCCCCACGCAAGCCCTCCTTCAAGTGCTCCCTTAAGCGATCAAGTACCACGCAACCGACAACTCACCCAAGCCACCACAGCCTAGAAAACAAGATCCAAGAAAATCCTCGCCGACAAGCCAAACACAATCAAGCGATCAAGCACCTCGCCGACAAGTTGAAACTCTCACCAATCACGAAAATCTCCACAACCACCGTGAACCACCCCTTACCCGTTACAAACCCACAACCGGTTGGGTTTGGGTTTTTTTTCTTTTTGTTTTTTTGGGAGGCAAATTTAGGTTTGGGTTTTTTTTTTTTTTTTTGGTGGGATTTTTAGATTTGCTAATTTTATTTTTGGGTTTGCAAAATTTCTAGGATTTGTTGGATTTTTTGTACAGATTGGTTTGTTAGATCTTGGCATCCGTTTGGATGGCAAGAAAATGTTGTGATTATTTTTATTTAGTTTTGGGTTTGTTACATGGATATTTTGTGATTTGTGATTTTGGATTTGTACTGATTTATGTTTTTGTGATTTTGGGCTGGGGCCCGATAGGGTAGGTTTGGGTGCAACAAAAAAACCCATTTATTAAACAGGTCGAGTTTGGGTAACGGGTATGGGCCCGAGCCTCGAGTTTGGGCATAAAGAAACCCGCCCCAAACCCGACCCGTTGCCATTCCTAATTGAATCAAGCACAAGCCAAAATCTATGCAATATTTTCCCAAGTAGATTAAAATATCATGCGCTTTAAAATTTCATTTCAACCAAATCAATAGTTTCAAAGAAGCAATAAACAACATTTTTTCAAAAATACAAAAACAAATGCATACGCTTTTTTTTTTTTGGTAGAAACATATGCGTGTGGTATGTAACAATCTACATTATCTGTGACTAGCCCAAAATCATACGTGAGCCCACTATCTCAACTCCATCTAGCAAAATTTAAAAAATGGAAGAAATGTATTTTGAAATATATTTTTTTTTTAACTCCGTCGGAGGTGGGTACATTAGGCGTGCTCAGATTATGGCCTAATGATGTATATATGCGGCCCATTACATGTGAAAAGTGAGGCCCACTTGTAAGCTAATATTGTTGGCCAGTGTATGACCCATTGACCAACCTTAATAATGGATCCAAGTGCCTCACTCTTCAAGAGGCTACTTTGTGTGTACACAGCCACATGACGCCCCTTGGGGAGATTTTTTAAGAAAAAAGAAGGTTTAATTTTGAGCGCATTTTTTTTTATTAGAAAAATCATGAGTTTTAAAAAAAAGTTGAGTAGTCGCCACTTATTTTATTATTTTTTTTAGGGGAAAACAAAACAAGAAATAAAAACCTTTTTTTTTTTTTATTGACTTAATGGATGAGGAAGATGGTCTACGTCCACCAAGGACAAGATCAGGGGTCAAATTACGCCGTGGGAAGGTATGAGGTACCCACGCACGCCCGATATGTCTACCGGTCTCTACTAAATAAGGACTATTTGATGTTCAACTAATCGTTCAATGGACATAATATTACTAACCGAATTCATTACACCAAATCAAGCAAGTAGTTGATTTTAAGGCATGGTGGCCTAAAGCTATATCATAAGACAAGATAACGATAAAAAAAGAAAAAGAAAAAAAAAAGCAACAAGTTAATAACAAAACAAAGCAATGACAAAGAAATAAACAAGTAGATCAAGGAACTGACATAACAACTATTATAAAAAGCATGTGTAAACTTAAACTCTTCCAAGTTATTATCTGAGCAATATGAGAAGATTTCATTTTAAGGGAAACAGTGAGATTATACTTTAAAAAAAAAAAGAAAAAAAAAAGAGTGAGGCTTAATCAGATTAGTCTGTGACTTGGTTTTGATTTGAGGTAATAAATAAAACATATTTTTATTTTTATTTGTGAAAACCGAAAACATAGGGGTTGTTGGAAGCAGAGTGGGTCTAGACAACTTGTAGACTAGCTACAGTTTACAAACCCATGTTTTCATCAAAAGCTTTCAATGCATAGGTCCACATTTTAAGAAACCATAGACTGACATGATTTAACCCCACTTTTGACTTTTAACTTTCTTTTGTTATAGCCAAGTTTAGTTCTTTAGTCATAAGACAACCCAAGTTTCAATCTTTAACATTTAGACTGAAAAGAACAAGGCATCCAAACTTCAAACGACAAAAACACGCAAGGATAAAGAGTGGTAAGGTTGAAAACATACCCAGCGGTTCCTTGGACAAGTTTGATGATGACTCCACTGAGATGAATGGCGACGACAACGGCGTTCTGCGAAGGATGGTCCTCCCACCACGTGATGCTCCACCGGCAATGGTTGACGGAGGGGTACTGAACTAGCTGTGTATAGTGTGGGCTTGGCTAACAGCAAGAACTTGGATGTTGGACTCGTTGGTTTGGGGCCAGATTTGTCCCCCCTCAGGATTGGATTTTCTCCCAAGAAATTTCAATCTCTCTCAATGTTTTTTTTTTTTTTTGTGTTTTTTGAAGGCTTTTGAAAATTAGAATGCAAAGAGATGTAGTGAAAATGATTCTAGGAGATGAAAAACGACAGGTACATCTTAGTTCTGAAATCAAGCGAAAATGGAGTCTCCATGTTTTTCCTCTGTTCTCTCTAGTTTTTCTTTCTTTTTCTCCCTCTCCTCCCCCTTCTCCTTTGTTTTTCCGTCCTTATATGGTTTCCCCTCTCCCTTTTCCAATTCAAAATTCACCACACTATCTGTTTTTGTTTGCACACCCTACTGCACTTGCTAGAACAGTGGAATGACAACCATGACAAAAACTGTGCAGATGAGGGCACGTCAAACCTACTTAGTGTTGGAGGTGTCTGTCCACTGTACCTGCAATGTATGTTTCACCATTTTGTTTTATTTTGTCCTTTTCTTTTCGACCACTAAAGCTGGGTTTGCCAATATATTTGAAATAAAATGCAATTATTTTTAAGTTAAATTAACAGAAGGAGCTTGAGGAACAAAACTTGATCTTTTTGGATATAACTTTCAAAAAATGAGGATTTTGTGGAAAAAGGGAAAAAAGACAAGCATGCATAGATTAAAAATTGTTGCTTCAAATGCACTTAAATTAAAGATTGACGGTGAAAACTAGAAATAAATAAATAAAGGAGTTCAAAAAATAAAATAAAGACGTGTCAAATGAGAGAGAGATCAGAGAGTTATGCACATCATTCAATCAGTTCATCATTGTGGGGATGCATGCGCAAAAGGTATACATTATAATTGAGGAACGAAATAGGGTGTCTACACTTTGGTGTCGTAGATTGTTTTCTATAGTCAAGTTGGCTTGGGCCACGATGATTATTTCCTTAGCTAATGGGAAAATGACTAGGTAGTTCAGGAGTACGGTGACGTAGTGCTCCCTCATTTGAAAAATATTTCTCTTTAATCTTCAAACTCCTTGTATACCTTTTTATTGAATGTAAATTTTAAAAATCTAACTGTTAAATTGCATGTTCTTATTATATCCTTCCTGTTTGCAAAATTTTAAGAATGTCAAAGATCGATAGATATGTCATCAATCAATTGTTTAAATTTCAAGTTTTTGTTGTTTTAAAATTATGCATAAAAAATAAGTTTATTGATTGAATAGTAAATAATATCCGATTTGAACAAAATTTGACACATGCATTAAAAACATAAAGAACATGCAATCTAATAGTTATATTTTCAAAATTTACTTCTAATAAAAAGAAACCAGAGAGAGAAAGAGGAAAAAAAAAAAAGGAAAAGAAGAAAAGCGGAGTGAAAGAAAGAAAGAGAGATTTTGTATTCTTTGTTTATAGGTATCAAACACCCTATCCTAATGCTTAAAAATATTCAAAACCCAAAATTCATGCAACAAATCAAGCAAAGCTAGTGAAAGATAGATATATACTTGGTGGTTTCCACCAAGTGGCATTCAGTTCACTATAATATACTCTTAATGTGATAATTACGGAATATTAGCCTTTGAGCATGTGCTCACATACATGCTTAGAGGCTTTTTTTTTTTAATGGTTAATAGTTTTCATTCAACATAATTCGAAGTTGCTACATTTTCTAATCATGAAAAATACCTAGGGGTGTGATGAGTGATTATACGAAAAACTTATTTCATCTACAAATGCATAATACTGTTAGGAACCCGGTGGTTCCTAATGGATGGATAGGAATTATAGAAGAGAATTGTAAAGAAGTTGACTTAATTCAAGATAGTCACCCTCGATAGAGAAATATTGAGAAAGAGAGATTAAGAAAGAGAGAGATGCACTAAATAATGAATTGGTTTATTCTTCAATTTATATCTAATGTTGAGTTACAATTATGTATTTACAAGAGACTAGCTTTAATGTTATTGGCCCACATGGCTCAAGATAATTGGCTAGTTAATTCAACATGTACTCTATGAATTAAGTCATGTGTTAAATGAGTTACATGTACTCAAATCCTAATTTATCCTATTCTCAACCAACTAGCTAACTACCTAATTAAAAGAATTACAACAATTATTTTATATTCCTAACATTTTCCTCCCCTTGAAAACACCTTGCTCACAAGTTGTTGTTGTGTAATGACACCTTCATTAGGGGAAACCGGCCACTAACCCAATACGCCAAAGCATCTTAACTGTTGATTACACGAACAACTCCAAAGCAATTAATCACAGCCCATGACATAGGAGCATAACGCAAAGCAGTCATTTGAACTTAACCTTCAGCAATACAGAACTTAATTTCTTATAAAAATTGTGATCATCTCGGCTATGGAATCCATCATTTATCCCACAGCTATCACCAAGAAAACAAGCATCTAGTTCCTTGGCTTTGTGACGGCCACTAAGTAACGAGATTTGGCCCTTAACGTGAATGTGTGGTAAGTCTACGTCTTCATTCTTGATTGCATGAACAGGCCCATTTGGTGAAACATGAGTTCAACTAACGCCAATGAGCATTGGATTACTCACAAGAATAGGTGGTTCTTGAATAGTAGCCTTCAATGGATTGTCATTGGCAGTAGATCCAAATCTGACTTGTAGTGCTTGAACAAAGGCATCCCAACTAACAAATAACCCAGTATCTTCAGCATCTTCGAACCATACCAATGCTTCCCCATCCATATGAAAATAGGTCATTGGAAGTTTTTCATGATCTGGGGTCTTGTAATAGTTGAAGTATTGGTTTGCTTTATAAACCTAAGCAACGGGTTCTTCACCCTTGAACCTAGGAAAATCAACCTTGATTGATTTTGGAAAAGTTATGGCTAGAGCATTCCTTGATATATGATTCTCATTGGACCGAGGTGTTTGGGGTTGTTGTCTTCTTCTTTTTTGCATTTGGTGAACACCCTTAGTAGTGGTATTCTTTGTTTCTCTCTTTATCTTCGGATTCCTATCTAATGATTTAGGATGAAATCCTGGACGCGAAGAGTGAAGAATGACAAAATCCATGTTTCCTTTTAGAGCTAGTCTAATTCCTTGTATTTTTTATTTTTTTTTTTCATTAGCAATAATTTTATAATAAATTTAAAGTGATAAATTGTTACTAATGGGTAAAAAAATGATTTTGACAAAAAAAAAAAAAAATACAAACTCATTTTACTCCTCAAATAAATAAATAAATAAATATATATATATATATATATGGCCCCATACATGTGAAAAATGAAGCTCACTTTAAGCGAATATTGTTGCCCAATGCACGAACCATTGACCAACCTGAATAATGGGCCCAACTGCTACGCTCTCCGAGACCGAGAGGCTAGTGTTATGGGCCGTAGAATTTTTATTTTTATTTTTTTTAATTTATACAATCAGGTCGGCTTGGGCCACCAGGATTATTTACCCTCTCTTGATCTTAGCCGAAAACCCTAGAAAAACCCACTACTAGGATTACCCATTGTCATAATGTATTTCATTTAAAAGTATTACTTTTTATAAGAACTCATTTATTAATATTTTTCTTATGTTTTATATATAAAGATAATCAAGGGGCCAAATACAAAAGTTAATCTACGTCCATAGTTATCTTCTTTGGTAAAAAGCCTTGTAGTTCAATTCAAATCCCCTTCTTGCAACTATCAAATTAAAAAAAAAAAAAATCTCCTTTGTCTTGCAAATTTGTTTAAATTGATTGATTTTCTCCAATATGTGGGTGTTTATATGTTTAACAATACTTATGTGTAAATCCTTAGTGACTTTCTTCTTAAAGAAGTTATAACAGTTAGCTAAGAAGACTACGCCTTTATGCTAGGTTTTAGTGGAGCTATAAGTGGCCAATACATTGAATACAATACAAATAATTTTTCTTCTTCTCGATCTAAGACAATATTTCTCTTACTCACTCACTCTTATGTTCTTTGTTCTCCATATTTTCTACTTCAATTCAGCTTTCATCGTATATAACTACGCTGTTCTCAACAGCAACAAGGTGGAATATTAGAGCTGTAGCTCAAAAACCTCTATGATAAAATCTATTATTATTTAGAGCACTCAAACTAGGCTCAATAAACCTTTATCATATCTGAAATATAGCTAAACTTACATTAAAATAAAATAATAATAAAAAACTCTTGAATTAGGCTCAATACTTAATAGCCTTTAGCAAAAAATTAATATATATGAACAATCGCTCATTATATTTATTGATACTGAGCTACTGTAAGTCTGTAACTCAATATTTGTTTAGTATTTTTCTCAACATCTCTCTCTCTCATCAAGAAGGATGGGCTAAGACTCGAGCTCCGATCTAGTCCTTCAACTCAACGAATGTCACACAACACAATCTCCAAAATCAAGTCAAAAATGCTGCAAGAGAAGGATGAAGGTTATGATAACTATTTCTTTGTTGAAGACGATGATAAACACCGGAGAGGATGACAATGATTTCATCTTTGATGATAAAGATTTTTTTTTTTTTTTTTTTTTTTTTTTTAATTTAAAGGGTTAATTTGCATCTCTTTGTGAAAATACACACTTTCTTTGTATCTCTTTTTTTGTGTGAAAATTTATTAATTTGTGAAATATTGTCAAGGGTTGATTTATTTGTAATTGAGGACAAAATAATTCTTAAATTGGGGAAGCATGGATGGGAGAGGAAAATAAAATGATATATTGGATAAAAAAAAAAATAAAGAAATTATAATTATAATTTAAATGAAATAGAAAAAAAAGAAAAGTAAAGAGTTTAATCATGCACATATGAATATGAAGTAACTAAATTAGAAAAGTCAAATTTTTAGTTAAAATTTAGCTAAATAATTAAGTATTGAAACTGATGTGAATATTATTATACTTTATTTTTATAAGTAGAATTTTATGGTGTTTATTCATTTTTCAATATACGATAGCATTGTTGTTGATATTTTATAACAGACTTTAAATAAAGTTTCTCTATATAAAAAATGTCTTTTTTTTTTAACCTTAATATCCTTCTATTTTTAAATTTTTTTTTTTTCATTTAGATTTTTATATATTAATATGGTTTTTTTGGATGTTTTGCTTCATTTTATTTGAACTCTCAATTTTTTGTAAACAAAATATACAAAATTAAAACACTTTTATACTAAAAACCTATATGTTGGTAGGGGGATGCAAGTTAGTCTATAAGAAAAAAAAAATTATTGTATATGGTATGGATTTAATTAAACAAAACAACAGAACTGATTTTGTATTAAATGTTAACACCAACCGTCCAATATGTCTTTTACTGCTTTTCTTTTTGATTTGAAATTCACATTTATTGTGGGTTCTAATTAGTTGAATTAGTAAAATTTTGATGGTTGAATAAAAATTCTGAAATTCAATCCCTGACTACACAAAAAAATCAATTAGTGTTATGATCTGATAATAAAAAGTTATCATTAGAAGCGAACGCTATAAATTAAAACTTAAAAAAAAAAAAAAAAAATTCACATTTACCCGTTCCACCAGCAGTTGGCTGTTAGTGAATTGGCCATAAGTGGCTTTTACAAAGCATTAATTACCAACTTAACCCAATGAATTTGAGTGTCTGTTTCGTACCACGTAGCAACATAGATAAATTTGATTGATGAGTACTGAGGACGTCACTCACTACCTAATACACAATCTAACAAATTAATTACAACTATATATATTTGTTTTCAATTGAATACTATATACTAAAAGAGAAAATATTCTTCTTATAGTAACTGGCAACCAGATGGGTTGAAAATTCAAAACTTGAAACCCCAAAACTAGTTTTTTTTTTTTCCTGGATGTGAATCTCTCTCTCCATGGAGTTTCTAGTCAATGAACACTGCAAGCTGTCTTAGCAATGAATGATATATAAATTTTTAGTCTTTTACTTTATTTTAAAGGCCATTATGGTTTCATTTTATGCTTTGACAAAGACATGCATGGTGTTACTGAATTATATATTAACAAGCTTGTCAACTACCCCACAAACACAGAGAGGTAGGTATTTGCTAAAGTTACATCTTATCTAATAATTAAACTAGCTAGCTAATTACACACTGAAAAATAAGAAAAAGGAGCTAATAATTAAACCTAAGTCAATGCATGCAATAGACTTAATTAGCAGGGTGCCGTGTACCCTAAGTAACATCAGAAAAGGCATTGATACGTGGAAGCTGGTGCAACAAGGGACATGTTTAGTATCTTGAGGTCAATATTAGAGGGCACCAGGCCAATTTGACAATTGATGATATGCATACATTGCCTAATTTTCTAAGGAATCATCTTCTTTGTTTTCAAGTCTTTTGGACGTATATAATGTACATGAACAAGTCAGATGGTTGTGTAAGTGTAATATTGTGTATCATTCATTTCTTCAAGTCTCTGGGATTCCAAAGCTGGTAAGGTGGCTTCCTACTTTCCTCACAATGACAGCTTTTTATTGATTGCTGGACCTTGGGAGGGCCATTTTAATTCAGATACAGGTCCTATAAAAAAGTGGTTTGGTGTACAATAACGAAGCACTTAAGGTCCATTTGATAATGATATTTGTATTTTTTAGAAATATGTATTGGTGAAAAAGTGTGAAAATACGTGTAATATTGTTTAAACAATGATAACAAATGGACCTTTAATATTGCACAACACAGCATACTTTTTAATAACATTATTATTTTGTATAAATATTGATAGTACTCTTAGTATGTATCTATAATTATGAAAATACAAGAACCATTTCAACTTTGATGAGTTGTTTTTATGGTTTTATGACACGAGATAAAATACGTTTGTTTCAATAAATAACTTTTAAATCTATTAGAGGTTTTCTGAATTTACAATGAAAAATTTATAATTCACCTGAAAAAAAAATCTCTGTAAAATTTTTATTAATGAAATTTTGAATTTCTTTTTAGGTTATGATATATATATATATATATATATATAGCCCTAAAGGAGCCTGAGTGCGTCTAGGAGACCCTAAACATACTAATTACTAATTTATGTTAAGCATGATATTAGGTAACGAATAGAGAGGGAAAAAAAAAAAAAAAAAGCTAAAAAAGCAAAATCGGAAAAATTACAAAATCAAATTCTATAGAGTAGGAAGTGTCCCAAAACATATAAGAACTTATTTTAACTTTATTGAAAGTTATAACAAAATAAAAAATTATCATAAATAGCAAAATAGACTAAACATGAATCTTTAATAAAAAAATAAAAATAAAATTGCTCGAAAAGCAAAGGTAGGTCATTGTCATAAGGTAATAGACTTTGATCTTTGTTAGAGCATTCCCATTAAAGATGCTAAAAGTGCCATACGCTAAATTTTAGCACCAATACACCAAAAAACCAACTCAATCAAACATTTCAAATCTCAAAAATTTTGAGATATTGCTACTGTAGGGTCAGATTCTGCAGCCCAAGCCCAAGAAGATGTGGATTTGGAGCCCACTGAACCCAAAACAATAAATTTGTAGAGAGTGGGTGAAAGAGCTAGGCTAATAATGAAAATAACAGTATTAAACGGCAATGATGACTGGAAGACTTGATTTAACATGTGCTCGGACAGAGGTGAATGTCTCGTCCGAGGAGGTGATTTTCGTTGATGAACTTACGTTACAAATGCTGGAGCTACAGTAAAATAATATACTCTCTCTCTCTCTTATTTTTCGATCCCCTTACTATCAGAGACCCCTCTCTCTTATATAGTGCTGCCTTTCTCCATTTTCACCGTCCACTTGTTCACCATCTGTGCGTCCACTTGAGTGCATGTCCCATCACACTCCCCCTTTGGCCCTGTCTGAGTGGCGGTAGCTGAGGATACACTGTTCAGGGGTCTTCTCCACATAAATGCGGCCAGGAGGGTAGGTGCAGTGCATTAAATGCGGTGGTTGAAGTCTGTCTCCTTGATATTTCTCTGTTCCTGTTACCTTCTTGTGTGTCCGAGGCTCCCTTTCTCCCTTAACACTTATCAAACAGATCGCTTGACACGTGTCGGCCAAAAACCTCGTCGGGTCCGAGGGTATCGGCCTCCTCGGACATATGAACATCCCCTCGGACAGTGCACGTACTCATCTCCAGATGTTTCCCTTTTACATGGGCTTCTGACAGGGTGTCTTGGTCTCTTCGGACGAACCGTGGTCCTCGGATAGGGCCTTGGGCCCAATGCGCCAGGTTGGGCTTTTCTCCCCCACAATAGCCCCTCAAAATTGTAGTTTTTCCCTCGCACCCGAGGAGAAAAAGTGGGATTTTGACTTGCCACGGAGCAAAAGCTTGGAAACACGCACAACCGAGCTGGCACGTGTGTAAACGTGGGAACAGACGCCTCATTAATGCCGCTGCGGTTTCCTTATTCCCAAGGCGCTGCATTAACTGCACCAGGTGACGTTTCGTCCTTCGCATCCAACGGTGGCTGATTGATCAAACGGCTGTGGTTTTTCTTCAGGATTTGGGCGGGAGTGCCCCTGACCCTTTGCTTGACCCCGTATAAAGCTTCAGAGGAAATCATTTCTTCCTCACTTTGCAAATCTTCAGACGCTCCAGCAAGAACAGACGCGCCACTCCGTCCACATCTCTCCGTCCGAATCTCTCAGTCGCTGGTGCCAATCTTACTCAGAACCCTCACGAGTCCTCCTACGAGCCTGCAACCGCTTCTCCGGTCTAGCCCTTGTAAGTCGTCGCCCACAGAATCTTTTAGTTTTCTCTTCGGCCATCCGTTTCACTTAAGCACCATGGGAAAACTCGAGAACATGATGGATAGCCCTGAGCAAATAGAGGCGTTTAGGACCGCGTACCGCATACCCCCTGACGTGGGTGTGAGGTATTGCCCCCCAGAAAAAATACTAACAGACCGGAAGACGGGAGAGGTGGTTATCCCCCTCATCGCCTTCAAAGAAGGGGGGATGACAATCCCCATGGGCCCCATCACCGCCAGTTACCTTCGAAACCATAGGCTTACTCCCTGGCAGTGCGCGCCCAATATGTTTAGGATCCTAGGAGCGATTGAGGACCTTGAGCGTCATATGGGGTTGGGACTCACCTGGCTTGACGTGGTACATATGTACGAATGCCATAGCCAGCAAGATGCTGGGTACTACTTAAAATCCCGGTCGGATGTTGTCAGGCTCATTTCCTGCCTTCCCAAATCCAACAAAGGGATGAAAGACGACTATGTGATCGTCTCGGGCGCCTGGCGCAACGGCCCTGGTTGCCCAACCAAGCATGGGAAGCCAGGTGTGACATGTAGATCTAGGCGCACTGACCATAGGCTTAGGGCTCCCGTCTTTTAACTGTCTTTGATTTCTCTTCGGCCACTATTTCTGAGCTTCTAATCATTTCATTTTTTTTTTTTTTTGCAACAGATAAGAGACAAGTTTCTCCTCGGCTCAGCCTAACGAATGTTAATGCCCTCAACTACCTTTTAAGGTCGGAGATCTTCGTGAGCGAGGACGGGCAACTACGATCTGCTCCCCTGATTCTTGGATATAAAGCGAAGTCAAAGGGTTTTCAACCGGTCGGTAACGCAATCGTCCAGGGAGACTATCGCCTTGCGCGTATTGACGTCGGTCGGAAGGGCTTCTTGGCGCCAGACGATCTTGAGCCTGTACCCCGTCCAATTCCTCGGGCTGCACCTCCCCTTATCCAACCACTCCAGCAAGTTCCCCTCGGACAGGAGATTGAAGGTGAGGGGGCTGGCTCCTCTACTTCCTCGCTAGAAGAACAGATAGACGAATTTCAGTTTGAGGGAGAAGCTTCAAGGGTAAACCAGGTGGTAGAGATCTCAGACGCTGAGGAAGAGGCCTACGAGCAGTCAGGCGCCCAGCTTAATTTGTTGGCCACTCATTTAGAAGACTCCTCAGACGAAGATATGGATCTGAGGAATTTGATGAAGGGGAGAGGCAAAAAGTTCGACCCGAAAGATGCTGGGACATCTAAAACAGTGGTGACACTTCCTCCGGTGCCTACCCAGATCCCTGACCCAAACCTGAAACCCATGCTAAAACTGCAGAAGAAGAGGCCCCACACTGAGGTTGAGGAAAAACAGGTGCCACCAACCAAGGGGGCCAAGCAGCAAAAGGTGGCACAGGACAACCGAACTCGCAGGGCTCCGTCTACTGAAAGCCGAGACGAGGGCACAGTGGCAGAGGTGCGCCGAGGAGGAGGGGGACCGCGGATTTGGTCTCCAAAATTGGAGTTGGAGGGCGCTCCAATCCTCTGGGAGACCTCCCTCAGGAATTATGATGGAGGGAGGGCCGGCTACGTTGCTGAGGCCCTGCAGCAACCACTTCTCCTTCCTCATGACATGGAGTCCTTCAGGCGTTTCAATCAGCCGGAGCTCTTTCGATCCCTCAAGAGGGATTTAGCCATCGTAAGTAACCTCAATCCGATTAGCTGAATCACTGACTTTTGCCTTTCCTATCTTTCTGCGTCTGACATTTAGAGTTTCCATCATGCAGGTCACTCAGCAGATTTACGTAGCCGAGGAGTGGGACAAGAAGAATCGCCTTGAAACCCAGGCGGCGCTCTGCTCCCGAGATGAGGCGGAGAAATCTCTGGGCCAACTGAAGGACGATTATACCCGTCTGTCCGGGGAGCTCGCGGATATGACCAGCCAGAAGAAAAGCCTTGACGCTGGGATAAAGAACGCTGAAAAGCAGGCTGAGGATCAGCGTAAGTTGCTAAAGGCGGCAGAGGCCAATCTGAAGACCGAGAGGGAGCTGGTAAATGGGCTAAGGGATGAACTCCGAAAAGCCAAAGACAGCGCCCGATATGCCGAGGAGAAAGCTCAGCTGGCCCAGGAGGCGACTGAGGCTGAAAAGAAGACAGCTTACCAGCTGGGGGTAGAGACGGCCACGTCCCAGCTTCTAGAGCAGTTCGCCTCGGTCAGCCGAGATTACTGCAACATAAGTTGGGGCAAAGCCCTGGATGCAGCTGGAGTCCCTGCCGACTCGGAGCTGAGGCTGCCTGGGAGCGTATACTATGATCCTGATATTCGAGAGCTCCCAGGAACTGACCTCCCTCCTGCTCCACAGCTTCCAGAGGCTTGGGAGCCAATTTCGGTCGGCCATGCTCCCCCACTCACTCTCGGTGCAAGCAAGGAAACTGGTCAGCCAAGCGGCAAGGATAAGCCAGCTGAACCAGCCAAAGAGAAAAGCCAAGGGTCAGGCGAAGAGAAAATTCCTTCTGAGCCCAAGGACCGAGCCCCTGACGCAACTGCTCGGATAGGCCAGGCTGCTGACCCCGTGCTCCCTTCAGCAAAAGAATAGACGTATAGGGCTTTTACTTTTGCACCTGTGTTTTCTTTTCGTTTCATCCGAAGAATTGTAAACTATATTTTTATTTATGGAATAGATTTTCCTTTGTCTATGATGTTTTAAATATCTGCCTTGCTAATTACTATTGTCACTTACAACTGTACATTGCACTTATAACCAAATAATGCAAATAAATCTGCTTGATACATCATGCTTATGGTGTAAGTAACCAAAATTAATATTGAAAAGGATAGGCCAACCAAGAGTTATTGATGAATAGCATGTCTTTCCAAGTTAAACATAAGTTATTATTTCTCGACTTCAAACTAAACACAACTAGGGGAGACATGTATAGATTAGAATCAATTTAAACGCGATTAGGAGTTTTAGCACTAAGCCCCAGTGACACTGGCCGCGTGGGAGTATTGACTAACCTGTCGTCTAGTTCAAGGACTATAGGATTTGAGTGTACTCGAGTGTTAACTAACCCTAGTCATCTGGTCCGAAGACTGCAGGCATGACTGGATTTAAGTTTAAACACGAACCACATCGGTGTTAACTAACCCTAGTCATCTGGTCCGAGGACTACAGGCATGACTGGATTTAAGTTTAAACACTATGGAACCGTAACTGAGTGCTAACTAACCCAAATCATCTGGTCCGAGGACTACAGGCATGATTGGATTTAAGTTTAAACACTATAGAACTGTAACTGAGTGCTAACTAACCCAAATCATCTGGTCCGAGGACTACAGGCATGATTGGATTTAAGTTTAAACACTATAGAACTGTAACTGAGTGCTAACTAACCCAAATCATCTGGTCCGAGGACTACAGGCATGATTGGATTTAAGTTTAAACACTATAGAACTGTAACTGAGTGCTAACTAACCCAAATCATCTGGTCCGAGGACTACAGGCATGATTGGATTTAAGTTTAAACACTTGAGCTAACGGTGTTAACTAACCCTAATCATCTGGTCCGAGGACTACAGGCATGATTGGATTTAAGTTTAAACACCTAAGCTGGTGGCGAATGAGTGTTAACTAACCCTAATCATCTGGTCCGAGGACTACAGGCATGATTGGATTTAAGTTTAAACACTTGAGAGAAAGCGGTGAATGAGTGTTAACTAACCCTAATCATCTGGTCCGAGGACTACAGGCATGATTGGATTCAAGTTTAAACACTTGAGAGAAAACTTTACGCAGCGAATTGGTATATCAATTGAAGAGAAGACTTGATTAATAGAAATACCTCTTGAGGTTATTTACATTCCAAGGGCGAGGGATTACATGACTATCCAAGTCTTCTAAGAAATATGCTCCAATACCAGCGCCTGAAGTGATGCGATATGGTCCTTCCCAATTGGGTCCTAATTTTCCCCAAGCTGGGTTCTTCGCGGTGCCCACAACTTTCCTCAGCACCAGATCACCGGGCTCTAAAGGCCTCAGCTTCACGTTAGCGTCGTAGCCTTGCCTGAGCTTTTGTTGGTAGTGTGCCAGCCGAACCATTGCATTCTCCCTTCTTTCCTCAATCAGGTCTAAACTATTTTCTAGTTGCTCGTTGTTGTCGGCTGGACTGAATGAGCTAGTTCTTAGTGTTGGGAACCCTGTTTCCAGAGGAATGACAGCTTCAGCCCCATAGGTCATCGAGAAGGGGGTCTCTCCAGTGGACCTGCGGGGCGTAGTTCTGTAAGCCCAAAGCACATGTGGCAACTCTTCTACCCATTTGCCCTTTGCATCATCTAGCCTCTTCTTTAAGCCGTTCAGTATGACCTTGTTGGAAGCTTCTGCTTGGCCATTACCCTGGGGATAGGCTGGAGTGGAGTACCTGTTCGTAATTCCCAGCTCGCTGCAGTAATTCCTGAATGCCTTGCTGTCGAACTGTAAACCGTTGTCCGAGATGAGGGTGCGAGGAACTCCAAACCGTGTGACAATGTTCTTCCACACGAACTTTTGCACATCAACGTCTCTGATATTGGCTAGTGGCTCGGCTTCAACCCACTTGGTGAAATAGTCTGTTCCGACCAGGAGGTACTTCTTGTTTCCTGCAGCTTTGGGGAAGGGTCCCACAATATCCAAGCCCCACTGGGCAAAGGGCCATGGGCTAGATAGTGGATTAAGGTTTCCCCCTGGCTGGTGAATGTTTGGAGCGAAGCGCTGACATTGATCGCACTTTTTGACGTATTCGTGTGCCTCCTTCTGCATGTTAGGCCACCAATAGCCTTGGGTGAGGGCTCGGTGAGCCAAGGACCTGCCTCCAGTGTGGCTCCCACAGATTCCTTCGTGCAGCTCTTCTAGCAGTGTCTCAGTCGCCTCGGGATGCACGCATAACAAATATGGTCCCGAATAGGAGCGTTTGTATAGTTTCTGGTCTTCGGACAACCAGAACTTAGTCGCCTTCCTCCGAACTTTATCGGCTTCTCCCTTCTCTTCAGGCAATATATCTTCTTTGATAAATTTGATTAAAGGGTCCATCCAGCACGGCCCGGCCCTGATCTGGTGAACCTGGACTCCCCCTGACTTCGTCTCTGTAGGCCTGTGCAGGTCCTCGACGAGGATGACCCTCGGCAGGTCCTGTGCCGAAGAGGTGGCTAGCGTGGCCAAAGAGTCAGCATGTGAGTTGCCACTCCTGGGGATGTGCAGCAAACTGAAAAATTCGAACTCTGATTGCAGATGTTTAACACGACCCAAGTATCCCTGCATTCTTTCGTCCTTTGCCTCGAACTCGCCTTGTACTTGACCTACCACCAATCTTGAGTCCGAGAACAACTCCACGGACTCCCCACCCATTTTACGGACTATAGTCATCCCCATCAGTAGGGCCTCATACTCTGCTTCATTATTTGTAGCCGAGAAGTCCAGCCTTAACGATTTCTCGATAATGATTTTCTCGGGGGATATCAATACCAGCCCAACTCCAGAACCTCTTTGGTTTGCCGCGCCATCGACGTACACTTCCCAATGGGAGGGATTCTGTTGAGAGATCATGCCAACTGATTTTTCATCCATGCCCGACGTGGGCTTTACCTCTTCTAGCTGGGGCTCCGTGAACTCAGCCACAAAATCTGCGAGGACCTGTCCCTTGACCGATGTGCGGGGCATATATCTTATATCGAAAGCCCCTAAGATTGTACCCCACTTGGCAATCCGACCAGTATAATCAGCACTTCGGAGTATAGCTTTGAGTGGGAGTTGTGTGAGAACGATCACCGTGTGGGCTTGGAAGTAGTGAGGTAGCTTCCGTGTGCCAAGCACTACTGCTAAGATAGCCTTCTCCAGTGGCAAGTAACGAATCTCAGCCTCATGTAGCGACTTGCTTACGTAATAGACGGGCCTTTGTACACCAGAGTCTGACCGTATTAACACCAGGCTCACCGCATAGGGAGCTACAGCGATGTAGGCGAACAGTACCTCATCTGGCTCAGGATTGGACATGATTGGTGGCCGAGAAAGATAATCCTTGAGTTGCTGGAACGCCAAAGCACATTCCTCAGTCCATTCGAATCCCTTCCACTTATTGAGCAGAGGGAAAAAGGGTCGACACCTGTCTGCTGATCTAGAGATGAACCGATTGAGGGCAGCAGTCATTCCGGTCAGTTTTTGGACTTCCTTGGGATTCCGAGGAGCTCGGAGGTTGTTGATGGCCTTTATCTGGTCGGGGTTGACCTCAATTCCTCTGTGGGTGACCATGTATCCCAAGAACTTGTCGGACCCTACCCCAAACGAGCACTTAGAGGCATTTAGTCGTAGCTTGTATTTCCGCAGAACCTCAAAGGTACTTTCAAGGTCTTTCACATGCTCGGCTATAACTTTGCTCTTCACCACCATGTCATCTATGTAAATCTCGATATTCTTGCCCAGCTGTGGCTCGAACATCCTCGTCATCATCCTCTGGTAGGTGGCTCCTGCGTTCTTTAAGCCAAACGGCATCACTTTATAGTGGTAGTTACCAATAGGAGTGACGAAAGCGGTTTTCTTTTGGTCCTCCAGGGCTAATGGTATCTGGTGGTAGCCTTGGAAGGCGTCTAGGAAGCTCATCCGAGGGTGACCGACAGTGGCATCAACCAGCTGATCGATTTTCGGCATAGGGAACGGGTCTTTGGGGCATGCCCTATTCAGATCCGTAAAGTCAACGCATACTCGCCACTTCCCACTCTTCTTCTTTACCACGACGGTATTCGCCAACCATTCGGGATAAAAAACCTCTTTAATAGCCCCAGCTGCTTTGAGTTTCGCCACCTCGTCCCTCACTGCGTCGGCATGCTCCTTGGATGGGTGCCGAATAGGTTGCTGCTTGGGGGTGACCAGTGGATTCACCTTCAAATGATGGCATATGAACTCCGGGTCCACCCCTGGGGCCTCGTAAGCACTCCAGGCAAACACGTCGAGATTTTGCTTGAGGAACTCTATCAGCTCCTCCTTCTCTTGAAGAGGCAGCTGAGATCCGACTTGAAAGAACCTGTCAGGATCATCTCCAATGATGACTTTCGTCAGATCCTCACACCGAGTGCTTTCATCCGATGCTTCAGAAGGCACTCCCCGAGACTGTAGTTGCTATAAATCCCTCCCAGCTACGTCCGAGGACTCGACTGGGGCCTCATGCTGAATGGCGGCTACCAAGCACTGTCTAGCAACGGACTGGTCTCCTCGGATCTCGTGTATCTGTCCACCTGATGGATATTTGACCTTCTGGTGCAAAGTAGAGGGGACAGCCCCAAGTGCGTGAATCCAAGGTCTGCCTACAAGTGCCGTGTAAGGAGAATATGCGTCGACGACGATAAAATCCAGCTCCACCACCTCGGAGCCGGACTGCACAGGTAAGCGTATCCGGCCTTTCGGGATGACAGGCCTTCCTTCAAAGGTGAATAGGGGGGAATCGTACGGCGTCAGATCCTGGGGTTTTAGGCCTAGCCCCTTGTAGAGGTCCGGGTACATTATCTCCACGGCATTGCCCTGGTCCACCATCACCCTCTTTACATCGTACCCTCCTATTCTGAGGGTGATGACTAGTGCATCATCATGGGGCTGGATGGTGCCGATCATGTCCTCGTCCGAGAATCCCATAACCAGCGGGGCACCAGTCCTAGCTCTCTTCGGTCCTCGGCTCGACTCCCCTGCAAGTGGTCGACCTACTGACATAACTTTCAAAGGCCAGGACCCTGTTCTCCCCGGCGCAGCGAAGACGACGTTTATAGTCCCAAGCGGCGGCTTTGAGGGGTCGTCCCTGCGTGGCCCCAAGCCTGTTTGCCCTCGGCCGCTGGAGGGGTGCAGAAGATGTTTCAGTTTACCATCGCGAACCAACTGGTCCAGGTGATCCCATAGACTCCTACAATCTTCCGTTGTATGCCCATGGTCTTGATGGTACTGGCAGTAGAGATTGTGGTTGCGTCTCTCGGGGTTTCCTACCATCTTATTCGGCCACCTGAAGAATGATTCATTCTTAATTTTTTCCAGGACCTGATGCACTGGCTCTTTGAACACGGTGTTGACCGATTGAGGGTTCATCGATCCTGATTGTCCGGCAAAATCCCTCCGCGGTTTATTGTAATTGTACCGGTCCGACCGCGAATCTCTCCTCTCCTGAGGGACAATTTTATCCTTTCCCTTGCCCTGCTGCTGATCTTCTTCAACCCTCTTATACTTCTCTATGCGGTCCATTAGTTGACGCACGTTTGTGACTGGTTTGCCAGATAGGGATCCCCTCAATCCGTGGTCAGTAGGGAGGCCGAGCTTGAACGTGCTGAGGGCCATTGCATCGTTGTTGCCCTCCACCTCATTGAACATCTCCCAATATCTGTCTGAATATGCCTTCAAGGACTCGCCTTCCTGCATGGACAAGGATAGCAGGGAAGAGAGAGGCCTGGCCACTCTTCGGCACGTAACAAAACGGGAGCCGAATGCCTGAGTGAGCTCTTTGAAGGAGTTGATGGGACCCGCCTTCAAACCATCAAACCATCTCATAGCAACGGGTCCAAGACTGGATGGGAAAACCTTGCACATCAGAGCTTCATCTCTGGAGTAGACAGCCATCCTCTGGTTAAAATGACTCACATGCTCTACGGGGTCAGTTTTACCGTTGTAGACGGTGAACGTTGGCTGGTTAAAGCGCTGAGGGAGTCTGGCCTCCTCTATCCTGCGCGTGAAGGGTGATCTAGATATCTGATTTAGAGCCCTGTTCATGGCATCGTTCTCCACGTCCTCGTGTGATGGGCTCCTACGCTCCCTTTTACGATGGGATTCCTCTACATAGGTGTAGGACTCGCTAGCTGGTGTCTTGGACTTGCGTTGATAAGAGATGTCCTGCTCGTCATCAAGATCATCTTCAGAGTACGAAGAAGCCCGCTTCCTCTTTGCGTGTCGCAACTCCCTCTTTAGTTTTTCCACTTCCAGTTGTAAGTCACGGTTCTTCTCTGCATGGGACATGTGACTTCCGCTCTGTGATTGGCTCTGGCTAAGGCGCACAGTATGTACACTGCCCTCACGGTTTTGTCTCCTCTCTAAGTTGACAAAATGGTCCACGTGTTGGGATGCCCTGGATTCTGCTTGTTGTTCACCTTGTTCTGCCATTATCAACTGTTGTTTTCACTCTTGCACAAGCTCTCCCCACAGACGGCGCCAATTGTAGGGTCAGATTCTGCAGCCCAAGCCCAAGAAGATGTGGATTTGGAGCCCACTGAACCCAAAACAATAAATTTGTAGAGAGTGGGTGAAAGAGCTAGGCTAATAATGAAAATAACAGTATTAAACGGCAATGATGACAGGAAGACTTAAGTTAATATGTGCTCGGACAGAGGTGAATGTCTCGTCCGAGGAGGTGATTTTCATTGATGAACTTAGGTTACAAATGCTGGAGCTACAGTAAAATAATATGCTCTTCTCTCTCTCTTATTTTTCGGTCCCCATCTATCAGAGACCTCTCTCTCTTATATAGTACTGCCTTTCTCCATCTCCACCGTCCACTTGTTCACCATCTGGGCGTCCACTTGAGTGCATGTCCCATCACACTCCCCCTTTAGCCCTGTCTGAGTGGCGGTAGCTGAGGATGCACTGTTCAGGGGTCTTCTCCACATAAATGCGGCCAGGAGGGTAGGTGCAGTGCATTAAATGCGGTGGTTGAAGTCTGTCTCCTTGATATTTCTCTGTTCCTGTTACCTTCTTGTGTGTCCGAGGCTCCCTTTCTCCCTTAACACTTATCAAACAGATCGCTTGACGCGTGTCGGACAAAAACCTCGTCGGGTCCGAGGGTATCGGCCTCCTCGGACATATGAACATCTCCTCGGACAGTGCACGTACTCATCTCCAGACATTTCCCTTTTACATGGGCTTCTGACAGGGTGTCTTGGTCTCCTCGGACGAACAGTGGTCCTCGGATAGGGTCTTGGGCCCAATGCGCCAGGTTGAGCTTTTCTCCCCCACAGCTACAGTGAGATTGTATTAATACAACCTCACTGTAGTACAAATCTTAAACCAAAATTTTTTTTTTATTCCAACGGTAACTGTGCGTGTATTTGTTTTTTATTTTTCCCTTCTTTCTTCTCTCTCCTCTCCCACTTTCCTCTTCTCTCTTTCCCGTGGCTTCTCTGTTTCTCTCGGGTTCACGATTTGAGCTCCTCCCCTCCAAGGTCCGTTAGTCAGGAACTTTAAAGCCCAAACGCCTTCGGAGTGTTGCCGCTGATATGGAGGTAGAGCTTGATGGCGGGGTGATTTGATTTTGTGGGTTGTAAATTTGTGATTTCGAATTGTGATCGGTGTGGGTTTGGTTGTGGGTTTGTGATTTCGGATTGTGATCGGCGTGAGCGTGGGTCTCTAGGTTGTGGGTTTGTGATTTCGGATTGAGATCGACGTGGGCGTGGGTCTCTGGGTTGTGGGTTTGTGACTTTGGATTATGATCGACGTGGGTCTCTGGGTTGTGGGTCTGGGTCGTAATGGGTCGTGGTGCAGTGGATCCGTGATGAGTTTGCTTTTGTGGAGGTTTGTCGTAGTGGGTTTGTGTGTGTGTGTGTGTGTGTGTGTGTTTTGCTTGGTGTTTGCTTGCCGACGTGATGGGTTTGTCTCTCCATCTTTCTTCTTTCTTCTCACCGATCTGGGTTTTGTGATTGTGATGGTGGTTGTTTTGTGATTTGGAAGAGGAAGGTAGTGGCTGGGCCTTTTTTTTTTTTTTTTTTTTTTTTTTTTTTTTTTTTTCGTGTTGTGGATTTTGGTTGCCACAGTGGAGGTTGATGCTGGTAGTGCTGTGGCGAAGGTGGCTATGATCGTTGCTATTGGATTTTGTGGAGGTTGTTTTTTTTATTTATTTTAAAGTATTGTATATATTATTTTAAATGAAGTGGCAAAAACATAAAACTTTTGATGTATGGTGTATTGTAAAATGAAGTGTTAAAATCAATAAAGTAGGTTTTTAAGATGGTAAATGTTAAATTTTTTAGAACTTTTGATAAGAATGCTCTTACAATTTCCTTCCACTCACCAAATCTCACGCAAATTTGTCTTGAATTCTATTGGTACTTTCATATGAAAGTACCAATACAATTCAAATTTGAAAAGTATATACTTTTCAAAATTTTACGTATTGTTTTGAAATCTAATATTTTCAAAAGTAGGCCATCATGTTATTGGTTTGCATCACTTTAACTTTTAAGAAGTGAAAATCTCGTATGGGTAATTTTGAATTGGCTCTGGAGAGGAGCGCAGTACTCCCCGATTGTTTGCACGATTTTTATTTACCGCCCTATTTTATTGGAGAAATGCTATGTCTACAACATTTTTACAACATTTCTACAACATTTCCTAAGTGGCAGGTTGTTATTGGTTATTATTGTTAGGGTAAAAAAGTAATCTTAGTGTTAGTTTCAAATTTGAACCAATAACAACTAACCACCTGTGATTTGTTGTAAAAATGTTGTAAAATTGTTGTAGACGTAGCATCTCTCATTTTATTGATTGATTGATTTATTTTTGTAATTTCCTTTTCGAGAAAAGAAATGGGCTAACTACAAATGGTGTACGGGAACTGAATGGCATTAACAGAATGGGCAAGTTAGGTGACCCTAGGGCATGTGCCTGAGAGACTTGCTTGTTTGCTTTCACTTTTTTTATAGACCTTTCTATTAATTAGTGTCACTTTTGTGGTTCTTCTAAAATTTTATAAAAGACAATTTTTCCTTAAAATAGCCAGTGAGATTTTCATTTTTCTTTCCTATATGTTAGGCAACAAAGTTTTTTTCGCAAATTTCTTCCTTTTTTTTTTCTTTTTTTTCGCAAAATTCTTTTTTTCCCACCATATTTCTTAATGTATGTTTGATTTTTATAATATATCAATATTTAGGGTTAGGGAATTTGAATTCTAAATACTTTCAGTTAAAAATATTAAGAAGTTAAACTACAAGAATCTTAACATTAACATTTAAGTTTAACCATACAATAATCATCAAAAAGCATTGTAACTTAATTGGTTAGCATTTTTTGGTGTTTTCATGACATCTAAATTCAATTCTCAGCTACACCAAAAATTGATTAATGTCTTAGTCTAATGATAAAAAACTATTATTAGGAACGGACGTCATAGGTTCAAACTTTCATCTCTTTTTGTAAAGATAATAATAATAATAATAATAATAATATCATTAATGATTAAGAAAAATGTGACAATTTAAAAACAAGAAAGAGAGAGAGAGACTATTCAAGGAACACACAGGCTATTCTTCAAAGTTCAAACATAACTGTCGGCATACTTGGAAAGAAAAAAATAATCTAAGGAAGAGCAAGCCCGGTCACATGTATGCTGATTCATGCATTTCTAAAATCCAATCGCATAATTATGAGTTGAATTTTCTATTTTGGTTTTTTTAAAATTAAAAAAAAATAATACAAAAGTTGATTCCTAACATTTCTTTAGGACACATGCATGGGTGATGGGTCCACTATTCAAGGACGAGTGCTAAGCCGTTTCTACTCTCTCACCAGTCACCACATGGGATGTAGGTCACTTTATTCTTCTAGTCAAAGCGGCCCCCATGTTCTCTACGTTTAGCAGCTTTTTCTTTGCCTCGTAAAATGGAGGGAAAATATTCGAGTCCACATACAATACAAGTACAATTATACAAGCTACATCCGGCGTGGATAGAAAGTTAATTGTGCTTGGATACTACTCTCTCTCTCTCTCTCCTTTTTAATAGATATGAGACAACCATTTCAATGGTGATTGATCATTGGTATCAAGTTAAGACATCAATTAATTTTTAGTATAGACGATATTTGAATCTTAAATCTCTTATTTAATGGCAAAATTTTTTACTAATTGAACAAATTGAAATTTACGTTTGTATACTAGACTAAGAAGCTTAAAAGCTCAGTAGTTTATTACAATTCTATTAATATGTTGCTAAGCTACGGGTACAAAAAATATATTAAAATGTTACAATCTATGGCACATATGATAAAAGCTCAGTAGAGTATTACCATTTTTATTTATTTTTTGGTTGATAGATATGATAATATTACAACTTATGATATCTACTTTATAATGATTACTTGTTATTATTAAGTCAAGATATCCATTAATTTTTGCTATAGGCCATGTTTGACTTTTATAAATCTCTTATTTGAAAATAATAGATTTTACTGGTTGAACTAATTAAAATTCATGTTTGTATACTAAACTAAGAAGCCTAAAAGGTCAATAGACTATTACCATTCAGTAGATATGTTGCCAAGATACGGGTGAAATATAATTTATCAATAATTGATGTATGGATATAAATTTAAAAAATCATGTAAAAGAAAAATAATATTTCTATAAATATTATTGAAACTATCGTAATAATTAGCAAGTTACTTGAAGCTCAAAAAATAGTTATGGTAACACATGCATACATACACACACATATAGAGCTTCTTCTTTTTTTCTTCTTTTTTGGAATAAAGACAATATATAATGTGCAATTTTTATTATATTAAAATACATTAATTAGATTAAAATAATTCTTAACTTTTATTTTAAATTTCTTGAAATTTTTAATAATAAAATTTTAAAATGAGTAAAATTTTAAATTTCTTAAATTTTAGATAGTATACTTTTATGTAAATCAAACTATCTTAACAATTAATAAGATAAATAAAATTTTAGTTGGGGTAGAATTTTTAATTTTTTGAAACTTCTAATAGATTCTAACTAAATTAAACTCTTCTGACAATTAATAAGATAAGTCAAATTAATAATTAATGAGAGTGTATTCACTTGTTGCAAAAAGGAGATAATTCTAACACTTATAAATAGTTATTTGGAGCAACCACGGATTCTAACACCCAGATTTCACTAACCCAACTTTTTTATTTATGGTTGTATCAAACATTGGATATGT
>CM032334.1:35280679-35463179 GCA_019022515.1 Quercus aquifolioides | reverse complement strand
ATATACTCTTATAATTTTTTTTTTCTTTTTGTTTTGACCCCCTAAAATAAAAATTTGAACATCTTGATTTCCTAACTCTAAATTTTTTTTAATTCTAAGTCCAATTGAAATAAACTTGAATATGATCCTCTTAACAATCTATTCTTACAAATAAAATTACAATTAATTAAAACTTTTGACTGAATCTGCGAGTGGAGTAGTTGAATTTGAATGTGTTTTGAATTTGTTATTTGTTAAGTGGGGATTGGGGCATGGGCTAGTCAGTCAATCAATAGTTAGTAAATGTGACAATTAAACAATTAGACAAGGGATGATTCTAAAAAAGATAAGTAAAAAAATAAAATAAACAAGAGGCGTGGGACAAGGGAGTGATTGTGTGAAAACAAAAACAAATGTTAACACAACAAAAATTTTCTTAATAGAATTACAAAGACCAATAATTGTCAAAAGTTGAGTTGAATTGCTAAATAAAGTTACAATTAATTTATACTTTTGATCGAATCTGTGAGTGGAGTGGCTGAATTTGAATGTGTTTCTAATTTGTTATTTGTTAAGTGAGGATTGGGGCATGGGCCAATCAGTCAATCAGTAGTTAGTAAATGTTAACACTAAAAGACAATTAAACAATTAAATAAGGGGTGATTCTATAAAAAAAATTAGACAAAAGGGTGGGACAGGGGCATGGTTGAGTGAAGATAAAAAAAAAAATGTTAACACAATAAAAAATTTCTTAGTAGAATTACAAAAACCAATAGTTGTCAAAGTTGAATTGAATTGTTAAATAAAAGAATTGTACAAAGTAAATACATAAACTAATTGATAAAAATATTCTAAGTAATAATAATCAAAGTTCACTTAACAACAATAATTAATATGTTTATTATATTTTTAATTTTTTAAATATGAGATAGAATTCTTATTCTAGCTTAATTTAAATGTATATGTGTGTGAAGCTCTCTCTTAGAGACTTGAATTCCGCCCTTTGCCCTCTCACCCCACAAGAACTTGTAATTATGAAGTAATTATCATGCTAAGGGTGCATAGTGGTATTGTATTTAGAAATAATAGGTTATTTCCAAAATTTAATCTTAGCAATCATGATTAGTATGTTCATTATATGAAGAAACAATATACCAAATGAACTTATAATTTATCTTTTATTATCTTTTTAGTACTATGGATGAATTTGTAATAAAATCTTATCGACCACAAAATTCACCTCTTATTCAAAAATATCTTCTTATTGATCCCTTTGAAAAAGTTTTTTTTAAAAAAAAAAAAAAAAAAAAACCTGGAACCGCCGCTGGAATGTTCTGGAAATATTTGATGTCAATTAGGATCTCTTTTAGATCTTGTTTGTCAATCAAGTTTTATGGAGCTTTTGATTTTGCCTCTAAGTACGTAAATGATGCTTGATTACAATTTTGCTTGATAAAATAAATGTTTTCTTCTTTTTTTTCTAGTAGATTCTAGGAATTCTTGTTATGAAGGTTTTTTTTTTTTTTGGGGTGACTTTTTGCCTGTATTATATTTAAATGATTTAATAAATTATATAATTTAAATATTTAATACTCTTAAATGATCCAATTAATAACAGGTTGAAAGAGACTTCTTTAATCTAATTTAAAGGAAAACTTTATTCATATAATACCGTGTCCCTTGTAAGTTGTAACTAGTCATGCCGCTTTTATTTTCTTGAGAAACAAATTTCCTTATTAATAGCAGAAATTTATTAATGGCTTTTGAGTGGAATTGTGGTGTGCTTTTGTATTAGAACCCATTTTTCTCTCCCTTGTGTGTGTGTGTTTGTTTCTAAAAAAAAAATAGCAGAAATTTATTATTTTAATGGTTTTAGTTTATCTATTATTATTATAATAATAGTAGTAGTAGTATTTTTTTTTTTTTGGAGAAAAAGTAGTAGTAGTATTTGACTAGTAGTAGTAAGTAATTCTTAGGTACTCTCGGAGCACGAAGAATAGTGTTTCCTCTTCTCACATTCATGGTGGGGTCTGCTCATTAAATTCATGGTGAGGTTCACCATGAATGTGAGAGGAATGAGCACCATTTCACTATACTTCGAGATTACCTAAGAATTTTTCAATAGTACTTACTAAAAAGTTGTGCCGTACCACTACCATGTGCTAGTATAACCAAAAAAGAATCATTTTAATGTATTGTATTCCGAAATTTCTTATTCTTTTTTCATTTCACATCATCATCAGCAGTCATTTTATAGCCAAACGTTTCTCTCTGGAAAAAAAAAAGACAAAATTCAACCTAATTGTTATCATACAGGAAAAAAAATACAATTAAATTAAACTACCTGTAGTACAATAATCAAAACCCAACAAACTTTGTGCAAGATATATAAATATATTATTTAATTTTGTAAAAAAATTCACCAATCTTAGAACTTCTTAACATGGACGGTGGAAAAGTTTATGGTTTTACTTTTAATGTAAGTCTGGAGTCTCTGGAGTGTGGAAGGCATGATAAAAAAGTGTCACGTGGTCTAGCTAAAATTTCTGAGTGAACATATTTATTTATTCAATGCGTCAGGAACACAGTGTGGTACTTTGCCACGCAAATTGGGTACAATGTCATGGACAGATTAGTCATTTGAACGCTCATGTTATCAACGTCTCACTTAATAATTAAAATTAAGCGCGGACGCGGTTGTTTTATTTCAAAGAAGCAGCGAAGAGAGCAAAGCAACTAACAAAATTAAAAAGATGTAGATGTCACAACCACCACTCCCTCCAAACTTAACTCTTTTTTTTTTTTTTTTTGGCAACTACTTAAAAAACCCAACTCACTAAAAAGACTGTTATAATCCTAGAATTACAACTAATTTTACACCCATTTTTAGAATTATTTGACATAATTAACCGTGAATAATGGAAAAAAAAGTGGCGAAAGGCTAAAACAGTAAGTTGCAGCCTGCATTTTATTCAATTTACTTTTATTTTTTGTGTTAGGAGTAAAAAATTTTGTGAGCGCAATTGCATGAGGTCTGAGGTAACGTCACAATCCTAGATAACTTTCTTTAAGTGAAAATAACATTTTCGCTGTCGATTTGGCAATGTGCCCCAACTGTACGGCTGTGTTTGGTTTTAGGTGGAATACAATACATTTTCAACTTGTTTTGTCTATTCAGTTTTAAAAATTAGTTTGTTGTATTAAAAGCAAGTTAAGCAACCGACGTTTGAGTTTCAGATTGTGGCCACAACCAGCTCCGAGTCTCCAACATTCTTCAACCAAACGCAGCCTAGTTGGTATTTCAGTTGAGTCCCGAAAATTTTTGTGTTTGGGTACACAGTTGAAAATATTCAGGAAATTCGATAGAATTCGTCAAATTGTGAACTACTTGTGTAATTCTGGTCAAGTTATGGTGGGATTTTGTTGCACAACGGAGCCAAATTTGGAAAAAAGAAAAAGAAACCGACACAGCCAAAAACAATAAAACTATCAAATCCAAGACGAGCATTTTGGAGCTTTTGTCTTCTTCTTCTCTGCACTTTACTGCACTGCATTGCAAACGGAGCTAACGAAGAATCTTCCATAGATCGCAAACATTCCTTGAAAATGACTGTGAAATCTGAACCCCAAGGTGAATATCTCTCTCATTTTCTCTTTCTCTGTGTCTGTTTGTGTCTTTGTTTTTTTGTTTTTTTTTTTTGCAATGGCATTGAATAATCAGAAAAAATGTGGTAACATGAGAGGAAAACTTTTGACAGTCTGTAATTGGGGACCATCTTAGAAAAATACAAACTTTCCATTAAATTAACAGGACCCATGAAAATAAGGCTTTTTGTTATATTATATATTGAGTGTTGTATATGTATATGTATGTTTTGATATGAAGAATACAGGGTTTCACGGTGGAGACAAAACACTGAATAAAATAGGTGGTTGAATTAGCATTGACCCATGATTAGTTTGTTGATGCAGAAGATGATTGTGGATGAAAAAAAGTTTGTGTGGCCCTAAATGTTCTGATAAGTCCAACTTGCTTTATTGTAGTAGGAACCGTTATGCATTGATGGAACAGACTTAGAAAAGTAGTGGGGAGGTGAAGAAAGGAGACAGTGATAGGTGGTGTTTATTGGAATTATTTTATTTCTTCATATATGGTCTCAATTTTGAAACTTTCTTGGAGGTGAGACATGGGAGCAGCTGGTGGAGAGGAGATAATGCAAGGGCCGAGTGGCCGTGGGGAGAAAATATACGTTTCAGTTCGGCTGAGGCCGTTGAACGAGAAGGAGATTGCGAGGAATGATGTGTCGGAGTGGGAATGCATCAACGACAGCACTATCATATACAGGAGTAACCTTTCAGTTTCTGAGCGGTCCATGTACCCAACTGCATATACATTTGGTAAGGAAGTGCTAAAAGTACATTTTGGTGTAATTTGGTTAATGCATCTTCTGGGTCTTATTCATCAAATTGTGTCCATTTTGACATACAATTGATGCAGCCCTCATACTTTTGCTGTTGATTGTACCCAATTTCAGTCAAATCTACTGGATAATGGAAGAAAATCTTGCTTGAATTGATCTCCAATTTAGTAGCTTAAAATATCTGTGTGATTTCCTATTTTGTCTTTGTTTTCTTTGTGAAATTCATTCTATGTAACTGATTCTGACTTATAAGTTTCGAACTCGGCCACCCTGGTATAATAAACTCTTTTCAGATGTTAAATTGGGTTCCTGTTTCCATTTGGTTTTATTAGAAAAAGCATTTTGTATGAACGATATGTCTGCAACATCTGACTGACACGGATTTAATTTTTTAATTTTCTACTTATTTGATCTACGTTCTTTTGTTTGGCTACTTTTTACTTCTAGACAGAGTATTTAGGAGTGACTGCTCTACAAGGCAGGTATATGAAGAAGCAGCCAAGGAAGTTGCACTTGTAGTTGTCAGTGGTATAAATGGTGAGTATGTTCTCCTTTTCTTTCTTTCTCACTATTCCTGTTTCATGAACTTTGCTTGAACTCCAATAATATCTGCATTATTCTTTCTGATAACCTGTCTTTCAGCAAGTATTTTTGCATATGGACAAACAAGCAGTGGAAAGACGTATACCATGAGTGGAATTACTGAGTACACTGTAGCAGATATATATGACTACATAGAGAAGGTAATTAAAACATTAGGATTGATTTCTCTTTTTTTCAGTTATGCATTTCCTTATTTTCCTTGGGTTCCATTAATCTTTTGAAATAATGTGGATTTGTAGCACAAGGAAAGAGAATTTCTTCTGAAGTTCTCTGCTATGGAGATTTACAATGAATCTGTCAGGGACCTCCTAAGTGCAGATAGTACCAATTTGAGGCTTCTTGATGATCCAGAGGTGAATATCATTTTTGATATGCTAAGGACTGTAGAAGTAAGGTTCTTTGCACTAACAATTTGCTAACTTGATAGAGAGGGACTATTGTTGAGAGACTTTCAGAGGAAACAATCAGGGACTGGAACCATTTTAAAGAACTTCTATCTGTCTGTGAAGGTGAGCAATGAGGATGCTTCAAACTAGTCTTTCACTGAATGAATCATGACTGCAGTTATAAACAACATCCTAATTTATCTTTGCAGCTCAAAGACAAATTGGGGAGACATCCCTGAATGAAGCAAGCTCCAGATCTCATCAGATTCTCAGACTGGTATGACCAAATTCATTACAAATTTTGGACTGTTCGCCCTCCTGATAGTTTCTAGTACTTTGTTTCACCAAATATTGTGTTTGTGTCAGACAATTGAAAGTTCAGCACGCGAGTTTCTTGGCAACGACAAGTCAAGCTCCCTTACCGCTACTGTGGTATGAATTGTTAACGTTTTACTTCATTTTGGGGGAGAGAGAGAGAGCAACAATGATAATATTTTTTATTTTGCTACAGAATTTTGTTGACCTTGCGGGAAGTGAGCGTGCATCTCAGTCATTGGCAGCTGGTGCAAGGTTGAAAGAAGGTTGCCACATAAATCGCAGTTTGTTAACTCTGGGAACTGTTATTCGTAAGCTCAGGTTTGCTGGCCTTGCTTTTCTCTCAAAATTTTGACCTTAAACTTATTTATTTTCATTAATGAATGATTAGCAAAGGAGTTCTATTTGTGAGAATTTTCTGGTGATGCTTTAGAATCAAGAGTAATTATGAAAGATGATGAATTTAATTAGTGTGGTTTGCAGTTTTTTTTTATACACCTCAATTTTTAAGTCTGGCTTTATGATCTTTTGACCTTACTTAATTGAATTTGCCAGTGGAGTATTAACAGCAACCCCATAACACAGTTTGTCAACTTTAGGTCAATGTTGTAGACAGTTATCTGGCTTATTACAAACAAATTTAATGCTTAATGAAACTGTGAACCATGTAAAAGGATTGAATGCAATACACATCCTATCAGTTCATTCATAGTTAGCAAATCTATGTATTGTCAGAGTATACAACTTCAACCATTAACTTAAAATAGAAAACGTAGTTGCCACTTTAGGAGAAGATGATATTGTTGTGCATTGCTATAATGTGCACAATAGACAACGTGATGCCCTGTAATAATACGAGTAAGACGCATTAAATCCTCTTCTCTGATAATTGCTTCTCTCATCCAAATGTTTTTTCCGCTGTCTTTCTTTCAAGGTAGCCATTGATTAAATCATTTGAGTAGTTATAATTTTCAGCTTTTGTCATAAAATTTCTTCCCTTAACTTTGATCACAGTTTATCAAACATGGATATATAGTGCAATCGAGTAGCTCATTGCTTTGATATGATTTTGAATACTAAGGTACCGATCGTTATGGACTTTCTAGAAACTACTCAAAATTGTTAATGCAATTTTTATAAGGAACCTTGTGCATGTTTAGCGCCCCCCCCCCCCCCCTTTCTCTCTCTTCTCCTTTTTTTCCTTTCTGATATGTTCTTTTAGTGGTTGTGTGGATTGTAGCCTAGCTTGGAATGAACAGGTTACTATATATACTAATAGAATTAACTTTGACATTGGGTGCAGCAAGGGAAGAAATGGACATATTCCATTTAGAGATTCGAAGCTAACCCGCATACTGCAGTCCTCTTTAGGAGGCAATGCTAAAACTGCCATCATCTGTACCATGAGCCCTGCACGTTGTCATGTTGAGCAAACAAGAAACACTCTCTTGTTTGCAAGTTGTGCTAAAGAAGTGTCAACTAACGCACAGGTCAATGTAGTCATGTCTGATAAAGCACTGGTAAAGCATTTGCAAAGAGAATTGTCTAGACTGGAAAGTGAATTGAGAAATTCAGGAACAACTTCTGTCACATCTGATTCTTCTTCATTACTGAGAGAAAAGGATCTTCTGGTTGAAAAGGTAATGAATAGACTTAAGCCTTCTGGGTCAAGTGGTGTCTCTATATGTTATATTAACTACTCACTTTTTTCTTTAGTATCCAATGTGGGATTTCACTCACAAGTGTATTCCCAACAATATCAAATTTAGCTGCCTATTAAATCCCAGAGTACCATTGATGTCCTTTTCCTTGAAATAAAGATAAATGCTTACATTTGATCACATTTGGTGGTATATTTCAAAAACTATATGTACCGATGGAAACCTTATTAGAGCTGGCTACTTATGTAAGCATTATCTGTTCGTTCAACTGTGTTCATCTTGCCATAACTGATTCATATATTTCTATAGGTTGTATGATTTTAAGTGATACCCAGAATTTCTAAGATTTATCCTTGTCCTTTGACCTTTTTTTATTTTTTTTATTTTTATTTTTTTAGCATTTAGAGCTTTGAAGTCACAAAGATGCATGAAAAGAACAGATTAGTCCCATAACTCACTGCAACTTTATCTAGTCCTGCTCCTGATTCTTTGGAATTCCAGTTCAGCTATTGTTAGTATGTGATTAAATTATCATGAACAACAATGAAAACATATAAAACAGGGCCAATAGAGCATAAGAGAGGAGTGGCAAGCATGACTTGGAAAATAAATCTACTGAAGAATCTAAAAGAAGGGAAAACAGTAGAAGACCAAGATGATAATTTAGTTTTTAAGTTGAATTGACTTTTGAAGTTATCTTTTGATCTTCCTTGGTTTGATTAATAAAATCTATCAATTTATCCCATATTTGTTATTTTATTCTGAAAATATTTTATTAGAGCCTTTGTCACTCTTTCTTCTTTCCTCCTTTTTTGTCCCCTTATAGTAGTTGTTTCTTTCATCTCTGTAAGAACTGCCTGCTGTCATATTTATGCTGAAAAGTCACTAATTGACCTCTTGACAGAGGCTCAAATATCTAGCCAACATTTGAAGTGAACCTTTTGTGTGTACCAGCCACCTTTTTTTGGAGGACCCGGGGGGGAGGTGGGGGCGGAGGTGCAAGTATGCTCTGGGATGTATGATCTAACTATGAGTTGATGCATTTCTTTAGGACGTAGGTACATTTTTTTGCCATGCATGCAACGGGCAGCATTAATTTTATTGCCTAAAACCTTGAATTGTTGTGCTATTTTTTGTTTCCCCATCATGCAGCTGAAGAAAGAGGTCAAAGAGCTGACTTTGCAACTAGACCTTGCTCAGGCTCAGGTTAAGGATCTGCTACAACTGGTTGGTGATGATAGACCTGCAATAGTACCGGTATGTCTAGTAGAACTAAAGCACCCTTTAACCTTGAGGTACTTTCTTTATCCTTAGTTCCTGTCCATCTTTTTCCAGGCAGATCCAAATCATCTTTACCCCAAATTGCGAGTGCGAACTTCATGGGACTTTGAAAATCAAATATCTGAGGCGGCCATTTTGGCAGATCCTAATAGCTTAGATGACGGCCATTCAAACGGACACAGTCGGAGTAGTTCTGATGATACCTTGTTTCAAATTCCTCAATTCCAAGAGAAGATCTTGCAAGCCATTTCCACCCCACCCTCTTCAGTTAATATTCTTAGTTTTGTTGGAACTCATCAGTATCAAGAGGAAACAGAAGAACAGACTGATGAAAAATCAGAGGACCTTTGTAAGGAAGTTCGATGCATTGAGATGGAAGAACCAAGCACAAACCTATATGAAGATTCAAGCCCAAACAGATATGTAAACTCAAATACATTGTCTCCCACAGAAAACACAGCTACCTCAGGAGTGACGGTGGTCAATAATGGAGGTAGCACAAATCAAGAATTGGGGTCACCCGTATTGAAAGAAGATAAAGGGTTGAATAGCTTTCTTACAGATTTTGTTGTTCCATCCCCTGAAAAGCCATCTCCATGGCTGATGGAAGAAGATGCGCCTAGCTCTAGATGCTTGAGATTAACTCGGAGTAGAAGTTGTAAAGCAAGTCTTATGACTAGTTCTTCACCTTGGTTTGAAGAGGTAGAAAAGCACGAGAACACACCACCAATTTGGTTTGAGAGAGCCTTTACTGGAAGACCTGAGGGTCTTCAGATGAAACTTGCTACCTTGAAGTATGATGCCATCATTGACAAGTTTTCCAGAAGTAATTCTCATACTTCAGGGGGGAGAGCTACTGTTGATGAGCCTGAAGTGCAGGATGCCAAAAGTTCATCTGATCAGAATAGTATCAGCAGAAGTACTTCAATTACCGGAATGAGTGGAATGGCCGATTGTCAGTGTGAGACTCAACATTCTGATCATGCGGTGAGTGTTTATAGAACACCAAATATATAACATGAAATCCAACAAGAATCTCAAAATCTAATGGACAATTTAGTGACAAGGGCCTTATCAATATTTCCTTAACAGGAAATTTCTGAAAGATCAGTTTCTTTTGAAAATATAGCCACCATCATTTGTTTAACATGGATTTTCATGCCTGGTAGGTACTGGAGATGGAACCAAAGCCCCCAGTTTGCATAAAGAATGTAAAAGATGTTGGCTTGGACCCTATGCAAGATGATACAGGTAGTCCTTCAAGATGGTTTTCAGAATTCAGGAGGCTCCAAAAGGAGATTATCGAACTCTGGAATGCTTGCAACATCTCATTGGTTCACAGGACCTACTTCTTCCTGCTGCTATTTAAAGGTGATCCAGCAGATTCTATTTACATGGAAGTAGAGCTTAGGAGGCTCTCCTTCCTTAAGGACATCTTTTCAAGAGGTTCTCAAACTGTGGAAGATGGTCGGACTCTAACACCCAGATCAAGGTAATATTGATAACATCTTGTCTAAGAGGTTTGTTTGTCAAATTCATTTACTTTTGGTTTTGCCATAGAGAATTTAAACGTGTCATTCATGAACAGCTTGAAGGCTCTACGACATGAGAGGCAGATGCTGTGCAAGCAAATGAAGAAGAGGCTGTCTAAACAAGATAGACATAACCTCTACCTTAGATGGGGTATTGGGTTGAATACAAAGCATAGGAGGTTGCAGTTGGTACACCGACTTTGGACAGACACAAAAGACATGGACCACGTTGCAGAGAGTGCCTGTGTTGTTGCAAAGCTGGTTGGTTCTGTTGAGCCAGAGATGGCGTTCAAGGAAATGTTTGGGCTCAACTTTACACCCCGACCCTCAAGCTGTCGTAAACATCGTCGTTGGAAACCTAATGTGAAGTCTATCCTGTAAGCTTGTTTCTGGATCACCATATGGAAATTCGGGTGGATGTGATTCCTACCGCTCCATTTTATATAGTTATTTATCAGTTTACAGAAAATTTCCACGTTATATAAATCTGATTCTGATTGCAATTGAATGTAAAAAGCTTGTAAGTTGTTCAGGTTAATAGTACGTGTAACTGTAATCCCATGCTTTCCTCCTTTCCTGTAAATTAGCCTTCTCTGATGACTAATAATCAAGTGGAAACATGAGGTCTATATACGGTTTCTTACCAATAATATTGAAGTTTCTTAATGTCAAAATTTTTTCATATACATATACATTCTCCTTTTTTTTTTTTTTTTTGAGGAAGAAGACTGCAACTTTAATTAAATCAAGGCTGTTAAATCAGCCTGTACAAACTGGAGAATATCTAGTGGTTCTTCATCCATCTAGACATTTACATCGGGTGTCGAAATAGCCCTTCTAGCCAAACTGTGGGCTACATTATTTCCTGTTTGCTATCTGTAATACATCAAAAATCAGGTGTCCGTGTAGAGCAAGAGAAGGTCTTGAGTTGGTTAGTCCTTGTAAATGACTTCGGAATCTCCCTCAATGATGACTTGACTGATGCCAATCTCCGAGGCGAATTCTCATAGTTGACTTTGGGATGTTTTTTATGATTTTCGCCTCTGTTTCGTTGGTACTCTTACTCCATTGGCTCATCCCTTATAAGGTATAAAGAGGAAAGCAATCTTTCCAATGTGGGACTCTAAGCCAAAAATGATTATAAGTGCAACACTTGGTCTAGGCAAAAATTGTCCCCACAGTTACCAAAATAAATAAATAAAAAGCGCACACCCCTCTACCAAGGTCAAGACTCAAGACTCAAGAGACGAAAAAACCTCCCAAAAGAGAGGAAAAAAAAAAAAAAAGGTGATTGTTGGTTGTGCTATGAAGTCCTTTACAAAAATGGGCACAAATGTAACTTAGACAAATATTTAAAAAGACAAAAGAACCCCACCCAAAAGATGATGATGCTGATAGCTGTTTTATATATATATATATATATATATATATATACACACTACTATTTAATGGGCTTCCTTTGTTTAGACTGGTTTTTTTGGTCCAAAATACCCTTATTTCCCTAAGTTTAAGTAGAGACAGAACTAAATGACAATAAAGTAAAAATACATCCATAATTCCCACTAAAACATTGTCTACAAAATAGGATTACTTTCCCACTAACCCACTTATTCAGAACAAACTTCACGTTTAAACTTTTCTCTTTCTTTATTTTTTTTAATTGGCCGAAAATATATATATAATTTTTTTAAACCCACGTTAATTTTTTTTTTTTTTTATATTTTAAAAACCCATGTTAAAAAGTTACTATTTTTTGGGTAAAATTTCTACATTTTCCAATCACAAAAAAAAAAAACCTAAAGGTGCGATGAGTGTTATGTGTTTGTATCAAATATTAAAATTATAATTGATGCAAATTATTAAATTTTACCCAAAAAATAGAGGAGCTTTTGAACCATATCGCGTAGTGTAAGAAACCAAACCTGTCTCGGTGACCTTTAAAATACCGCAAATCCTCAGGGATTTTGATTATATTAAATAAATAAATAAATGATTCTAAATAAATCATGAACGCAAACATGTTGTAAGGAGAGAAGTAAAGCAAACCAGATCAACCAAATGCGTTTTGCTGTTAATCGCCTTCAAACAGCAGGCAATTAACAGGGAAAAAGAAAAGCCGTTGACATCATGCCACTACCAAAACAAGGAGCCTAAAAATTAAAATAATGCACAACTGAAAACAGAAGTTTTTCAAGACGACAGGAGAGTAGGAGACTTTAATAGGCATGCTTGATCAAATGTTAAGTCACAATCGACTCCAGTACCAAAAGTGACATCTAAAACATGGACCAAGGAAATTTGTGAGCATTAATGCATTATTAATATGATACAAAATTTAGTGGCATTATATGAAATTCCCCAACTTTTTACTTTTTAGCTTATGCACCACATGGCTTTCCCTCTTGAAAGAGGATTATAAATTTTTTTTTCCTTCTTTCTTGGGAAAAATGGTGATCATCCCATGTTTTTTTTAATGTAAAAAATAATTAAAATAAAAACAATTTTAGCATATGATAATAAGATTCTAAAAAAACAAAAAAACTTTTCAGCTTTCAACGTATAAATTAGAGGAAAATTAGTGACATTATAATACATTAGCATTAATTTTCTATGATAATATCATTCGGTAATTAACATTCAATGCATAATAACTAAGAATTACAAACAAAATAAATAAATACTAAAAATGTTCCTTTGACATTGGTACCCGATAATTACCAAAAAAATAAAACAAAAAATTCCAAAAGGAGAGATGGCTAATTAAACCAATAATTAAAAAAGAACCCATAAAAATTATTTAGTGGTATCAATGTTTTTGTTTTAATTTCTGTTAATAACCCAACACTATGATTATTATTAAATTCAAAATGGCAAATAACTTCTATAAAAAATATCAAAATTATTATTTTTAGCCGTGTGGCAATGTGCAATACAATATAATTTTTATAGTAAAAAAAAAAAAAAAAGCTTCCAAACGGAGATAATTACTACTACATATTATTCGAATAAATCTTTCGGATCATTTATTTTAAGATTAAATATTGCAAATGATGTAAAAAATAAAGGGTCATGCTAACGAGTGCCCTTAGGGCACTCATTAATAATCTATTTTAGGAAAGTTTTGATATCACTTTTATGGGAAATGAAAAAAACTGTCAAAATATTAATTAATTTTTTTTCATTTCCCATAAAAACTTTCTTTAAATGGATTATTAATGAGTGCCCTAAGGGCACTCGTTAGCATTTTCCAAAAATAAATAGCAAGACTACCATGAAATCTCATCAGGGAAGATCTAAGGTTGCATAACAGTCTTTGGTTTGGTTCCACTTTGATTTAACCTTTCGTCTTCTTCAACAAATTCATTTACTAAATACTATATATTGAATGTTAATCTCTTAATCTATTCCAAAGGGTACATGCTCTCTTCTTCATTAGTTGTTTTGTTGCATTATTTATTGGTGGGTTTGATTTATGGATTATGTTTTGTGCATTTTAAATTTTCCTTTTGTTTATATAGTTTCACCCACCAGTTGTTTGATGTTTATATGTTTTTCTCTTAATTTCAAATGTTTGATTACTGATAAACCATAGAAAAATAAAAAATCCACATTAGTCTTTGTTTTTTTTGAAGTTAAATTTTTATTAATATATTGGAATGTGTTTCTGTTGATATCTCTTTTACTTTGAATTACTGCAAAGTAAAGGAGTTTTCTTGGTTTTTATTTCTTAATTTCTCTCTATTTAATTTTTTAATAAACTGTACAAAAATAATCTCAATTTTTCATGTGTTTGCTAACATATCTTTATTTTCAATTACATGTTGATGGCCAAAAAAAAAAAAAAAATGTTACATTAATAATAAACATGTGATTTTTGCCCATAGCAATAACTAAAAAAATAAAATTTATATATCTAAGTTCTTATGAAAAAAAAACCCTACGAAGCATGAGTCAAAAACTAGTTACATTTAAAAGAAAAATCAACTTTCACATCTCACAAACAGATGGGCCAAGGCTTTACAAAAGGTATAGTCTTTGCCCCCACCCCCCCATATGAGCACATAATTTACATCCTCACAAAATATCAAGTGTGACAAACTTTAGATAATCCCCTATTTTTTGGTTTTTATTTTTATTTTTATTTTTTTCAAATAGTCACCGTGTTATTTACTAAATCATTTTGCTCACAATCCCTTGCAAGAAGTGCTCAACTCAATCAACAAAAATTGGTGCAAGAGTCTTGTGGAACCAATGATTCCCAATCGCTACTATGATTGAGAGCACCGGGGTAATACTAATACACAAGCAGAAAATTTTATGTGACTTAAATGTTCCGGACAAAATACAATGAACAACAACAAAGACAAACAAAAATGGTGCTTAGAATAATGTTTATGGATTGTGGACAAATAATGTTTTTCATCATGTATACGAGATAATTATCTATCTTTTAAGTTTCCTCTTCTTTTAGACTGTTCATACCAATCAGATGTGAGGTTATATTTATTATCGACTATATGATTTTATTATTTAATACTCTTGTTTAGTCAATTAATGTTAAAAAAATCAATTAAAAAACTCTAATATTTAATTAATAAGACCATAATATCTACTTTAAAATTAATGAGAAAAATAGTACATAATTGTTGAAAAAAAAAAAAACTTTGGATCAAATGTAAAAATTATTGGGTTGAACCAAGAAAATGGGATAAGGGATATTTAGTACCTGAGGTGTGGGAAGCTGAACCAGACTTGATGGTATGATTGGAATGGTGAAGCTGATCAGTAATAACATTGCTACATTTAAAGTCTTTCAAATAGGAAGGAGGCTTAGACACTCTAGTAGATTTCCTTAAGGATGGATTTGAAGGAATAATAGGAGGATCAATATTCAAGGGATTAGGACTATGATGAGAAACAGTAGGCAAATCACAAGGTGCAGAAATAGAATCATCAGGCAAAATAGGCAGATTATTTGAAGCAGGTAAGGACTGAGTGAGGACAGACTCAGAATTTGTGGTTAAAGGAGAATCAAACAAGGTAGATTGAGAAGTATCTAGAGGAGGAAAAAGATGAGGAAAGGTGATAGTGGAGTGAGGTGAAGAAGAATAAGTAGATGAAACAAAGGGAAAAACAGTCTCATGAAAAATCACATCTCTAGAGACAAAAATTTTCTTAGTGACTAGATTGAGTAACTTGTAACCTTTGACACCAAAAGGAAAACCCAGAAAGACACAAGGAATAGACCTAGGATCAAACTTGGATCTGTTATGGGACAATGTGGAAGCAAAACAAAGGCATCCAAAGACCTTTAAGTGAACAAATGAAGGTGGTTTGTTGTAAAGCTTCTCAAAAGGAGTTTTATTGGCTAAAAGAGATGAAGGCAGTCTGTTGATAATGTACACAGCAGTCAAAACACACTCACCCCAGTAGGAAATAGGTACATTAGACTGAAATTTTAATGCCCTTGCAATGCTTAAAATGTGTTGATGTTTCCTCTCCACAACAGAATTTTGTTGTGGAGTGGCAACACAAGAATGCTGATGGATAATGCCATGTGCAGCAAAGAAATCTTTAAGAAAGAATTCATGAGCATTATCAGTTCTAAAGGCTTTAATGTTGGTGTGAAATTGAGTGGAAATCATTTTATAAAAAGAGATTAACAATGGTCTAGTTTCTGATTTGGACTGCATAAGGTATACCCAAGTTGATCGAGTTGCATCATCAACAATGGTGAGAAAGTATCTAAAACCATTATGAGTGGATTTTGCAAAAGGACCCCAAACATCACAGTGAATGAGATCAAAGGCATTAGCAGATAAATGATTGAAAAATGGGAAAGGAAGTCTTTTGTGTTTTGCAATGGGACAAAGTGTACAATCTTTATTGCTGTGCACATTAGTTACATCAGGAAGAAGTTTACACAGAACCTGGAGTTTAGCATCTGAAACATGACCTAACCTAAGATGCCAAAGATAGGACTTAGTGGTACCAGAAGTATCCACAACATTATTTGCAAAAGAATTTAGAGCAGAACCTAATATAGAAGAAACAGTTGAATTGCAATGTTCTGATGACTGTAGCAGATAGAGATTGTGATGCAGCTTACCCACTCCAATCGTTTTCCAGCAAGAAAGGTCCTGTATGAGACACATATTTGGCAGGAAAATGAAACAACATGACAGACTCTTGGTTAGTTGACTAATGGATATCAAATTAAAGGTGAAAGAAGGAACACAGAGAACATTTTCAAGAAGAAGACTGGAAGTGACTTGAATTGTTCCTATGTGTGTGACAACAACTCTTTCTCCATTAGGTAATTGCACAAAACTAGTGATAGAGCTAGTGATTTTAGTGAACAAATCAACAGAATGGACTATGTGATCTGTTGCACCCGTATCAAGAACCCAAGTATCTTGACTATGTGCTGTTTTATCTGAAGGATTAACAGTAAAAATGGAGTGTTGCATGCTCAAACATATTGAGGTTTGAAAAGGATCATCTAAAATACCTGACATGGCAGAATTTGCTGTATGAAGTGCTTCATCAGAATTACTAGAACTGGACACATTAGAGTTCAACAGGGAAATCAACTGCTGGTATTGTTCTGAAGTGAAAGAAAAATTGTTGTTCTGATGCTTCTGATGCACTGCTTCAGTCTGAGATTGATCACAATCTATCATGATCTGATTAGCCATAGGAACTCTTCCCTTTTGCTTGTAGCCTGGTGGAAATCCAACCAGCTTGTAGCATTTTTCTTTGACATGCCCAACCTTTCCACAGTAGCTGCACATAGGCCTTCCCTTTCCTATATTCCCTTTGAAATTCTTGCCAGGAAAAGAAACTTGATTGAAACCTTGATTGAAGGCTTGATTCTTAACTGCCAGAGCAGTGGATTCAACTGAGGGAATGGCATGAACACTGGAAATTCGTTGCCTTTCTTCCTGGATCACCAAAGAAAAGGTCTTATCCACAGATGGAACAGGTTCCATCATGAGAATTTGAGTCTTGACCTGTGAATAACATTCGTTCAAGCCATTAAGAAACTGCATGATTGAATCTTGGTGGTGAAGATGTACAATCTTCTCATTCACACCACAAGTGCACTTTCCACATGAACATGATGGTAAAGGCCTCAAATTCAACAGTTGATCCCAAGAAGCTTGAAGATCAGTGAAGAAACTTGTTACTGTAGAATCTCCCTGCATTACCGAGGCGATTTGTTTCTGAAGTTGAGAAATCCTAGGACCATTTGCTTGCAGAAAACGATTCTTGAGAGCATTCCAAACCTCAAAAGCTGTGTTTCTATAAATCACACTAGCAGTGATATGAGGTGAAACTGAATTCAAGATCCACGATGAGATCATTGAATTACATTTGGACCATGCCTTCTTCTCAAGTGGTGTAACTGCCATTGATGCAGTGATGGATCCATCTACGAATCCAAGTTTACTCTTAGCATCTAGAGCCATGAGCATTGCTCTGGCCCAATTAGGGTAGTTATCCTCAGTAAGAGGTTGAACAACTAGAATCGCACCAGGAGATTCACCATGATGCAAAAAGAATGGGCTTCCAGGATCTTCCAATGGAGAAAGCTCTCGTGTAGAAGAAGAAGATGTATTTGACTCCATTAATGAGGGGTCAAGCTCTGATACCATATAAGAAAGTACCGAGAACCTTTGGAAGAAGAAAGAAAGAAAATTGAGCTAGAGAGAATATTTGGAATGAAGAAAATATCTGAATTGTATTATTGAATGTATCTGTACATGAATCTGGTTTAAATACAGAAAACAGAGCAACTAGAAATTCCAGAAAGAGGGGAAACAGTTACAGCACGTGTGGGAAACGGTTACAGCACGTGTGTTGGTAAGTTAAGGCACGTGTGAAGTATTCTGACTTAAAACATAACACTAAACTACAAGTATTTACAAAGCATAACTAAAAACTACAGAACTATATTGTCGTTTAACTTTGTGCAACTTAAGCTGTATCACTTCATTCCTTTCTTCTGCTGTGTGCTTGCTTTCTGATCTGAATTACCATCTTGATAGGTTGAGATGGGGACATGCTACAATACCTGTCCCATCTCAACCCAATGGGTTCCTAGGAGTGTTTTGTCCACATCACATTAACATTTCAATCAATGGAATTGGCACATTAACATGGTCCTTATATTCCTTCCCTATGCCTATAGCAGCTAGTTTCCGCAAAAAGCCAATAACAGATGTGGAAACGAGGCATGCCAAATGCTTAGGTAAAAAAAGAAAAAATAGAGAATAGACTATAGACTTGTGAGCGAGTAGCTTCTTGTGTTACCAACTCACATTTACTTCTTGAGTTTGTATAAGGTGTTTTGTCATGGAATTGCAAAGGGTAAAAAATAAAAAAAAAATAAAAAACTCCAAATTAAAGAGCTGTTCCTACTTCCTATTAAAGGTGTAGAAATCTGTTCAACATAGGAGAATTGGTATCAATAAATTGTGGAAAATAAGGTCAGCTAATCTTGAAAAGGGATCAAAATTTTTACCAAGAAAGCATTAGCTACATATTAAATTTTATTTAACATGTTTGAATGTTGTGAACTTGTGAGACAATAACTTCCTACTCTAGTGACAGCAAAAGAATACTTTTTTCTTTTCTTTTCTCCATTTTGTTTATTATTAATTTTATAATTTTTGGCAGCCAAAATGTATAATTAAATATTATCCTCACTTTTCGTCCAAGTCTTTTACCATTATGGTCTTCAACGAGGTGGAATCCGAAATGACTTGTATTATTTTCACACAAAAAAAAATTCTTTATCATACATTCTAACCTTTTGTTTCATATACTACTTCTTTAGATATAAATAAAAGAACAAAAAAAAAAAAAAAAATACAAAAATTCTTAAGTTTAGAGTACCGGTAATCAATTCTAATAGTTTACAAGTCTAATAATTCTATAAAAGAGTAAACTAAAACGCATTTACATGTTATACATAAAACATCAAATAAAGTTAAAATTGTTTTATAAATTAAGAGTGATTTTGAATTTGGCAAAATTATAGTTATTCCTTTGCCTTCTCGGGAACGGGAACCAGACGGGGTTTAAAAAACAAGAATTCAAAATACAATAATATGGCTGTTTTCTCTTCAATTCGACTTCTTTAATTTTAGTGTTGAAAGAAGAATTTAATTTTTGTTAAAAAATTAATTTACATTCTTTGTCATCCAAATACTAAAATAGAAATTAAAGCTTTGTATATAGGCAGGACTAATAAGGTTTGGTAATTTCAGCCAAAGTGGAAGTATCGACTTATAAGGTTTGGTAAATTTCATCCGAAGTGGAGGAACTGGCCTAATGTAGTCTGTTAACATTAGGAATAATGTGATAGGTCATTTAACTTTTAAGGCTAAAATATGCAACTTCGGAGTATGTGTTTGGGATTTGTGGAAATGTGATAGTTTGTGAGTCTGGCTTATGTTGATGGAATGTGTTTGTGAGGACTTATGAGTATGTATCGTTTTCCTCAAAAAAAAAAAAAAAAAAAAAAAGAGTATGTATCATAAGTCCTAACCATTATGAGATTTTGTCAAGATCATTTGTGATTCTTGTGAATATAATTTGTATTATTAATAACGTACAGATCTTGATTGATATAGATATAGATATGGAGTACACGTGGGTTCCAATTAATTTAACTAGTAATATTTCTTATTGTCGAATAAGCAACTGAATTTGAATAATATTTTAGTTTGATGATAAAGAATAATTATTGTATAATAATGAACTCCATAAATTTAATGAATATTATTTTGTTTGATGCACTCTGTTAAGCCCAAATTTCAGCAAATTAACCTGGCCCAACCCGGTAAGAGTTAGGGTGTATTTGGATATCGCTTATTTTGCTGAAAATTGAAAACACTGTAGCAAAATAATTTTTAAATATATGAATAGTACCGTGGGACCCATTTTAATGAAAGTTTTGTTGAAAAAAGAGATTTATGGGTCTCGTGAACAGTGCACAGGACCCACTAGAAAAGCTGAAACGCACTTCTCAAAAAAAAAAAAAAAAAGAAGAAGAAGAAAACTCAGACGCAAGATAGTGCTTTTCAGCACTATCTAAATGTACTAGATCTGTTTAGATATCATTTATTACTGAAAATTGAAAACACTGTAGTAAAATAATTTTTAAATATGTGAATAGTATTATGGGACTTAGTTTTAAAGTTTTTTTTTTTTTATTTAAAAAAAAAGTAGTTTGCAGGTCCCATAAATAGTGTATGAGACCCACTAATTTATGAAAAGCGCCCCTGAAAAACGCAAACGCGCTTCCCAAATGGAGGCTCTTTGCGAATTATGAAACTTTGAGGGGGAAAATTATACAAAGATCACTGAAACAAATATGAGATTTTGAAAAAACTGTGAGGTTTTTTTTTTTTTTTTTTTTTATTATATTTTTTTTATGCACGTGAGGTTTCTTCATTTGCCAACTAAAATGAAATGAAAAAAAAAAAAAGGCATGCAAGGTACAATGGCCCATGTACACGAGCTAGATGTTTGTCCAAATCGAATAGATTACCACCAGGAAGAGTTCTTGCCTCTTTCTGTCCTATTGATGTTCCTGTTTACCAAATCCAACAAATTAAGAGACCATTGAAACAAATATGAGATTTTGTAATGGTAAAAGGTTCAAATCTGCTGCTTGAAATTTTAGAAAATGTCTTCTCAACCAAAAAAATTTAGAAAAGGTTTTATTATTATTATTATTATTATTTTTTTGGATAGATAAAATAAACTTAAATCTATACTATCCATTTCATAATGATTGATTTTTATCATCATGTTGAGATATAAATTTATTTATTTTTTTCATTTTTTTTATGTGAGATTCTAACTCAAGTAATCTCTTATTCAACTATAACATACTTTGACCAATTAAGTTACTAAAAACAAACATAAAAAGGTTTGAGTACAAGCCGCTAAAGAATTGAAATCAAAGTTGGTATATAGTATCTATCTTTTTAAGACATTGCTTATTTGCCAATAAATAAATAAATAAAAGTCTTGAGGAATAAAATAAACAAATTAATGGGCTCTAGGAGTATCCTGATATTTTTGTCAAAAAAAAAAAAAAAAAAAAAGAAAGAAAAAGGAGGGAGTATCCTGCTATGGGCTAAAGTACTGGGCCTTAATGTCAAGCTTTGGTACCTGAAACGTAAGTGATTTACAATGAGAACTTGGACTTAGTATTTGGTGGGTCATGCACAAAAGTACAAGCGAAGCTGACGCTCTAGTCAGTAAGTTGCATATTGGGTTGGGTCATTCCTAAACCCAATAATACGGAACATTTTGTAGTCTACGGGGTGTAGATGGGTCAGGTGGAGGGTTTTTTCAATCTAACCTAACCCACCACATGTGTAAAATCAATTCAACTCAAACTATGTGAGTTGGTTCAGGTTGGATCAAGCTAGTGAGTCGTGATTATATGTTTCATGCCTTACGAAAATTGGAGCTTCATTAACTATTGAATTATTTTTTTAATAAATTATTATAATTCACATAATATACTTAAATTATATCACAAATTTCCAAATTCATCAAGACTATATATGTGTGTGTGTGTGTTTGATTGCCCAGAGACCAAAAGAAGAAAAAAAGAAAGTAGATTTAGTTTTTTTAAAAAAAAAAAATTAAGAATGAAGGTTTTTTTTTTCAAGGATTAACATGTATACTCATTAGACCATTAACACGTATACTAATCACATAACTCATGGGGTTCAAGGATTGCCCAGTAATTATAGTATTTATCATTTGTGGTTTGACCCACCTCTCCCTCCCCGCTATCTAACTACCTTCACCCAAAAAATAAAAAATTAATTTTTTAAAAAAATTTTATTTTAAAATTTATTTAAATAAGTCACGTCTTTACTTTTTTTTTTTTTTTTTTTTTAATTTATTTAGAATACTAACTATTTTTAACACACACACATAGGGAGATGGGAGAAGGTCTTAAAGAACTTACAATGGTGTATATCCAAAAGAGTCTAACTCTTGGATACACAACACAAGGTTTAAACCTCTTAGTATATGTCTTTACTAAATAAGCCATATAAATAATAGTACACTTGTTTCAAATGTTTTTCAAAAAAAAAAAAAAAAAAAAAAATTAATAGAACACTTGGTTGCTCATTTGTATCGTCGTGTAATGGATTTAGAGAAACTTCTCTTGAGATTAGACCCGATTGCCAACCCATGCAAATGCAATCTTCTAGTTTTGGTTAGCATAATTTTAAGACTTGATTCCATGCCAAGGATACTTAAGTTCAAGTAACTCACCACCATCACCCTCCTGCTTTGGTCTTTGTGAGGTTCTAAGCATGGAATGGAGTAGTTACGATTAATGCCAAATCCAATTCTTCATCAGTGCCAATGACCTCTTCATAGTCATCTTAGGTATGTACCCGCATTAGATTAGATTATCAGTAGGTACTATACATTTTGATATAGAAATTTTGTGGTCCAATATTTGTTCAAAACAATCAGAAAAATATTTGATGTAGTGAAGCATATTGTAAGCTAGCTACAAGTAGAAGGGAAAAAAGACTTAAATGTGACTTTTAACCTGTCCCACACCATTCCACGTGAGCTATGGCTTGAAAGGCCAACTATTTCTACCCATTGAGGTAGACTTTCAGACTATATATCATACTTTCCATCCAGGAGTATCAACCATGTTTAGGTCATTTTCCTTCCATGAAATAGATGTAATCTGCATGGAAGTATTATGTAATCAGAATGCATTTCTAAGGAAAACATCTTATTGTTCAGTAATAAAAATCCCTTCAAATTAAAAAGCCATAGCCCTAATACACTGGAAGTATACAAGACATATGCTTAAGAAAAAAAATATGGAAGAAAGAGTAAATATCTAAATTACCAAGATGCAAGATAAAGAATAGAACCACCCAACCTGGCCTTCATCCAATCAAAAAGAGATCTCAGAAATAAAGACATGAATCTCATTACTGATATTTCAAAATTAACCATGAAATGTTTGAGCAATGCTTCTAGGAAAAACATATAACAGATAGAGATTCAATCCAATCGGAGAAGAGGGTCATCAAAACAATGGGTCAACTACAAAATCATTTTTCTAATGGAAGCCAATTAACTTTAAACACATATATTATCATATGTAATATTGAATGTTGGATCACCGGGAAGATTACAACTGATTTAGAGAGGTATGAAAACCTATAAGCTGTATTAAACAATATCACCACCAAGATTCAAAGTAATGGAATATCTCCTGAATTGTTTAGATCATATAGAATAAGTCATACTATGGTATAGTAAGGTAATGGATAGCACCATAATAGCATGGTGCTTAATATAAGAGGAAATATCATGTGAGCTGCAATTAGCAAAGTTCTGCGTTCCATGGAAAAACATAGGGTGTTGTCCCTGATTCATGAAAATAGATCCAAATAGGTAAAAGATTCTATTTTTGGATCATTTGGGAGCCTAAAATCAGAAAATAGATCCTAAATTCAAAATCCAAACGAAAATTAAGAAAAATATAATTTGAAAAAACAGTTAATGGTGGTCAATGTTGGTCAACATATGATCAACAATCAATTTGTAGAGAGAGAGAGGGGGACGAAGAGAAAGAACTTTCCATTATTAGAAGAGATTTTTATGCTGTGATTTTTTTTTTTAATAGTAAATCTAGTGCCACAACAATTTTCACAACTTTTGCTTTTGCCACAACTTGTTTATGTGGTGAGTTGTAAGTGGCGGAAATAAAATGGTGGATCCATGTGGGTCCATGATTCCACCATTCATGGAAAACGAAAACAAAATAAAATTTGTTTTTTACTTTTTCCCTTGAAAACAAGAAAACAAAAATGGAAAACGAAAATAGTTACCAAACATGCCCCTAGAGTAAATGATGTGTAAGTTTAGTGGAAGTAGAATGGTAAAGATATTACCAAAAAGTTTAATGATATTTTAAGGATGTTGGTTTAGAAAATATTTTTATGGAAAATAAAAAATTAATTGATTTTTTCAATAGGCTTTTATATTTCACATAAAAATTATATAAAAAATTTTCAAAAATGGTCCATTAACAAATGTCTTAATTAACTCTTAAGAGCACCCGGACCTAAATGTTTTACCAAGACATGCCATTACGTTTTTATTCACATCAACTTTTTTATTTTATTTATTTATTGTTTTTATAAACAAACAAAAAAAAAAAAATAGAAAAAAGAACACAGTTCACGGGCACATAATTTTTCAAAGCACAAGCACTTGATCAAACAATACTACTATAATTTATATCAATCGTGAATTTCACTAAATTTCGAACATGAAAACTGGATTGGGTTATTGTAGAGCTCTGGAGTTTGGACCAGGCTGAGACTAGTGGCCTTACCATTAAAAAAGGGAGGGAAAAAAGTGATGCTCATCAGCATCCATCATTATATCATCACATAACTCGGTAATATGTAATAATTAACCCTAAGTTATATTATAAATTATTACTCTTACTCTTTTTTTTATTATTTTTTTTTATAAGAAATATTACTCTACTTAATCTTATAATATTAAGATATTTTTATTAATAAAATTATATTCGTATTATATTATATGGCATAAAATTAGTAAAATATGTTTTTGTCATATACTCATATGTCTCATTAAGTGTGGAGTTACCATTTCATCAAAAAAAAAAAAAAAAAACTGTGGAGTTACCAGCAGAACTGGACCGGGCCGAGACATGCCTTGTCCAATGATGCATGGCCTTACATATTAAAAATAAAAAATAAAAACGCGATGTTCATCAGCATCCCATCATAACAAAACACACACTCTTGGTCTTGGGTTGCAACGTTTGTTTCAGAGATGGAACCTTCTCCTCCTCTTCCTACGAGCTGGAAACTTGGTATGAATTTATTTATGTTTATTGATGATTATTATGGTTTATATTTATTATTAGTATTTTATTGGATTTTGCTTCTTTTTTTTTTTCCTCGTTCTAACCCTAATTTCTCTTCTCGTTTTTGTAGTGATTGTTTTGGGTTGTACTTGGGCTACTGCGCATATAGTGCATTACGTGTACGAAGTGTTATTGGGTTTTTTTTATTAATTTAATTTTTAAAATTTTAAATTTGTATTGGCCTTTACTGACCCGTGTTGAATCTTTGGTTATGCAGCGCTCCTGGTCTACGCCTTGTCAAAGAAGATGAGTAAGTCTGATTTTACAATGCTTTCCTATAGTAAAGTAAACTCCTTTTAAAAAAAAACACTACTCATGCTCCAATTTTCATGATTTGCTCAATACGATGTTTTGTGTTTCGGCGTGATACCGTTCAGTCATCTTGTTACGTTCAACTTTGTTAATTGTATTGGATGTTACTGATTTTATGAATCAGTGTAACTGTTGAATTCTATGCAATTTAATCCGCTTTATAGTTTGGACTTTGCATCGTAATAACTGTGAAAGTACTTTCGTTGACATTGTTTTGTCACGAAAATTGTGCCATTTGGTATATCAAGCATCCAGATAGTTTGTTGGCTAATTTGGATTTGTTGGTTTGTAATATAAATCAAAGTTAGTAATTTACATATGTTACTTTAACCTTTTATGGACGTGATGAACTGGATTGGCCATCATCATTTGTATTCACTGTTTTGTGAAATAGTTTCTTTGTAATATCTATTTGTTCAGTGTTCACCCAGTATTGTATTATGCTTTTAATGAACGTATGTGTTTATGATCTTTGATAACATTGACTGGAATTGAAATGGTTCTGCAAAACGATAATATGTGGAGCAAATGGTGCAAACTGCAAACCATTTGGACAAAACAAAGGAGGACTGAAAGAAGTTGCGCATGACAGTACTCCTATGCTAATATCAAGGTTATATGTAAATGGAAATTAAACCTGTCGTCAATGCTAATAACATAGCTTTGGCCTTTTATGTGCAATGGTGTATGGGTTTGATGAATAAAGAAAATTTGGTCAATATAATAGAGTCAAATTTTTTGATCTATTTTATTAGACTCAATTTTGGCATTGCTGCCACTTTTGTTATTGGTTGCATCAAATTTGAAAGAGAATAAGACGTATTGCACACTGGTGGGGTTGTAATTATGAGGCTTTACTCTCAGTTAGAGAGTGTACAGTTTACCCTTAGGCCAGAGATATTATTATTTATAAAGTTTAAGAGAATTGTTTGTATTGATATGGAGGGTTGTTGTATTTGAGCACGTATAGCCTTATTAATTACATACATGTATATATATTTTGGGCACTTGTGATATTAATGTGTTTAATACCAATATATGTTTTGTAATATTTCTTTGGATGGGATATATGTTACATGCCTTAGAGTTGTCATACTTGAGTTGTCTAAAATTTGGAATGCATAAGAGTCTGTTATGAGTGCTTATTAAGTAAGCAAGGATGAGGCATTAGAGATGTTTATTCATTATAAGAATGAAGTTGAGCAATAACTCAATGAATGCAATAAGTTCTTGATTACCATAGAACTTGTGGGGGGAAGCTTTTATTTCCACTATTTATTTTTTCATTAAGATGCCTTAAAAGAAAACCATTTTATGGAAAGAGTGGTCGTCTTTCTATAAATGCATTTACACAAAGCGTTATCTCATTAAAGGTTTAGGTGGAGTGTAATCTCATGAAACCTCAAGGGAGGATGATGTAAGTTACCCAAGCAATCAAAGATCGGATTTAAAATACAGGAACTAATTTGTATTTTAGTATCTTTTATTTATGCGGTGGTTTTAACTGCGTGTGTGTTTTAACTCAAGTTCTACTTTTAGGTTTATATTGCCAAATTAATTGCTAATCAATACAGTCATGCCTAACTATGCTACCCAAAGATTTTTGCACTCTTTGTTAAGCTTATTGATGTTGTGGGAAGGATATAGGTTTGTGGAATTTGCATCTTGTTATGCCTATTGGGTTGTTTATATGGTGATACTTTTATTATATTCCTTTTGGGCATCTTGTTATTTATTTAGAATCAATTTGAACAAATACTGTTGTTTGACTTCGTTTCTGTAATTATTCTCATAACAGGTATGCTAGAATCCATCGCATAATTTGCAAGAAGGGAATAACAGCTGCACGCTCTATGACTTTGGGGGAGTTGGCTGAGGAGCTTAGGTAAGTCTTACAATCTAAACAAATTTGTTACACATATTGAAAGACACTGTAGTATCACTGTGATCCTCTCACAAGAATCTCCAAACTTGATCTGCTCAAACAAAACATAATGTATGTGTTTGGCTATAAAATTTTTTTTCCTTAAATATAAAATGGGAAAATCAAATTCATTTTAATTTGTTGTGGTGGTTCCTGAAATTTAATTGGATTTTTGTAGATGTGCTACTATCAAAGCATTTGTTTTCCCCGTAGCTGGTGTTTGTTGCACACAAAGACACAAATTACTCGTCTATTTATTTATGGATTTCACACTTTCGTGATCAATTAGTAAAGCTCCTGGACTAGAAAGTGAAACCTGTGTCCATTTATATTTTTTCTCATGTATAAAGAATTCTTACTGACTTCCCAATTTTCTTATGGTCTAGGGGTTATGGAAGTATATGGAGAAATTTGGCCGATTCTAATGAAAAAGGAGGTATGAAGTCAGATTGTGTTATGTCTCATGTACATGTGGAACCCGAAAAAGTAGCTGCAACAGATCCGTTTGCCTCCGGCTTTTAGATGCTGTTTGGTTAAGAAAAAAGGTTGTGTATTTTGTTTTAATTTTCAGTTGTTAATAGGACCAACTACTAAAAAGCTGGTTTGATTTTGTTATTTTTTATTCAGTTTTCATTTTCAGTATCCAAAAAAAGTGAGTATGAATACAAAAGATCAATACCTTTTTGCCGCTTTCATTTTTACTGGTATTTTTGTAGAAAATCTCAAAGTTTTGTGTTGAATTTTAATTGAAAGGTGAAAAGTGAAAAGGAAATGGCACAATTACAACTAAACATACACTCAAAAACTAAATCATGTAGAATTAGTGCATTACTGAAACTGGTAAGATCACCTTGGGCTAGGCACGAATAGAAGAACTAGTTGCAGAAGAGTCGCGATTCTCATCTGTTAATGCTTCTTTCTTGATATACTATGCAGTCCGCAAAAGCTTCACGGTGGTGAGGCTCATTGGGGTAGTGACATCTTTGAATTTGCCTGTGCATCCGCTAGTATTGTTTGTGTCCTTGAACATTGCAGGCAACATGATCAAGCAAAACTTGTTTGTGTCCTTGGACATTGCAGACAACGTGATCAAGCAAAACGAAGCTTTGCGGAAGCGCTACAGCAAGGTCAACGGTGATAAGCTCTTGTTCTTGTTGGTGCAGGCGTTATTGCCTCTCTGCAGCCTTGGGATGCACAGGCTGGTCTTCGATTTTTTGGGTGCTTTGTTCTGGTTAATGTTGGCTATCATGGGGTGGAACATTCTTTATATGAGAATCTAATAAATAAGACAAGATCGTATATGTTATAATATGTGGGTCGTACTTTGAATGTGGGACTTGGAGAAGTTGGCTGGTCAGTTGCTAGTTGCTACCACATGCGCATGGTAGCCAAGCCTTAATAAACGATTTTCGTGTAACGACATAAACTTACTGTTTTATCCTGTAAAATGATGCTAACAACCATATAATAAGACAAATATACAAATATCAATGGGAAATGATAACTAATGTTAGTATCTTTAAAACATTCTCTTCTCTTTTCGTGTGTATATTAAAAATATTAGTGTTTGGTAGAGGAGTTTGAGATGAAATTTTTGTAGTTTTTTAAAATACGTATAGGTGAAAAAATGTGTGTAATATTATTAAAAATGTGAAAATATGAGTTTGAGTAGGATGACCAAACAGGCCACACAAATATATATATATATATATATATTTTTTTTTTAGAAACGTTTTATAAAAAAAAATGATAAAGTAATTAATTTTGTTTCTAGCTTTTTATATTTTTCATAAAAGTGATGTCAAAATTTTCTTAGGGAAAATTACAATAAACTCATCTATGGTTTGACCCATTTGCACTTTGCCTACTCATAGTTTAAAACTTAACACTTAGTCCACCTGTGTTTAACTCCATCTAATCTCCGTTACCCACCTTTGTTAAAAACTGGGGTAAATAAGTCTTTTTATTCATGTTTTATGTCTCTCTCCTCCCAAAACAAGAAAAAAAAAAAGAAAAAAAAAGAAGAAGATCAAAACGCACTATTTCAAATCCAGGAATATGCATCTTTTAGAACATGGCTCAAATCAATTTTTTTTCAAACCTACAACACAAGAACACTACATTTGTAAATATAGTTCAAAATTTTTAGTTACACATGTCCAAAACCCTTTTAAAAACTAACCCATTTTCCTTGACTCCATACTGAAAACCCTCTCATTTTTCAAACCCAAAAAACCAAACTCAACACAAACCAACCTCCTTCTTGGATTGAAGGAAGCAGCAGAAAATCAAAGCAACCATGGGGTTCCAGCAAACACCAAAGAGAACCATCATCATCAATGGTGGCAGTGAACGGAGTAGCAACACCCACCAGCAAAAACAAAAAGAAACCCACAAACAAACACAAACACAACAACCAACAAACAAAGAAACCCTTTGTACTCACCATCTGAAATCAAAACTCATCATACCCACCTTCTTCGTGAAAGCTCGCCCCCACGAAGTCCACCCATAACCACCACAACCATTATCAGAACCCACATCCTAGCACCACCACGCCCACAATCCACAAAAAACCACAAGCCACATCAAAGAGAGAAGGGAAAAGTGGCTCTTGGGTTTTAGGTTTTGCTCCTGGGTTTTCGATCTGGGTGGCTAATTGGGTTTTTGATATAGGTTTTCACTGTGGTGGCTAATCAACCTCCTCAACGCCATTGTCGGAGAGAGAAGGGATGAGTGAGACAGAGACCATCGAAGAGGGTGAGACAGAAAGAGAAATTTGAGAGAGAGAGAGAGAGAGAGAGAGAGAGAGAGAGATTAGAGTGAGACAAAGAAATGATGAACCAAATGTGTTGGGCTGTCCATTTGATGTTGTTTTGATACGCATCTTGTTTCTCTACAAAATCCCCTCTTTGATCTTGTTCATTTGAGTTTTTTTTTTTTTTTTTTTTTTTTTTTGAGGAGAGAGATATAAAAGGGATGGTAAAATGGATTTTTACCCCTGATTTTAATAAAGGTGGGTAACGGGGAGCAAACAGATTGAAGCACAGGTGGGCAATTGTTAAATTTTAAATCACGGGTAGACAAAGTGCAAATGAGCCAAACTACAAGTAGGTTTACTGTAATTTCCCAATTTTCTTAATATAGTTTATTAATAATTTCTCCAAGGACACCTGTTAATATGACTCAATATTAATTATGTTACGTTAATTTAAACTACAATGGAACTTAGAACCTGCAAAAATAATCATAACTTGTCAAAAATTTTGTTGTAAAAGCTCAGAATCAGTGATTAGTCAACACTAATCACAGTAAAGGCTGTTAAGAAATTAAGAAGGTTCACGAGTTGTTTGTCGAATGTCCATGGACAACTCAACTTACGTACTCAAAAACATGTATTTTCAAAATTTATAAGGTAAGCTATGTATATGGTCATTCTCTTTTGCACCATATTTTAATTTCATCCTTAATCTTTCAATTATGTTAATTTGGTACCAAACCTTTTAATATTGTGTTAATTTAATCTATGTCGTTATCTCTTAGATGAAATTGCTGACATGACTAACAACCAAAATATAAAATTAGTTTATTGCCACATCAACATAAACTAATTTTTTATTTTGGTCATTAGTCACGTTAGCAATTACCATTCAAGAGAAAACGCATAGACTAAATTGATGAAGGGTTTGGCCCTATTATCGTGGCCGATGACACCACCGGCACCAACCTCATTCCACAAACCTTTTTTATTATTTAATCGTAAATATTTGATTAATAAAATTAGATTCGTATTATATTATATGTCATAAAATAAGTAAAATATGTTTTTGTCAAATGTCCCATTAATTGTGGAGTTACCAGCAGAACTGAACCGGCCTTACCCATAAAAAAAAAACTATTAAATAAAAACGCGATGCTCATCTGCATCCTATCACAAGTCACAACATATACAAGTTCTCGGGTTGCATCGATCTCAGATTCTATATATCAAAATTTTCCCAAATTTGCATGATGGAAAGGCCCCGTATGAATTCATGTTTATTTACTATTTGTATTTTATTGGATTTTGGTTTTTGTAGTTCTAACCCTAATTTCTCTTCTCGTCCTGTAGTGAATACTCTTGGAGGTGCTGTTGCAGCTGTTGCTTTGGGGTATCTACTGGCTCACGCGCGCCGAAAATTGTAAGTGTTATTTATATTTTTATTAGGCTTTAATGAGACGATGCTAATCTGTGTTGAATCTTGCTCATCCATTCAGCTTTCCTAACCCATTAGCTGCTGCCGAACAAGCCAGGTATGTCCGATTCCTTTTTATTCACTAATTCATAGAAAACTCACTCCAGTCAAGTATTAGTTTATTGAAACAAATTTTTAGAATAACATTTGTTTCAATAAATTTTACTATTAGCATTATTGTACTATTAGTTTTCTAGTATGATATACCATTGTAGGGTATACTATGCATTTTGCCAAATATGATAATCCTATGATGGTGTTATAATACCACGATAACTCTTGCTATTATATAAAACTCTGATGGTAATACATTATGTTATAGATACTGTGGTGGATGCCACGCTTTCCATTTTGTATTTTCGCCTAGATTTTGATTTTGGGCTCCTCTCCCTTAGTCTTTTTGGGTTCAACCTATGTGATTCACCAACTTGCTCTCATTTGCATCATCACGACTTCCTCTGTCCACCAGTGTAGCCGTCCTCTGGTCATGGTAGAAACTCTTTGGTTACCGTTCCAGCTGTTTTTAGGCCATTGTGGCAATATCTTGACATTCATCTGTTGTCGTTATCCGTCGCCATCGTCAAAAATTTGCACATTTCATTCTACCTTGTGCTCGGTCCATTCTGTCATTTGTCACGAGTTTATATTTCAAAATCCAGGCGTCATCAATCTTCTACCTTGAGTTTGTGGGGAGTGTTAAAGACATTGTGGTTTATACTTTGAAAGATTTAATGGCCCAAGAGGACAAAGTATGTTGTTGACCCAACTAGGCCTAACCTTACTCCAATATGTATCCTATTTAGAGTTCATTGTATGCACAATTGAACGTGATAAAGCAATATCCGCTTAGGCTTTCTCTACTGGATGTACACCACCAGGCCAAACCATGTTAATCCTTATGTTGTATCTCTCTTGTTTTCACTTCTTTCTACAATGTTCTCTATTTCTTCTTTTGGGATCCTAATATGGTATAATAACAAAATTTGATCTTTACTCATTTAAAAAATTTTCGTTTGTCTACCTTCAAGGCGCCCACCTTTGCCACCATCATTAACAACCCACAAGATCCATATATAGTCACCAAAAATTTACTACCGTACACATCTGATTTGCTCTTCATCTCTTAAAAGTAAATAATAGTATCTTAACGCATTAGGTGATGACTATCAAAATATCCGCTGACCAGTTCAACCCCAACAATCTTTTGCAAATTGCATGAACATCCAAAAGTTTCATACCTCAAAATCTTAATGAATACAAAGTTTATAAATTTAATTGTACTGGACAAATTGAATCTGTACAAACTGCCACGCCAAATGTACAAAAAGCTCTCATGTCCAGCAATAATTGGACCTAGCTTTGGGTTGAGTAAAATTGTAATATCTTCACCTGCCAAATCCCTTTTTTGACATATGAACTCGACATGTGACCTAAATGCACAGAAGAAGAAAATTATATATTGCCCTTAAAATTTCGTTGTAAAGATTAATAAGAATCTGAATATATTGTCTTTGTTCTATTCCTTTGAGAATTTTTCAAAGCAAAGTACCTGCAATGAACAACATTTGAACCTCCCTTTGATAAGCGCAGAGAAAAGTACCTGCAATGAATAGAATTTGAACTTCTATAATGTTTAAAACTAGCATCCTTTGACATAAGAAAAATTTATCATGCTCTACACAAAGGCATTGACTTGGTCTATATTTCCCACACCTACCACCATAAGGGCCTGCACTCTCTCTCTCTCTCTTTCTCATTACTTGTCTTCTTTATTCTATTTATTCTACCCCCCTCAAGTTTACGTATATTTATCTGTTTTTTATTTTAATATCATTAAAAAAAATACTATTTTTAGATCATGTGATGCCTCATTGGATACTTATTAGCGACATTAACTATTTGATGTATTAAAATACCTTTCATGTTGTTTCCTAGTGGTGGGGGGCTTGGGATGAGTTTAGACTCAAATATCTTGGGTTTGAACCCTCACTAGGTGTTCTTTGGATTACCTTATACATGGTTCTAATAGATGGGGTCGTGTATGCGGGATTTGTCCCTAGAGGTGGATCCAAAGGGCCCGTTGAGGTTCCATGTCATTAAAAGTGAAATAAAATTAATCAAATAAAATTCCATTGAGTTCTAGTTCAAATGGAACTTGCTCCGCTTGAAACGGCAAGACAGAGGGTGAGGTTGTAGGTTTAAGACTCAACAAGGTAATATTTAATTTACTAATTTAAAAAAGAAAGGTAAAATTACACCAACCTATATTGGGATTTTTTGAAATGACACTCCCATCCCCCCTTTAGGTCTCTATAAACATAATAATTTAGTTTTCAATTATGGAATATTCTACTTCAAAAATGAATGCTATTGATTAATAGGTTCCTAAGTAGTGAGAGGAGTGGACTTAACTTTTGTATAAATGCATTTATAGTTTTATACAAACCTCAAGGGGAAGTGTTATTTTATTAAACGTTTAGGTAGAGAGTAATTTCATAAAACCTCATGGGGGGATGGTGTAATTTACCAAAATTTAAGGATCAAATTCAAATTATAGGATTAATGACAAGACATGTAAACTTACGGGAACTAATTTGTAATTTAATCTTTTTATTTACAGGGTAGGTTTATTTGTGCCCACCTGCATTTGTGTTTTAACTCTCAAAAAAATAAAAAAAATCTTTTAAGTTCCACATTTAGGTTTATGATGCTAATCAATACAGTTGTGACCAACTATTTTATCCTAAGAATTTTTCACACTTTGTTAAGCTTGTTGATGTTGCAGGAAGGATATAGGTTTATGGAATTTGTATTTGTTTATGCCTATTGGGTTGTTCATATTGTATGACTCTTATTATAGAGATTTTGCATTGACATGGCGTTCCTTTTGGGCATCTTGTTATTTATTTAGAATCAGTTAACAAATACTGTTGTTTCCATTATTATTACCATAACAGGCTAGCTGCTATCCATCGCATAATTCGCGAGAAGGGAGAGGCTGCAAAATCTATGACTTTGGGGGAGGTGGCTAAGGAACTTAGGTAAGTGTTACAATCTAAACAAATCTGTTACACACATATTGGAAGACTCCATAGTAACACTATGATTTGCTCACAAGAATCTCCAAACCTGATCCGTTTCAAACCAAACATAATGTTTTGTTTGGCTATAGAATTTTTTTCCTTAAATATAAAATGGTAAAATCAAATACCTTTTAATCAGGTGGTGGTTCATGAAATTTTATTGGAATTTTAAAGATGTGCTACAATTGAAGTTTTTTTATTTTTATTTTATTTAGTTTTTATTTTTTATTTTTTTCGTAGCCAGTCTTTGTTGCACAACTAGGCTTAAGGACACAATCATGACTCATGTCTAGTTCTTTATGGATTTCACACTTGTGTGATGAATAGTTAAACTCTTGGACTGGAAAGTGAAACCTGTGTCCGTCTATTTTTTTTTCTCATGTGTATAAAGAATTCTTACCGACTTCCCAATTTGCTTATGGCCTAGGGTTTATGGAGGTATGTGGCCCGCAATGGCTGGTTATGAAGGAAACCATTGTATGAAGTCAGGTTATTTTATGTCCCATGTACAAGCGGAACCAAAAGATGCATTTGCAGTTGGTAAGAATTTGTTTTGATATTGAGATAATATAATGCCGCAAGTATTAGTTATTTGAATTTCATAGTTTTCTTGTTATCATGTGTCATTTGAATTTCAGTCCAATATGTATTCAAACGTAAGTATGAATTGTATTGTTATACTCATTTCTTCTTCTTCATCTGTTTGTTTGTTTTTTTTTTTTTGGTGGAAAAGATTTCAGCAATTTTATTGAAATAGGGAAAACAATTACAATTTGTCTAGATTCATAATTTCTTGAGGTAAGCTACCGAACTAGATAAAATTATCATTTGCCTCAGGTTTTCTTGCTAGAGCATGAGCAGTAGCATTCCGCTCTTGACACACGAATGAGAAATACTCCATTGGAATGATTGAGTTAATACTTTTGTATCCTGTGTAAGATTTCCAAATGGAGCTAGAAGCCTAGAACCACCCACATGTACTGTTGAATAGCTTTGATGACCATGGCCAAGACTCCTTCAAGTAGAACCTGCAATAAACCCAGACTCTTTGCATAATGAGCTGCATGCCTAGCCGCAAGAGCTTCAATTTCCACCACAGTTTGTGGTAACGGAAGTCTCTAGGCCATGGCTGTTAATATTCTACTGGCACTATTTCTCACGACCACTCCCACGCCCATTGAATTATGGCTTGGGAACCTTGCACCATAAAAAGAGGATAAAGTTTCTCTGCAATCTAAATTGGAGGAAGTCTCTCCAAATTACAACGTTTCAACACCAGAGAGTGACATTTGTCCAACCCAACTAAAGCTCAAATTTAAGAACTTTCATTAACTCAAACGACCACTTCTCCATATCTTTTCTTATTAAAAAAAAAAAAAAAAAAAAAAAAAAGATCTAATTGCTAATCCGTGCGATGCATTGGATTTTTTTTTTTTGAGAAAAAAAATGTGTTTAAAATAAAACACATTTTAAAAATGTGCGATGCATTGGATAGTTAAATTTAAAATCATATATATTTCTAGTAACAGAAATAAAACAAATGTGACTGCTTTTTAAACAGCATGCACCTCTAAATTCTAATTAACATGGAATATGAGCTTAAATAAAATCAAATTTCAAATTTTCAATAAGAGCCTAAACACCAAATTAATTTTAGGGGTTTTCGGTATTTCTGCAAATAGGAAAAAATTATAACTACCCATGGAATCAGAACATTGTTTTTTTGTAATTTAGTATAATCAATTCATTTTTAAGAACCGGGCTAGCTTTTAAGGAAATTCACCCTTTGAAGATACTCCCACACAGATTAGAAGAAGAAAGAAAAACTAATTTCAACCACAAATTTAAGACTATCTTAACATTAAAAATAAATTTAAAAAAAAAGAAAGGAAAAAAACAACAGTAATTTATGAACAACACATTTGGTCATATCCTCACAAAAGGATACAATTAGGAGGGTTTTGATTGAATATATTATATCCAAATAAAAAAAATTTAGCAAATAGAAAATGCCTAACCTTGATTTGATTTCTCAAATGTAGCAACCCGAGAAGAAGTGCTAAAGAAGGAGAAAGTAAGAATGGCTGAAACCGTAGCTCAAGAAGAAGAAGTGTGGCTAGTATGAACGGCTTGAAAAATAAACGTGCGTTATGTAGTTAAAAAATAAGTTAAATAAAAAATCACAATAACTATAAGGATTATGAATGAAAGAATTTTTTTAAAAAACTTTTTTGTTTAGATCGATTCAAAAGTTTTTCAAACTCTTTTTTCATTATTTATTATTCTTATACAACCAAACAAACTTTTTTAACTTTCGTATTAAAAAATACTTTTAATAAAAATATAAAACATCTTTACTTGATCAAACCTTGATCTGACTACCTAACTCATCATATTTATATTTACAACATGAGGAATTTTATTGTAGGTCTGCAAGTATTAAATATAAATAAAAAGAGGAAAAAAAATGTATTACCTGAATTTATGTTTTGTTGAATACGTGGCTAATGTGCCTTTGACTTTTTTTAGAGCTCTCACATTTTTACACATCAACATTATTTAAAAAAAAAAATATTCTGATTAGAAATTAAAAAAAAAAAAAAAAACACCACCTATTAGTTTATTATCAATGTTTGAGTTTAAGGTTAAGTTGGACTTGTTAGAAAGATAGAGTTTTATTCCTTGTTAAGTTTGGACTAAACAAAAATAATTTTATTTAAAAAAAATGATAATGATGTGGCAAGTTCTAGAGAGGTCAATAGAAAGTCGAAGGTTTCGGTTATACACACACACACCCTTAAATGTAATATGTAAACTACTAATTCCACGGTTTCCACTTGTATTTTTTCCAAAAAAAAAAAAACAAGTTACATGGACATCATATTATATGCTACAGTTTCTAAGGGGCATTGGTAAGTCAATCATTTAAGAGCTTGATTAAAAATGACTCCTCCTCTACCCTTCCACCCAAATTTTTATTTGGGAATACATTAATTAGAATGAGTTTAAGTTTAAGTTGGACTTGTTAGAGAGATAGAATTTTACTTATTTTTAGATTTGGACTAAAAAAAAAAAATTTTTTTTTAAAAAAAATGATAATGATGTGACAAGCTTTGAAGAGGTCAATAAAAAGTTTCATATCAGTTTAATAAAAATTCTCTTTCCAACGCACTTGCATCTCCTTCTTCTTCAACTATCTCATCATGATCTCACGAACAGCTAAATTAATTTATTTCAACAATCACCGCAAATACAACATCAACTACCAAAGAATTCTCCAAAAAAAAAAACTATCAAAGATTAAAGAAAATCACCGCATAAACAATATACCAAGGATGGAAGAAAATCAGCCACCAAAGATGAAAGAAAATTGGCCAACCCCCACTGCATAGACCAATATTAACCATGATTAAACCATTATCAATATCATCCATATGATCTAACTATAGATCCAAAAAAAAAAAACCTACCAAAGATTAAAGAAAATCACCGCATAAACAATATACCAAGGATGGAAGAAAATCGGCCACCAAAGATGAAAGAAAATTGGCCAACCCCCACCGTATAGACCAATATTAACCATGATTAAACCATTATCAATATCATCCATATGATCTAACTATAGATCCAAATAACTTAACCATCACAATATAAGAAACTTACATCAGAAACCCCATTGAAAACCCGTATCAAAATCCACGATCAAACCAGAGATCCAAGCCCATATTAGAATCTCCAATAAAAGTCCAGATTTGATTTGTGAGGAAGTCTTAGGCAATGATTGAATCATTTGTGCAATTTCATGTTACGTTTTAGTGTTTTAGAGTTTTAGATTCATGTTATGTTTACGTCTAGGTTTGGTTTGGTTTTTATAGAGTTAAAAACAAAATAAGAAACTAATTAAAAAATAATAATGATGTGGCAAGCTTGGTCAACAAAAAGTCAAAGGACTATAATAAAAGAAGCCCCATCGAGTAAATGGGTCTGGAAAAAAAAAAATTAAATGTTGACCTGGAAAATTGTGGAGCTGAGCAAAAAAGTCAGAAGCTTCGGTTTTATATATAATATAATATATATATATATATATATAGATTATTTCTCACCATCACTAAATGCTCAGTCCTTTCTCTCTCCCCCTCCTTCAATGCAAATACCTTCTCCATCTCTCTCTCTCCTTTTTTTTTTATTATTTTTTTTATAGGAATTATCAACCCAATTGAATGTAAGGTAAGATTATAATTCATATGCACACAAACAACAAATTAAGTTCTAGCATTAATATTATACTGTACTTCTATTGCTGGTAGTAACTAATAACAGCAATTGCCTTTTTCATCAACAAAATACCAAACAGAACCTATATGGAGTATGGGATCATTTATTTTACAACAAAATATGTCCACATATGTTCCACAGATATAGTAATTTCATGCTATTTCCTAGTGAATTATACAGAGATAAATTTCTGGGTCTCATTGAACAAAAGTAAACAGAACCTACAAGTGATGTGATTACAACTGCTCGACTTCCTTGCCTATTAGCCTTTGCATCATGGAACACTAGGAAGCATGACTTTTAATGAGGTCAACCTCTTCTCACTTTTTATCAATATGAATGTTTTTCTCTAGATTGGGTTCTGAAACAAATCACTAGCAGCATTATAAGTATTGCGATCAACACCTTGCATACCATTTTATAACAACAAATAATATCTTGTAGAATATATGGGTCATTAGTTTGAGGTGTTGCGGTTCCATTTGATTTCAAGACAGAATTAATCCCCCTTGAATTCTCAATGTCCTTGTGATATTTCTTATTGGGACCTGATCACAAAAGCTATGCTGACTTGCGCTTGTTGTATCTGTGTAAAACGATGGCATTACATTCTCCCTTGAGTGTGCATGATAGTTTCTGCCAGACCTTTCTCCACCAATTACAATGGCTTACTCTCCAGTGACCTTTGGCTTTATAAATATTGTGTATAGCTCTTCATATGTAGGGCATCCCCATTTTCTGTATGGCTTAATCTCTGGATGCACCTGTGAGTTTCACAGGTTGAAATTTTGAAATGAAATTAACATGAGAGAGAGAGAGAGAGAGAGAGAGAGAGAGAGGGAGAGATCTAGCTCTAGCTCTAAAGAGAAGAAAATATTTACCTGAACATATTCCACGCGAGGTCATCAACATCCACCATCTTCCAACAATAATTCTTACTGAAGCTGCCATGGTTATACAAAAGTTTTACAATGCAATATCGTTTTATTTAAAAAATTAGGTGTTTTTTTTTTTCAGTTCCATCTTGTCTTAATTTAGACCTGTCAGCACCTTTTCGCAGATGGTATTATGCCTCCTCATTAAAGCCACTGACACACACGTTTGGAAGGTAGTTCATTTCCTCAATCAACAATTCTACAAATATCTTTTCCAGGTGTGGTGGACAGTTTGAACTGGACCAAACTTCCTCTGATTGCTCTCCGATTATCAATCTAGAATATGAAGGATTTTGCCACGTTTAGGTATAAAAAAAGATTAACTTTCTACTAATTTCCATCTTTGATATTCATAACCAGCATTGTAATTAAACTAACCAGCAAAAGGATGATATAAATACAATCCCTTAATTCTTGCATATGCAACTAAAATGCTTTGTGCTATCAACAATTTGTATTACATTATGAAGTAAAATTTGAATGGAGGATGTAATAGAGCATATTGACTCTCATAAACCAAAATCCATGCAAACATAATATGATAACCCACTAAAATACTACCTTCAATCTAATTCAACCTTGAAATATAGACAAATCTCAACACAACCTCTTTATAGGATCAGTGGATTGTAGTAGCATTATTCCTTTGTGATTATTAGAGAAAATGAAGAAGAATTACAAGGACCAACATGAATAAGAAATACACGAACATTCTTTACTTAAATATCATTGCAAAATTTTGCATTAAAATACAAGAACAATTTTGGTACTTAAACTAGTCATTGGTATAATGATAGAGATACATTCTAATGGACTTGAAATTGCAAGTACTTGCATATTCTTGAACCACGTTGATTGCTAAAATTGAACCCAGTTGACCCTCTTCTAACTTTGCGCATCAATTACACATCAGAACAAAACTAAGAGATAATAATCAAAGTTTAAGAACACATTGTTCCCCTATAATACATAAAATTAGCCGATTCAATTCACATTTATAAGGGGAACAAATTTCCCATAACAGTAGAGGTAAAAAAGCAAGGTGTTTGGTATTCCACTTTCTTAATAATATAGCCAGCTACATATATGTATATATATATATATATATATGTATGTATGTATGAATGTATGTATAGCAAGCATGCCCCCTCAATGTAGTGTTGACAACATAAATAAGAGAAGAAATAGATACTCTTCATACCATGGATGGCTTCCGTATTGTCTTCCTTGTAGACTCCAAGGGGTGAGCCATGTACAGATAAAAGCATCTCACCAGGCTTAGGCAGCCTCAATGTTTTGGGTGTCATCCCAATAGACAGCCTTTGGCTACTCACCTGCAAAAATGATGAGATGTCACATCAATTCATGCCTAGTTAATAGCAACTGCTCCATTAGTTTGAGGATGGTAAGGTGAAGACTTGTGGTACTGAATATTGAACTGTTGTAGCAACTTCTCTATTTCTCATTTGAAATGTAGCCCATTGTCAGAGATAATTTCATGTGGTACCCCATATCTTCAGATGATGTTGGTCTGAATGAATTGAGCAACTTTCTTTGAATTCAGAACCTTGTATGAGGCAGCTTCTACCCATTTAGTGAAGTAATCAATAGCTACGAGTATGAATTCATGGTCATTGGATGCTGTTGGGTGAATTTTCCCAATAATGTCTATTCCCCATGCGGAGAATGGCCAAGGAGATGTCATGGTATGTAGTGGCATGGGTGGCATGTACTTCAGATCTCCATGGACTTGGCATTGATGACATTTTCGAACATGAACCGCACAATCGTAGAGTAATATGAACCAGCATGTGGTTCCAATTTTATATTTATAGCCCAAAGATTTTGGTACACAATTTGCAATTCTTGATTAACCCAGGGAATCCTCCAAATCAAAAGCCCAAAACCTTATGACAACACACCCCAATCCTATAGATGTTTCACAAAATTCCCTAGAGAACACAAAGGAAAAGATCATAATAAATATCTCTAGGATGTCAATGGCGTACTTCTTCTTTCTCTCCTTAAATTATTGTTATAAGGTGTAATCCTTTTCCTATCCTATATTTCTTTCTTGCTCATCTCTTTGTTTAAGATCTGAAAAAGTTTCTCACTTTTGGTGTTATAACACAATTGAAGGTGCAATGAAACAACGTGCCTCAAAGCAAATATTTGTTAAAATAGGAGGCTTTTTTCTTCGAGCTATGGAAATGGTGGAAAATTAGATGAAACTCAAATGCAATTGACACTAGAGACAGCGTGATCGACCATTATTCACAATGCACGGAATCAAATGTCATGCTGAGTTGTGTGAGCTCTAAACTTAGTTCCTTAAAATTTTGGTATTTGATATTTCAAGTTTTTATTTTTATAGTGAGTCTGAATGTTTGACTTAAATTATTTTATCTTAGGAAAACAAATGTGCATTAGCTTATTTTATTGTTAATAAGCTAATTGTTTTGTCTTGCATGAATTTTTAGATGAGTTTGTGGCCATGTTTAGGGAAAAAAATTGAGCCCAATTATATAGCTACACATATGGTAATTGTTCTTGATTTTACCCATTTGAAAATTTTGTATTTTGATACAAACCCCATGGTTTTGGGATTAAAGATTTTATAAGTTTACCAATATGTAGAGAAAATTGCATGACTTTTACATAACTTGAAGTGAAAAGGCACTATGATGTCTAATGTGATATGGAATGGTTATATATTTCTTATGACTTAAAGAATTAATTAAAGTTTAATGTGCCTTTATTATTATTTTTACCGTCCAGCCGAAAGAAAACAGGGGCAAAAAAAAACCTAGAATCAGCAGTTTTTACCATGTTTGAACCATCTTTGCTGACATTATCCCACCAAGAAATGGATGATGTGGTATTTCTTATCAGCTAATTATTCTGTCACATTCTATTATGTGGGGAACACTATATAATCATATCTCTCTATATTTGGATTTATAATCCATGTGAATGTTTTTCTAGCAATATTGGGACTTAAGTGATGCAGACCACTTTGAAACTAGCTTTTAGAGAATAAATGGGTGGTTGGTAGTTTGCTTCACCATGCTGATTTTTGAGATCACAAATAGGTTAGTTTGGAGCTTCCATCTATGCCACCTTGATAAACTCTTAATTCAACCCTTAAATTACTATTACCTTTTAAGGTATATCAAGATTGATCAACTATAAAAATACTACAATATATGTGTTTGAATGCTTTAGGTAATGTTTAACAAACAAAAAAATTTGACCCTCATTATCTATTCAAATGGAAAGAAGAACAAAAAAGGATAAAGAAAAAAATGCATTCTGATCCCTTGAGTTGAGTTTATTCATTTTAAATTCTGTCAAGAGATACACTACCAAATTTCCAATTTCTTTGGAGCTACTACCACTACCAAAGCTCTGGCTTGCTATAGGAAAATACTCAATTGTGTCATTTCTTTTTTATTCATTTCTGAATAGTTGAGTGCTATTTGTTGCTGCTTTGAAATCCATTCAAGGATTTGTTTCTCATTATCCTGGAGACTTAGTTGATTTTATTGTATGAGTTCCTTTGATAAGTGCGCCATTGTTGATGATGTATTGACTATTTAATAATGAAGAGTAGCAAACAATATATAATATATAAAACCTTTTTAATGTGAGAGGGTTTGGTTAAAATGTTATGTGTTTCCCATTCTGCTAACTTTTTATCTCATTTGTTTATCATCTTGTGATTTTATGCAACTATTTTTGTTTCTTTAGATCGCAAGCTAGACCAAACTAATGAGCCATAATGGATTGAGGAATGCCGGTGAATTTATTATGTGGGCTGGTAGGCTCATCATACCTTAATTTTCAAGATTTTTGGTGATTTAGTAACATATGTCTTGGTGGTGATAGACTCTCAATGTAATAAGTAGCTTCTAATCCAAAATTTTAGGTGCGGGTGATTCTTAACATTGACTTTTCATACTTACTATGTAAAGGAAGTTTTACTTTCTTACTATGGTAAATGGTGATTCAAATGAAAACTTAAGATCAGCATTATTTATTTATTATTATTAAGAAGAAAAACAAATGAAGTTGCTAATATTATTATGCCTACATCGTAATTATCTTTGTGTGTGCAAGAATAATTATAGGTACTAATAATCTTTTTTAATTTGAAAATGTAAAAAATTTATACTGGCATTTCTCAATGTACCTACATATGTGAATTAGCTATCTCCTAGAGGAATACACTTGTCAATAGTAGTACAAGTCCCTCTTTAAGAGAGCTTTGGTTGATACATTTAGTCTGGTTAAGAGTGCCTTTTTCATGCTTCTCATTTTCAGTTTTTTTTTGTGAATAATTAGCTACTGACATCCTTATAAAACTTGCAAGAGAAAAAGATTGATGCTTCCCTTGAGGTTCTTATCTTATCCTTGCTAATGAAAAATTGTGGGATGCTTTCACATATGAGGTTTGTCATGCTTTCTGATTCTGTAATTATTATTATTGTTGTTGTTTTTAAGTTTTCCCCTCTTATTAAGATCCTTGTGTATTGCGAAAGGCCAAAACCGGTTGTTCAAAAAATTGTTCATTGCACTCTACCTCATTACTAACACAATGGAGATTAATCTAGCATTTTTATCATTTATAGGGGAAAAAATGTTATTTCTTATTTTATCAATTTTTGAATGGGTGTCAAGTGTTTGCTTGACTTTTGAATTAATCAAACATGCTATTACTCTTAACCTTTAAAGCTTGAACTCTCTAATTATTTCCCCCTTTCTAGGCTGTCGCTTTGGTTAAAACCAATCTAGGAGCTAGAACAAGTAGCAAAGAGGTTGATGTATGAAGCATACCAAAGAGGTTGTGCAGGATCAAGGAGATTCCTCTCACATTAGATGTGGAAGCACCTTTCCTTGACTTGATACTAAGGTTTGGTTTTCTACAAGAGTGGAAGATGAAGTGCAATAAAATCAAGTGGTTCCCAATGATAGAAAATCATAGTGTTGTGCTATTGAAGGTTATGTAAACAAATTCATTAGAATGTGAATGTGTACTACATAATCACCTTCTAGTGTAGAGCTATATTTGAAAGCTTAGTTTCTATAGTTGTTGAATTTAGCTAGAAAACAAGCCTTGTTTGATTTTGTAAAGAACCATTGGCTAAAGTCAACTATGATTACAAGGTAGACATAGTGCTTGGTAGTGGATGTATAACTATATTTGGTAGTGATACTTTGTATCAGCTAGAATCTTGTTTTCCTCTTCTTTTATGGGGTCTTATGGGTTTACAACAACAACATAGATTATTATGCGATTTGAAGGACTTGTTTTTACTAAATGTATTGCTACTTTTGGGTTTACAACATAGATTAATATGGGATTTTAAGGACTTGTTTTTACCTAATGTTTTGCTAATACAATTGGATCAAAATGCTATTTTGTATTGGTTAGTTGTCCATTACACTTTTAAATTTTTACACTAATATAGACAATGGGATGGAAATTGAAAATTTAACACAAGAATAAGGTGTCAACTTTAAATTTTAAAGTTCGGCAAGCATGTGCTTTGCACGTGCAGCCCACACTAGTCTTTAAAAAAACAAGAAAGTAATATCAGTAACATAACAAACCAAAGCTTCAATTTCACATAACATTTCAATATATTTTGTTGAAATTTATGTGAAATTTGAGCAAATCAATTTTCTTATCAATTTTAGAAACAACCCGATGCTCATGGACAACCTTGATGGATCCAATGAAACTGAAAATTTGAAATGGATCAATCATAGTGAAATTTTAGAGAGAGAGAGAGAGAGAGAGAGAGAGAGAGATTTAGTGTTTGTGTGTGCGTGTAGATCTTGATGTTTTGCACTTGATTCTACTATATAAAGGAATGAAAAAGAATTAAAGAAGTGCCTTAAAAACCTAGAAAACTCTTTGAGGAAAAAAAATCTTAACCCAAATATGAAATTTATTCAAAATTCGAAATATTAAAAAAAAAGGGTACAATTAGATATATCTATCCTAGCCTTAGTTTTTTTTTTAAGGGAAAACATTGGGTTTGGTGGTCCTATTTTATATCAAAAAAAAAAAAAAAAATTGTCTTTATTTTTTATATATAATTTTTATTTTGAGAATTTAATTCATAAGTGGATAAAGCAATTTGAAAATCAACATGAGAGTGATCTTATTTTTTAGGCAATGTTTTAGTGGGAGTTAGAGTTGTATTTTACCGGATTGTCTTTTAGTTTTGCCTCTACATAAATATAGGGGTGTAGGGGTATTTTTGAACAAAAAAATGAAGATCCCAAACAAGGGAAGCCCCTCAATTTTGATGCTCAAAATACCCTCAATCTATTTTCTTACAAGTTTTTTCAAATAATAGGATAAATATGTAAAAACAAAAAAACAACCAGTTGGATTCCACTTTTCATGTTTTACTTCTTAAAAAGTGCTTTTAGTTTTAATATGCCAATAACATTTCCCATTTTTTCAATTACCAAATTCTTTTTTTTTTCCTTTCACAATTGATTATATTTAAATTTCACTTCCTATGTTTTACTCCTAAAAATATGCTTTTAATTTATTCAGTTTTTTTTTTCCTTTTACAACCTATTACATTTAATTATTAAAAAAATTACAGTACATTTTATGATTAAAAAAAATTTATAATTGCCATAAATTAGATTTTAAAAAAAAAACAACACCAAAAAATAAAGAAATATGGATCTTGGAGGTTTTCCTTTAACAAAATTAAATATTAATAAAAAAATCTAACACAAACACATGTGAGCCTTTTACCGCAACAAAAATAAATAAAAACTATTAAAAAAAACTATTTATAGTTATCCTGATCCATGATTTCACCCACGTACAAACCCAGGTACAAATTTAAAGATTAAACTCCCAATTCATCAACCAGTTTGCACTTAGCAATTTTGCCATTATAATTTTATCTTAAGGCTGGCCATCCTAATCCAGTTATCCTCATGTCCCATCTTTAATGCTAATTCAAAAAAAAAAAAAAAAAAACCCAACCTTGCTATGTTATGAGCTAGAGAGGACTATGATCAAAGCACAAAATTAGGAAAAAGGTAGAAGTGCAAAAAAAAAAAAAAAAAAGGAAAAAAAGAAAAAGAAAAAAGGTGCCTCTGCTCAAAATAGAATTTAAAAGGTAGGTACTCTAATCTCTCTATATTTTGTTATTGACATATGAGTTTTTGTGTTGTGATCCCCAATTTTGGTTTTTATGGGTTGTAATTTATTTATTTATTTAAATTTGGTGCTATGTCGGTGGGAATTTATTGACAAAGACTTGATACAGTATTTTAACTATGCTAAGCATCCCTATCTCTCTTTCACATTCTTTTTAAATTTTTGGTTTTTTTGTTCATTGGGTTCTGTTTGCCAAAATATTCCAAGACCATGATAGCATTTCTTCTGCATGCCTAGAACTTTATTACACCCAAATCTTTTAGTTTAATTTTTTCTTTTTCTTTTTAAATTTTAGAATTTATTATATAATTCTATTAGCAAATTATAGCATGTTAATTTTGTCAGTTGATTTTTTTGTATTTTGTAGAAGATTTGCATAGACAAGGCCTTGTATTGGAGCAATATCTTTACACTCAATTAAATGATTGAGTGAGGATCAACATGTTAAGAATTGATGTTCATGACCATGACTAACTTATTCTTTGAACTTTTTTTTCCCCCTTTACTTTTTAGATTTTAGAATTTCTTAAACAATTTCATTAGCAAATTATGGCTCCAAAAAACTGAGAATGGGAATGTCTAAGATCTTACAAATCAAAGTGGATTTCAAATTCATGTATAGTACAAGTGGTATTTTAAAAGGCATGCTTTGATCTCCCACACACACAAAAAAACACTTATTGACGTTGAAATCGTTAATGAAAAATTAAAAAAAAAAAAAAAAAAGTCTCTGCACGCATGCATTCAAAACTTTTTAAAATATCAAAGCTTTGCTAGATATACAAATCATTTACCTTTCAAGGCATTTTCTTTTTCCTCCATTCTTTTCTCATTTGAATTTAGATTCTATAAAAATTGCAAAGTTCTCCGTAATGATTTTTATTCTCTCCTCCAAGAATTTAAAAAAAAAAATTTAAGAATATTTAATGTAAGGGCAAGTTTTGTTTCCTAAGCCCAAAAAGTAAAAGCATTAAGGCCCAAAGAGCCAAACACAATGAATTTGTAGAGAATGGGTTGGAAATTAGACTTCAATGAGTTGGACAACAATCATAGTAGGTTAAGGATGACAAGAAAACAAAGATAAACAAGTTTTGTGCAAGGAAAATCTTCCTCGGCAAAGTCCGAGGAGAGTAGTTCTTGTATATATTTCTCTTAAACTTGATTACAATTATAGTTCTTATTGCTACAATGTTTTTTCTACAAATTCTCAGATGATCCCCTTTTAATGGGGTCTTTCTTCTTTATATTACCCTGTTTTGCTTCATCTCAGTCTTCCATGTGTAGATCAAGCTGCTGACTTTGATCCTTGTCCCATCAGCACCTTCCTGAAGTCTTTGGGGATAGTTGTAAGGCTGAATATTACTGTTCAGGTATCACCTCCATATTAATGCAGTCAAAGAGTTAGCTACAGAGCATTTAATGCGGTGGTAGTAGCTTTCTTCTAGATATTTCTTAGCTTCCCTTTGTCCTATTCCCTCTTGATGTTTATCCTTACCAGTAGAATTGTTTGGAGTGTTGCTCTTGATAGTAGGTCAAACCTTTGACCTCTACTCTGCTTAGCCAAGGAGGCATTTCTCCTCAGACTACTTTCCCAAACCTTCATGACTAGAATCCTTCCATTATCTACTGATTTGTACGTCTTTGTTAATGTCTAATTGTCCTCAGACTGCCAAATGTTCTCGGATAAGGCCTATGGCCCAATATATATTCCTGGGCCCTTCATCCCTACATTTTAGTTTAAGCTTTTTTTGATAAATATTTTAGTTAAAGTTGAGTCTTAATTTTGTATCGTATTAATCATGAAACTAATATGAAGTATTGTTACTTGAATAGTAAATGCTTTGTTGGCTTTAAAGTGGTAAAAAAATTATGAATATTTTAATAGTCGATTCTAGATGTTTACATAATTCTTTTAAGATGTTGGGATTAATTATACACTAATTTTTGGTAATTTTTTCTTTATAAATCAAGTAAAGGTAGGAAGAGATGAATCCATTGACAAAAGTTTGTTCTTTTTGTATATTATCATTATAATTACAATTTGTATATTAATGACAAAAAAAATTATATAAAGAAAATATCGACATTTAAAAAATAGAAAAGTCTCTAAACATGCGCAAAAGGGCTATTATGTATATTATAGCTCATTTATGTTATTGGACAGAAGCATTAGTTCAAGGAGCATTCAAATTGGGTAATGTTTCTAAAACTAAATTTCTAATGATATAAACAATTGACAATCACATTAGGAGAACTTAGCTTTTTTTGCACGTTGTTGGAGACTATTCTTTTTATTATTACTTTTCTCTAAGGAACTACTTTTCATTTATCATAATTTAGGACTGATTCATTTTTCAATCATGAAAATATCTAGAGATGTGATAGATTTATGTATTTCCAAATGTGTTCATATTATGTGCTACATGTCATCACAATCTTAGTGATTTTTGTGATTGAAAAATACAACAACCTCGAAAAGTTTTTTCCTTTAAAAAAAATAGAAGAGCTTTTGAGCACGCGCAACGCGTGTGCAAAGACGCTAGAGGTGTAATGAAAATTATGACATTAAACCAAAAAAACTTAGGGGTGTGATAAAAAATTATTTATTTTTCAATCACAAAAAAAACCTAAGGGTGTGATGAAAAATTATTTCACCTACAAAGGCATAATACTCATCACACCCTAGATTTGTTTGCAATTGGAAAATGTAATAATCCCAAATTAGAATGAATGCTCTAAATTAACTCTTACCCAAAAAATAGAAAAGACTCTAAGCACACGCATGAGCCTGTACTTAGAAGCTAGTTCATAAATAACTCATTATAGGAAAAAGAATCGGCCAAAAGAAGATGAAGAAGATGGTGAGAGAAGAGTACAATGATAGCAATGAAGGGTAGAAATATCACAGCATCTTTAGGTGAATTTACAAGTCCTAAATTCCTACCAAGAATCTATTCTCTTCCTATCTAATCTTGCCTCTCTTTTCCCATAAAATTTTATGCTTTTTATGTTTCTGACACAAAATACAAAAAAAAAAAAGGTTTATGCACACACAATTTGTCAAAGATATTATCACAACTTATGCATGTGTCAAGTGATGATTAGATTATTTTTCAATAAGTACCAGTGGTGGTTTCATATGTAAGTGATGTAATCTAGTTACAAGTTGACAAATATATAAGTTGTGTTAAAATGTATGGCAAATTGTGTGTCTCTAGAATAGTTGCACAATCAATTCCGCCTGTGTCATTCGCTCATCCGAGTATCTTTCTTGTCTCTTGCTTCAAGTTTTTAGTTTCATAAAAAAAAAAAAATAAATAAAAAAAGGTAGGGATCAGATGGACAGTGACTCCAAAATATATGGATCAATATCATATTTTCAAATAACTGTAAGTTAAAAAAGAAAAAAAAGTAAGCAAACAAATCAAGGGGTTGTTTGATAGTGTATTTTAAACCACAGTTTTTAGTGTTTAAATAATATTACACGTATTTTCACACATTTTTTCATCTACACATATTTTCAAAAAAATATAAATAATATTACTAGAACAATAATACCAAATAGGCCACAAATTAATTGTTACTGTGGGGACAATTTTTGCCTAGACCAAGTGTTGCACTTGTAATCATTTTTGGCTTAGAGTCCCACATTGGAAAGATTGCTTTCCTCTTTCTACCTTATAAGGGATGAGCCAATGGAGTAAGAGTACCATTAGTTTGGTTAAGGCAAAAATTGTCCCCACAATAAAATGAACCAAACTAATGGCACTCTTACTCCATTGGCTCATCCCTTATAAGGTAGAAAGAGGAAGACAATCTTTCCAATGTGGGACTCTAAGCCAAAAATGATTACAAGTGCAATTCTTGGTCTAGGCAAAAATTGTCCCCACATGACTCATATGTGTTTAACATTATAGTTTGTTATTGAGATCCAAAGTTAAATGTTTGAGACTTGGGGTTTTGAGTGATGCTTCTATTTGGATCTACCTAAAGGATTATTTGGATTTTTATTTTATTTATTTTATTTTTTTGTCTATATGTTTGGTTTTTTTTTTCTCTTTTCTCTCTCTTCTTCTTCTTCTTTTTTTTTTTTTTTTTTAGGATTTTATTTCTTTTTATTAGATAACTCTAATTGGCTTTTTAGTGAAAAGAATATTGGACATATAATTAATTATGATACATATGACATTCAACTTTCATGGTCCACACTATTTCCTTTAGAGAATGGTTAACTTTTACTTACTCTTTTAGTTGATTCTAAAAAAAAAAAACCCTACTCTTTTAGTTTCTACTGTAATTACGACACAATTTTTTTTTTTTTAGTATGACATAGGGATGGCAATTTTGCCCCGCTTCTCCCCGCTTTCACCCACGCGGGTTTTCCTTGCCCCACAAAGGTAGTGGGGTGGGGATGGGACAAGATTTTAGCCCCGCACCACAGGACGGGGCATGGATAAGTTTAGACTTTTTAGACCCAACCTGCCCCGCCCTGCATTGATAATGGTTAAATTGTAAATTTTTCATACTCTAAAACCCATTTATTTAAACAAACATATCATTAGCTTATTTTATTCTACCCAACAAGGTTTTCTACCTTTTTTTTTTCTTTATCAAGGTTGGAAATAAGGTATCAATTTTAACATTTTCTTTTGTCTTTATTATAAACAAATTTATATACTATTGAATCATTGATTTTGTATTATGAGATTTTTGTAATTTTTTTTTTTTTTTTGGTGATATAGTCTTGTTAAACACTTTAATATTATTATTCAATTTTTTCTAAAAATTAGTTTGATTTGATGCGATAAATTTATTTGTAATTTCAAGTATATTTTTATTAACAAAATAAGTTTTATTAAAAAAAATTTGTAATAGTTGTGGGCAAATTAATAAGAGTAGAGTTTTACGAGCCTTAAGGGGTGGGGATGAGGCAAGAAAATTTTCCCCGTCATGCGGGGCGGGGCGAGACGGGGATGAGGTAAGACAAAACCTTACGGGACGGGGGTGAAATCTCCATTCTTCTGACCCGCTCCGCCCCATTGCCATCCCTTAATTGAAAATGTTACATTTTCAATTATGAATATTTTTTAAACTTGGTATTGCAACAAAATTAGAGATAACTTTTTAAATTTTTTATTTTTATTTTATAGATTCTTTAATTTTGTACATTGAAAGAAGCATTATGTATTATTTAATATAGAATCAATCATAAATGACTTTCGTAGTTTAAAATAATGTTGAGTTTCATTTTTTTAGTTGACAAAATGATTGAGTAGAAATGTATTAATAAATGGTCATTTTAGATATTTTATTTATTTTTATATTGAATAAATGTTATTTTTATTTTTTATATATTAATTTTAAATTTCGAACTTTAGTATTTTTTTTTTTGAATGGTCAATTTTTTTTTCATGCTTTGTCCCCCTAAAGAAAAATCATGATTCCATCTCTAGCTTGTTTAGTTTATATTTTGACCCTTTGTTTTATAAAAAAAAAAAAAAATTGAAATTAAAATTAAATTTAGACTCAAACTTTGCTCATCTGCAAAATAAAAGAAAAATAACTAAGCCTTTTGCCAATCATTTACAATCTATGAAGCACGGGTGCGTTTCGGGACTCGGGTGCGGGTGCGGGTACGGCAAGACTCAGCGATTAAAAAATTATTAAAAATATTTTTATTTATATTTTTAATATATTGCTAAGCATACTTTTTCACATTATATAAACATATACCAAATTTAAGAGAAATAGTAGATAATAACTAAAACATGATGTTCATAAATTAAATACAACCCATAAGATTGAAACTAAAACATTCCATGATGTTTGGAAATTAGAATACAACTCACAAGTTTGAAACTAAAACAAAATAAAAGATAATCAACAAGACAATCAAACACCAACATCATCATCCTCAAGATCAATAGCTTCACTTCGAACTTCACTTTCTTTCACTAGTAGTAGCACTAGTGTTAGCATTCCCAATAACCATGGCCTCCAACTCTGACTCATCAAGTGTAAGGGCTGCATTCTCAAGAATTCTAACTCCTCCATGTATGTCGCTCTCATTCCAAGAGTCTCCTGCAATATCCTGCATCTTTGTTGCTGTATGTACGTACTCCTCATTGCGCCTTGACAAGAGTCGAAGATTAGAATGCACATATACCAAATCCTCAGCGCGTGTAGGAGCCATTTTGTTTCTTTTTAAGGAATGAATGAATTTGTATGTGCTCCAATTTCTCTTAGCGCATGAGGATGAACAAGGTTGTCCAAGAAGTTTAAAGGCAAGGGTTTGAAGAGTTGGAAATGCGAAGCCATGGTATTGCCACTAAACCAAAGGTTGTAAGTAGGGGTGTCCACGGGTCAGGTCGGCTCGAGTTTGGGCTCAACCCGGAACCGACCCGACTGTTGTCGAGTTGAAGGATGGCGGACCCGCGGCCGATTGCGAAAAACAACGGGTCGAGTCAGATTGGGCTCGGGTGGACGACGGTTGGACCCGACTAGACTGAAAGACAGAAAACAAAGACGAAACTTGGTACAAATTTCACTAATCTTAAGAACAAATCTACAGACCCAAATATTAGTAACCACAAATCCGAAGAACTTAGCCAGAAATGGAGAGAAATAATAGCAGATCTGAACTTGCATGAGACTAAAACGAAGAAATAAAGAGTGTTACTTGCAGATCGGCGGCGATGGTGCGATGAAGGAGATCCGTAGCTCAGCGATGGTGCGATGAAGGAGATTCGTTGCTCAGCAATGGTGGATGTTCAAAGATCTAAAGATTCAGATCGGTGATGGTGTGATGAAGCGCTGGTGGAGGTTCAAAGATCTAAAGACTCAGATCGACGATGGTGGAGGTTCGAAGATCTAAAGATTCATATCGGCGATGGTGTTGGCTGTTGAGCGTGAGAGAGATCGAGAGCGTGAGACTCTGAGGTGAGATTGAGCGAGCGAGTGGACAGAGAAACTGAGGGTGAGTGAGCCGGTGATGGTCTGAACTGGAGTGGAGAGTATAAAATGAATAAGAACTGGGTTATATACACGGTTGGGTCGGGTGGATCGGATTTTGGAAGGGAAGACCCATCATCCGACCCACCGGAATCGGTTTGGGATGGCAGGGACCCGCCACTGACCGCCAGGTAATCGGGTCAGGCGGTTTTCGGTTTGGGTCTGGTCGGTTCTGGTGGGTCGGGTCTGCGGTTTTGTTGGACACCCCTAGTTGTAAGGCCCACCTATCTGTCAAGGCATCTGGTGAAGGAAACCTCCCTCTTGAAAATATAGCAAACTCAAACTTCACCACCGTTAATTCATTCTCATCTTCAAAGTATCGATCCAAACACTTGCTTCTTTCCATAGAAATTTCATGATCCCGATGTGGAGGGATGCATTTTGGATTCCCTAAAAGCCATTCAATGGAGTAATACCTAGTTAAAGATTAAAAAACAAATATAGATGAAATGTGTGTTTTACTAAAAGGGAGAACTAAGGAAAATAGAAAATAAATGTACTTACTTAGGATTTAAGGAATGAGTCAAGCAATGTAGTGGTGTACAATTTTTAGTCCATCGATCAATGAGTATATCATACACCATACCTGAAAATGAGCTATGCTGATCATCTTCCAAGCCTTTGTGCCGATATATTACTGCCTTCACCTTCTCTATCATTGAATCTCACATTTCATACACAAGATGAAGACAAGGCTTATCTGTGTCGGCTATTCGTAACATATCATAAATGGGTGCTGTGAATTCAAGGATATAATCAATATTATCCCACCAAAGATCACTTAGAATCATATCCTTCACCTTTTAAGCTTTTCCAACATCATCCTCCCTATAAGAAGCCCATTGGTCACTAATAGCCATGGCTTGAAGGCATTCTTTTATCAACTTCAACATTTTCAGCATTACAACAACCGAAGCAAATCTAGTATCAGCAACTTGGAGCAGTTTTAATGGACAAAATACATTAAACATTGCCAACCTCATTGAATGGTTCATGATAAAAACACGTATGAAGGATGCATCATCAGCAATACGTGTAATCCAACTACATTTCTCATATGTAACTTCATTCTTTTTAGTGTTTTTTGCTGCAAAAATATTCTTCAAAGCTAGATTGAGAGTGTACCAACACGGGGTGTCCAAATATTTTAGGATACTCACCTTCAATAAGAGCTCCAGCAGACTTCATCACACTAGCATTATCAGTGATGACTTAGACAACTTTTTCATGTCCAATCTCTTTTATAGCATCCTTCAACATCTCAGCAATATAATGTTTGTCTTTGAACTCACCTGACCCATCAATTGCCTTTATAAACACTGGACCCCCATCTAATACAGCCATAATATTAATAAGAGGCCTCCTTTGTGGATCTGACCATCCATTAGAAACTATACTTACACCATTTTCAAGCCAAGAGTCCTTAATTGGTTTCAAAAGTCTTTCAACATGAGCTCTTTCTTTTTGCAAAAGTGTTGTTCTCAAGGCATTGTATCCAGGAGGAAGATAACCCGGAATGCTATGGGTAGCAGCATATGCATAGGAACTACGATAATATGGGTTCCTTGCAAAGTTAAACGGAAGCCCACCGGTGTAAAACATCCTAGCAATTCTGCTATCCAAATCATGTCTAGCATTATTCTGGAATGCTTTCTCCAAAGGAGAATTCATAGTCACCTTCCTTCTCTTACCATCAACCGGATTTGTACTATCACTCCCTTCCTGTCTCCGAAATGGGAAAATAGGTATAGGTCCACGGCCTGGGGGAGGTGGGGGTAAGGGAATTTGACTTCTCCGTTCTCTCTTTAACTTATCATTCTTAACTTGATCATGCATTCGCTGCATTTCCAGCCTATGGCTCGGTGTCACCTTAAGGCATGCTTTAATACCTTTGCCAGAAATTTTTAATAAATGAGCCTTAACCCTAGAATAGGATCCCATATAAACTATACCACAATAGTTGCACTTAAAGTATGTGTTTCCACTTGATTTAACAGAAGCACCAGGTGGTTTTTCTACTTTAGTCACATACTGCCAAAGAGGAGATTCATCATTTGGCACTTCTTGATTAGATGAAGGTGAAGTATTTGTGCTAGTAACTTCGTATATTGCAAATTCAATAGATTCAATTTAACCTACAAATAATAACTATTAACTAAATAAATTAATAATAAATCAAACCCAAGTTCACAGATTCACAAATCACAATGAGTAATAAGTAATAACTATTAACTAAATAAAACTAAGATTGAAAAGAAACTAAGATTCACAAATCACAGATTCACAGGTTCACAAATCACAAATCAAACTAAGATTGAAAGCTTTATATCAATACCTGAGTTGAGAATGCATGAGAGAGAGAGCTGAAGTTTGAATGAAGTGACTGAGTGGTTGTGTCGGAGAGTAGAGACAGAGAGTGATTCAGTGAAGCCGAGCACATCGCAGAGAGCACAGAGAAGAGAGACTAGTGACGGAGTGAGAGAGATTGTTTGGACGAAGTGAGAATGCGTGAGTGAGTTTTAGGGTTTGTTATTAAGTTCAAACGGTGCGTTTTGTACCTTTTTTTTTTTTTTTTTTGAATTTCGGCCTAAATCGGCCGTTTCGGCTTGAACCAGCCATTTCGGTGGTTTCGCCCGATATGGCCTGAGTTGGCGCGAATCGGCCCAAGTCTAAGTCACGTCGGTGTGAGTCGGGGGGGAAAAAAAAAATGTGGCAGGACGCGGCTTGACGCGCGGTCAGCGGTGTCCCTCGCACGTCGCCGCGTCTGTGCATCCCAGTTTACAATCCTATGCAGGGCAGTGAGCTATTTGCTATTCCTTACAAAAGTTGAATTTTTCTTAATTTGCAATGATCCTACTTAGTTTACCAGGTGCTTAATTTGCACTCTGCTGATGAGCCAGATATCAGCAGAGTGCAAATTTGTATTCGTTCTTTGTTTTGCTTCCATGCTGTTGTAGCCAGAATTCTTCTCTATTCCCTTCCTATTGTTTGCATTGGAGTATTCAAGAATATATTGTGTTTACTGAAATTACTTCCAGAATAGTTTTTGCAGCCCCCAGCGTTGTTTCAACCCCCAGCATTGTTTGACAAAAACGATATTACAGTTCATCAGCTGACGGTGGATCATTTATATCGTAACTATAGCCTGCAAATATATATTGTACTTTATTTTGAAATATATATTTTCAGTTTCTATGTTGTTTTAGAAGTGAGGTATGTATGCTTTTCCAAAACTCAAAAGTGTTGTACCTCAACTGTCTCCTTCTAAAGTAAGATTTGCGTTTGTTTCACTTTTGTAATGATCATTGTTTTAGGGTTGATTGTTTGTTTGTTTTTTGTTTTTTTTTTCTTCCTTTACTTTTTTGAATGGATGTCAGGAATAGCACACTACGAGGCCTAGCAAAATATCGATGGCATATTGACTAAAATTTTTATATTTTGAGACCATTCAAATTTTTTATTTTATTCTGAATTTTTGTATTTTTAAAGGATAAATTCATGATTTTCATTTTTATTTTTTTATAATAAGAATTGACATTTCTTTAGATGAAGACGATTACAACTAGGATTGGGTCTTCCAAAATTATCGATCTCTAATTATTAATTTTGATTTTTTTAATAACTATAATTTTCACGATTATCTCTTATAGGATCTTTTAATGTATGTAACTATGTATAACCATAATGATATTTAAATTGAACTAAAATAAATGAGAAATAAGTTTTCAATTGACTCCTATTTCTCTTCTCAAGGACCAATCAAAATAAATAAATTTTAATTCCATGCTATATCCACTTTGAAATCTTTTTTTTTTTAACAAATAAAAAGAAATTTTTAATATGACCTAGATCAAAAACTCAAAATTTCACCTAAAAAGTGACCACTTTGCCATTGAATTCCATAATGACCCATGATGATGTGAATTTTATCTCAGGTCAAATTTGGACTTTTTTTAAAAAGAAATTCCTCTTTTCGAATATTGTGCACTCTAATAATGTGTTTTACTCTATTTGCATCATTTTAAGATAAAAAAATTTCAATCTCTCAAATATATGAAAGGTGAATAGACTCTTCATTTATCTCTTTATTAAAATTAAAATCTTAGGCTTCAAAATACATTGATCTGCCCTGCATGTGTACGATGTAACTACCCCTATATATATATATATATATATATATATCTTAAGTCTTTTATATATATATAATTTGCAATTTATTGAAATACTAAGAAAAAGAACAAGTGGGATAATCCTTGCAAATGGCTGAAATGGCCTGTGGAAGATTATCCTTATTAAAAAGAGCAAGAAACATTAGAAATTAAAGCAAACTTGGCGGCAGTGTGAATTACAAGTTCTCTTGACCCAAATGATATATGATTTAAGTATTCTTAAGGAAGATGATGAATTCGACTCTCTTCTACAATAATTATATTATTTCTTGTCTCTTTCAAAGATGAAGACTCTAAAAATAGGCGAACTCTCTTCTAGTAAAGTTTGTAGTTGCTCAAGTTAGGGTCGACCTTAGTCACAGTACTCCCAACCTCATTTTCTTGATTTTTTTTTCCTTTAGGGTTATTGTAAAATTGATTGATTTATAATGTAAAATTTTGCTGGATGATTGATTTATTGTTCATAAATTCTTATGTCTAGCTAGCAACCTAATAATGGTCTTTCGCTGACAAAAGAAGTAAGAAACTTTTGGCAATAGTTAAAATTTCTGAATTTACATTATCTTTTGAGAAAAATTTGAATCCCTCTCTAGTCTCTGTACATGTCTACCTTTGAGAAAATCTTATATTTACTTTGGGTTATATAAGATTTTTACCTTGTTTAGACAAAATCTGTTCAATTTTCTTGGTTTGTATTTACTTATGGCTATATAGATGTCAAACATCCACAATTTTTTTCCCTCGATCGCTCTCTAGATAAAACTAAAGGCTTAATCCGAGATAATGAAAGTTTAAAGTGTTGTCTCTTTTTACAAAGAGATCAACTAATTAATGACGGTGAAACATAGGTAATGGCCGGTCAATGAGACAAGTATTTTGTCTTGGGCGTCAATGTTAATGATAGTCTCAAAATCTCAACCCTTTTCCTTGATATAATTTCTCAAGTGTTATCAGAAATAGCTAGGAGTAGTAGAGAGTAGAAACTATACACTTTACACTTTCTTTTAAAGGAAAATCCATTTCCAAACTACATGCAATTTAGCAATCATGCTTGAATCTATTACAGATATGTTTCTTACAGGAATAACTATTATACTAGTTATTATAACCTCGACCATAATTGAGTTAGTGCTCTACGGTAGTCGGTTAATAATCTGGCTAGCTGTGTTGGAGATAGTACATCCTGAGCCAGATAGCAGCAAAGTGCAAATTTGTATTCGTTTTTTGTTTCGCTTCCTTCCTGTTGCTGCCAGAATTCTTCTCTATTCTCTTCCTATTGTTTGCATTGGAGTATTCAAGAATTTGTTTACTGTTACTTCCATAATCTTTGCAATCCCCAGCGTTGTTTGACAAAAACGATATTACAGTTCATCAGCTGATGGTGGATCATTTATTCATTTACATTGTAACTATAGCCTGCAAATATTGTTGTCCATTATTTTGAAATAGATCTATGTGACATTTTCAGTTTCTATGCTGTTTTAAAAGTGAGGTACGTATATTTGATTTCCCAAAGTGCATGTGTTGTTCCTCGACTCTCTCCACCTATGTTCTCAATGGAGATAGGAATCAAATCGATCCCCCTCCTTTACTATAACTAGTTGAAAATCCATGCGATGTATGGGAAAACTTAATTTGCTTAAAAGTAAGCTGGTCTCAAAATGAAACAATAAACTTGGATTCTGTAGGATTTCAATCATTACTATTTACATTAATAAGAATTGAGTAAGCAGGAAAAAATTGAAAAAGATTCATAGAAATGAACATCTAAATAAACATAAATTTTCTTTAGTAAGTAAAGTAAGTACATACGGTTAGCCGAAAATTTATATATATATATATATATATAAAGCAATATAAATCAACAACTAAAAATTAAAAGTAGTACATATATAATTAAATAATTGAATGGAGTAACATTATTTATAGTAAAAAGATCACATATAGCATACTATTACTCATGAATTTGATTGAATGAACATATCATTGATTTTGCCAATAAAATTCTGCTTTAAGCCAGACTATGTAAATACAACATGAAGACTTTTATAAAATTGGTGTGCATCTAACTAAAAATTTATGTAGTCCTATCATATGGGATACCAAAATTATTTTTACGTCATAGTTTATATGCCAAATATTTGTGGCTAGAATCCTATAAATTGTTTAGATTTTCAGAAGGGATAAATGCTATCAAAATCTATGAGTGCAGTATCTCAATTGTTTGTTAATATATGAACTTATGATCATCTTTATGCTTATGATGGACCTACCACTTTCATGCAATTTGAAGGCATCCCAAACAATTTGGTCCAACTTGATATGAATTTCTTAATTGGCTGTAGGAGCATCTCAAAAGTCATATGAACAAATTGGTCTTCATAGCTAGTACCATAGCATCACAGATAACTCAAAATTTAATATGAATATAGTTGAATGCAATATGATTATTGGTGACTGTGCCATACCGCATACCATTTGACATTTTTTGTAACACAGCAAGAGAAACACTCGTTATCTTAGAAGACAATCCTTCCAATATGTAGCCCATTGGTAAAATTGAAAATAATCTTCAATTCAGGGAATCCTAATATATCACTTAAAATGAGAGAGAGAGAGAAGAGAGTGGTGGGACTATTGAGGTTAGACTGTACATTTTTTTTTTAAAATTTTTTTAGAGTGATTGTATGTCTTCCTTGACAGTACATCTCCATTAGTTTACACAAGAGATTTGAATTTAAGACTTAAAAAATGAATAGGAACATTGGTTTGGTTAGATGGGATCACTGAATCTGGACCGCAAACTATTGTTCGCAAAGAAGCTAAAGAGTGTATATAGTATGAAGGGAAGCTTGTACAGATGAAGACAACTTCTAAGTGTGTTAGGGTCTTGGCTTTCAAGTTTCATCTACATGTGGGGAGAGGAGAAAGAGAGTTTGTAAGTGGGTTAAGGTCTTAGCTTTCATCTACACATGGGAAATGATCATGCTTAGGTCATAATATGTAAGAAAATAAGTGAGTTTGGACTTTTCATAAAGTTTGGTTTGATCTGGTCTAATCTTCAATAGGAACCCATCTTTTAGATAATAGTTAACGTGATCTTTTGGGTAACAATAAAATAAAGTTAATGAGAAGAGGTTAAAGAGACTAAATGCAAGATTAGAGTGCTACATGGCAAAACCTCATACTCTTCCACATGAGGTCTCTGCTTATATATATATATATATATATATATCACTAGCATATTGACTTAAATTTTTATATTTTGAAACCTTTAGTTTTCTCATTTTATTTTGATTTTTTTGGTAATTTTAAAGGATAAATTCATGATTTTTTAATAAGAATTGAAAATTCTTTGGGATGAGAACGGTTACAACTAGGATTGGGTCTTCCAAATTATCAATCTAATGATTAATTTTTGAAAAACAAATAATATATTTTAAAAACTAGAGTTTTCACAATTATCTTATAGAAATCTTTTAATGTATGCATGACCATTGTGACATTTCAATCCAACATGATAAATAATATTTCAATTGACTTGTATGATCTTCTCAAGGATCTATTAAACGTAAGAGAGCATATGAAACCTTTTTCTCTCTCTCTTGAGCGTCTTTCACTTCAACCAAGCTTTCGACGGCTCCACTTCATTGCGGCGCTCTACCCCACACCCTCCTTCTTCTTTTCCTGATTATTTTAGTCTTCTTTTGTTCCTTTCTATACTCCTATCACCATCCTTCTATTTATTTCTTATCTTTCCCCGTACTTCTTTTGCACTGTTCCAACTACCAAGACCCATCTCATGTGTGGTGGATTGTGGAAATCTAGAAGCACCTTTTACTTTATACCTTTTGTTTGTACTAAAAAGTGTTGTTTTTGTTTCAACCTTTTTTTCACTTGCTTCTTTTTTTCCTACCTTTCCTTACCTTTGACTGTGTGTCTTCCTTTTTTTTTTTTGTCTCATTTCTTTGGGTTGTTCTCTGTTTGGTACTGTTTGTCTTCTTCTTGTGTTGACCATGGGGGACCAATTTCCAGCTAGAGAGTTTGGCTGGACTGAGAGAGTGGGTTCGAGATCAATGTTGGTCCCTTTGTGGAGGAATCTGATGCTTCTTCACAGGCGAGTTGCCAAGCATGGCCTTGTCCTGGACATGGTTTTCAGACCCAGACCGGACCGTACGGTCCGACCGGGAAAACCTTGAACCGCTCAATTTTGCGGTTCTTTTATCCTTAAGAACCGCACCATAGGAAAAATGCCGGGAACTGTTCAAACCGCGGTCGAACCACACAGTTCTGGGAACCGTGATCAAACCGTTTCTCACGGTTCCCTTTGAATCTGAACCTTAAAAAAAAAGAAAAAAAAAAGAAAAAAAGAAAGAAAGAAAACACAGAAAAACAAAAGAAAAAGAAAAACAACCGCTGGAAGTACATCACGTCTTCAGAGTTCCATCTCCAGAGAAACACAGCATATCTTTATATTTCTTCTTCTTCTCTCTTCAAAGCACATAACGCAGCTCTAGATCTTCAGAAACTCCTCTCTTGGGTGAAGCAAGCTTTAAATTCTGGCCTTGTTCTCCGTTGGTAATGTGTGTGTGACCGGGTGAGAGTATGAGAGAAAGAGAATGAGAAAGAGAGAGAGCTAGAGATAAAGAAAGAATTTCATTGTTTTCGAGAATCCCCCTGAGGATATGGCTGGTGTTGTTGAGAATGATCTTTCTGGGGGTAGCGTGGCTAGGTGATGTACTGAGATTAGTTTTTGTTTGTAGTCTTTCTTTTTGTATTCCTACTGACCCAAAAATAAAAGAAAGAAAAATAAAAGCAGAGAGGACTACAGGATGACACGCTTTCTGGAGTCTGGAAGAAGAGTCTAGAAAAATAAAAACAAGATGAGACTAGAGGGGTGGGGATGGGGATATGTGTGTGGAGGAGAAAAAGCAAGAGAAAAAAAAAAGAAAAGAAAAGGAAAGGAAAAGAATCGTATGGATGCAAGGAAAAAAGAGGAAAAAGAATAAAAAGAATAAAAAATCACAATTAAATATTACTACAATATTTTTACAATATTTTACAATAAATTTTAAGTAATAGATTATTATTAGTTAATATTAGTGAGTAAAAAAAAATAATTTTAATAGTAGGTTCAAATTAGAACTAGTAACAATTTTTCACATAAATTTTACTGTGAAAATATTGCTAAAAATATTGTAAACTTTTTCACTGCTTCCGGAGACTTCTTCCTACTGCGTGCTTTGTGTCACTGTTAACTACTAATTACACATAGTGCTTGCTTGCTGTCAAACACTTCCTTCTTGGGTTTTGATTTATTTATTTTTTTTAATTCATAATAAATGGTGAACAAGGACTATTCAAATGGGCTTGGAAAAAAAATGATGGGCAGTCAAATGGGCTTGGCCATGAGCAAATAAACTCTTTTGACTCTTAACTATTTTATTGGGTGTCATAAAATAAAAATTATTGGGTACTAAAGTATGTTTTGTCATGACTTAAAAATAATTTAGAAACTCAATAGCTATTGTTTTTTTAGAATTTAATAATTTTTATTTGTATTATGAAAGTTATGTTATAAAAAATACTATCTATATTTGTTTTGGACTATTTTAGTTAATTTTTCTATTTTTTTTATTAATTTAATTTTTTTTTATATATTTAAAATAATTATTAAATTAATTATGACATCATCACCGTTCGACCTTAAAAACCTTGAACCTCTCCCTTTTACGGTTCAATGAACGGTCCGGGTTTGAAAACCTTGGTCTTGGAAGCTGACGCTGAAAACCTTCACATGCAACAAGTAGGGCTGTCCAAGCAACCCGGAGACCCGGCCAAATCGACCTAACCGACCGGACCCGACCCGTCCCAGCCAAATTTGACACCTCCAGTGGTCGGCGACGGTTCCTGTTCTCTGAAACCCGACTTAGGCGGGTAGAGTGGCAGGTTTTAGTCTCTAAAACCCGAGCCACCCGATCCGACCGACAAATGCTAAAAAAATGCCAAAATTTCCTAGATCCGGCGACTTTCTGGTGTTCCTTTGCTCCGATCCAACCACCCTTGGTCTTCCTTCGCTCAGATCCGATGGTATTTGCTCAGATTCACTCAAATCCGGCCAAGATCTACTCTCCTCCTTTGTCAGATTTTCTCAAATCCGACGATATATGGTTAAATTTGACTCAGATCAGCGAAGATAGGCTTAGATCGGCAAAGATAGACTCCGATCTACTCGAATCTGGCGCCTTCAACTCAGATCAGCGAAGAAAGAACTTCTCCTCCACCCGCCGTCGCTCATCATCGGACTCGGCCGACCCGACCGTTCGCCCCCTTGAGCCAAGCCGACCCGACCTGTGGTGGTCGACGGTCGGTTGCGGGTGTGTTTTTGTTCCACCCGATCTGAGCGGGTCGAGTCCGGGTTGGGCACAAACCCAACTCGGCCCGACCCGTGGACACCCCTGGCAACAAGATTTCTGGAGCCATTGTGCCATTGGGTTCATCTTGGATTATCGAAAATTCTCCGTCCATCATCTCCAACAAATAATCAACTCTGCATGGCGGATTAGAGGGGTGGTTTCAGTTATAGGGCATGATTCCTTCTTCTATCCGATACATTTTGAGGTTTTAAAGGATTTAAACCACTTTTGCTTAGAGGGGCCTTGGGGGGTGGATGGAGCTTTTTTGGTACTGGAGAAATTGAGGCCTAATCTGGTGCTTAACAGACTACAGTTGAACTTCTTCTCTCTGTGGGTTCAATTGCATGGTCTTCCCTTAAAATACCAGTATCCAGAGTTGGCTGAGCACATGGGAAAGATTATGGGTATATTTGAAAAAGTGGACTGGAAGGATCAAATACCTAGGAGCATTAGATTTATGAGAATTAGAGTTTGGATTGACCCTTGGATGCCACTGATTGCAGGCTTCATGCTCCAAATGGATGATGGTTCAAGGACTTGGGTATAATGTGTCCATAAATTGTGTGTTTGATGTGGTTTGATTGGCCATACTAGAAGCCAATGCAGTGAAAGCATGGATGAGATAGAAAGGATGCTCATCAGACAACGCAACCGAATCCAACGTGTTCATCAGGTGCAGTTTGGGTTTGATTCTCTAGAAGCTCACTTCCACAATGAGCTTCGAGCTTTTCACAACAGACGGTGCCAATGGACTACCCAAGTCAGGTATGGAAACCTTCAAACCTCCCACCATTCCTACCTTCACAATCCAAACCCTCATCTTCATCAAGCCCCACCTCAATCAAACTCCTTCTCCCACTCTCAGGAGGATGATCAGCAGGTGTTTCCTGACTTCGAGACACCCAACATCCCTAATCCCTCAAGTATTCCCCCTCCCCACCCATTTCCCCCTACCTTGAACTCTGAAAATGAACATGCAACTTTAAATTCTGCCATTTTCTCCCTATCCTTAGGTACTTCTACCATCCCCCCCACTCCTTTCAATTCCCCTGTTTCATCCTTTACTCTCACACCAAGGATCCCCCTCCCAACCCCTCACTTGATCAATCATTTGCTAACCTCACTAACATTATCCTTAACACTGAGAACACTGCTACTTTTACCCTGCGACCTCCTAGGGCCATCCCTTCTGACTATTCTCTTCATTGGACTTGGGTTGCTGATAGAGGACCCTTTATGACAAATGGTGTTTGGTGAGATAACTCTAGGGTTAGTTCTGAAATTGATAGTGATGAGATAGTGGTGATGTTCAACCCTGATAGGCTTAATGAGGGACATCCAGAATGGGTACGTAGGGATACATGGGGAATAGGTCAAATTCCTGAAGACTCTGAACCCCTAATTGAGGCTTTGGTCTAATGGGTGGATAGAGATGGATTTAGATTGGAAGTGGGTGGACCTAGTGATGGGCCTCAAATACACAAACTTCAAACACTAAGCCAAAACCTTGATGGGCCTCACTTTTTGTTTGACCCTACTCCACATCACATTGTTCATAGCCACTCTGTGAGCCTGGATATTGGACTCAACAACATACTACCCTCTGAATCTGTTGACTTTGGCCCAGGACCTTTTCCTTCACCTTCAATTGCTTCGGATCCTGGCACCTCAACAAATTTGCACTGTGAGGAATGGTTGGAAGGGAATCAAGCTTCCTTTAAGAAGAGAGTTAGATCAGAACTGTGAAGGATTGGAAGGAACATACGACAGAAACTCCTCTGTGGATTCTTCTCAAAGGAAGGTAATCTTAATGCATCACTTGATTCCCCCTGTTACCTTGTTGAAGCTTCTGTTTGTTTTACCAATGGAACTACTCCTTCATATCCAAATAGGTGCGGGGAAGCTAATCCTAAACAACTTCCCCAGCAGCCATGAGGAGCTTGAGCTGGAATTGCAGAGGTTTGGGCAAATCCTCTACAGTTCTACAATGTCAACAAAAAGCTCGTGAATATAAACCTGATTTTATGTTCCTTATGGAAACCAAATTAGTTCAAGGGAAGGGTAGAGATATTTGGCATAGATGTGGATTCACTGATGCTTGGGAGGTTCCTAGAGTGGGTCTTAGTGGGGGGGCTGCTCCTTGCTTGGATGCCTAGGCAAAGTGTTAGTATTATTTTTGAGTCTGCTCACCTTATCCACATCAACTTTTTTGATAATAAGCGTTATATTTCTATCACTTTTGTTTATGGTCACCCTGAGCTAGCTAGGAGGGTGGAAGTTAGGCATCAGCTATTAGCTCTTAAAACTAAAGCACACCCCCAGTGGATCTGCATTGGAGATTTTAATAAGATCCTGTCTTGGGAGAAGAAATTCTCATTCACACAGGGTAGTATTGCTGGTGCCAATTTACTTCAACAAGTTATTTCAGATTTGAACTTATGTAGCTTATCTACCTCTAGACAGCGGTACACCTGGATGAACAATAGAGAGAATGCTGACCTTGTTATGGAAAGACTAGATAGGGCTTTTGCAAGTATTGATTGGCTCAATCAATACCCTTCCTACTCTCTAAGGAATCTACCTATTGTTAAATACCTCATGGCCCTATTATCCCGGATTTTGAATACCTCACTCATTTTAGGAAAAGTCCCTTTAGGTTTGAGCATATGTGGACTACTCATCCGTCATGTAAAGACATGGTCCAACAGGCTTGGCTCTTTCATTGTCATGGGTCTAAAGCTGAACAATTATGGAAGAAACTCCTTAATGTTAAAAAGATAGCTTTGGCTTGGAATAAGCAGGTGTTTGGGAAAGTTAAGAGAGATATTAAAATGAAACAAGATCAGCTACAATGAATTCAAAATTCCATTTCAACAATTGAGGATGTTAGGATGGAAAGATCCCTTAGGAATGATTTAGAAGAGCTTCTAAACAGAGAAGAATTGATGTGGGCTCAGAAGGTAAGATCAAATCAGATTCTCCAAGGGGACGGGAACACTAAGTTCTTTCAGATTGTGGTTAGACAAAGAAGGGCATGAAATAGAATCATCCAAATCAAGAATGATCAAGGGTGCTTTACTGAAAATCCTAATGAAATTGAGGCCATCTTCACTAATCATTTTAGGTCCTGCTTTCAGAATTCAATTCAGTCAAGTTTTGATAGCATTGTTCAGGAACTTCAATCCCTCCCTATACCTTATCTTTCCCCTCAACAACTTGCTTCCCTCAACAAACCCATTATCGCTTTAGAGATTGAAGAATCTGTTTTTCAAATTGGAGCCCACAAAGCTCCTGGGCTTGATGGCATTCCTGCTTTTTTCTTTCAGAAATATTGGGGCACTGTCAAATCTAAAGTTATCAGTACTATCTTAGCCTTCTTTCATTCTGGTTCTTTGTTTAAACCTCTCAATCAAAATTTTATTACTCTCATTCCTAAAATACCCTTTCTAGAAGAGGTTTCCCATTTCACCTATTAGCCTCTGTAATGTTGTTTACAAAATCATCTTTAAGGTCTTGGTTAATAGGTTGAAGCCCCTGATGGATAGCATTATCACCCCTTACTAGAATGCTTTCATTAAAGGGAGGAACATTTCTGATAACATCCTCATCTCCCATGAGATCATTGATACACTAAGAAGGAAAAGGGAGGAAGACTAGTTTTGGAGTGCTCAAGATTGATATGAGCAAAGCTTATGATAGGGTAAATTGGACCTTCCTTAAGGCTATCTTAACAGTAATGAAATTTGAGGACAAGTGGATTAAATGGATCATGGAATGTGTCACTACAGTTAGCTACACTCTTCTTGTCAATGACAATCTGACTTCTTCTTTTAAACCCTCCCAAGGGTTAAGACAGGGAGACCCTCTTTCGCCTTATCTATTCCTTTTCTGCGCAAACATCCTTTCTATCTCCTTATCTCAGGCACAGAACCTTAAGCAGATTCAGGGTGTGAAGGTTGGTAGAAATGGACTCTCCTTTACTCTTCTCTTCTTTGCCGATGACTCACTTCTTTTCTTCAAGAAGGATAATAAGACTATTAGGAACTTGCAACTTATCTTGGATTGGTATTGTTCCATTTCTAGTCAGAAAATAAACCTTGCCAAATCAGACTTGTACTGTTCTCCCAATATGCCTGCTGAAGATCAGGAAAGCCTTGCTCAAACCCTACAAGTTAATCTAGTTCAAAATCCAACCAAGTACCTTGGAATTCACTTTAAGCTCAAAGGTAATAGGTGTATTGATTTCCAATTTCTGGTGGAAAAACTCCAAGCTAAACTCCAAAGTTGGAAGGCAAGACTGCTCTCCTAAGCTGGCAAAACTACCTTTATTACCTCTGTCCTTCAATATCTGCCTCTATATACCTTTGCTTGCTTTAAGGTTCCTGATACCATTTGTAACAAAATGGATTCTATCATTAGGTCCTTCTGCTGGGGGCATGAGCAAGGAGAGAGGAAATTGCATCTGCTAAAATGGGATTAGATTTGTAAACCTAAGAAGTTAGGTGGCTTAGGTTTAAAAAAATTTAAATCCATGAACCAAGCTATGCTTGCTAAACAGTTCTGGAAGTTAAACCACCAACCTCAGTCCCTGTTTGCTAGGACCTTTAAAGCAAAGTATTACCCTAACTGCAATATCCAGGATCGCTGTCCCAAACCACACCATTCTTGGTTCTGGAAAAATATTATTCATAATGACCACCCAACCTTAAGGAAAGGGAGATGGTGGATTGGGAAGGGGTTTAATATTCCTCTAAACCATTCAAGCTGGTTCCAATGTCCTTCTCTAAACCTACCTGATCTTAGGTTGCTAACAGGCACAGTTGGAGACCTCATTGACCATAACACTTCCTTTTGGAGACCTGGTTTGGTTAAAGCTCTGTACCCCCCACAACAAGCTAATGACATTCTCCAAATTCCCATTCCCAAATCGAATTCTGCCCAAGATAAGCTGATGTGGAAACATTCTAGCAGTGGAGAATACCAGGTAAGCATAGCCTATAACCTCATTAACAGTGAGACCTGGACAAATTCTAGATCTAATCCGTTGGATCAGGTAATTTGGACCAAGGTTTGGAAAGTGCAGGTTCCTCTCAAAGTCAATACTTTTGTTTGGAAGTTGTTGCAGGATTGCCTACCTACATTTTCTTGCTTAAGACATAGAGGTATTCCAGTCACTATTTTGTGCCGTCTCTGCAATGAAGAGGATGAGACTCCTACCCATTTATTTCTCCTTTGTTCCTTTTCTAGAGCCTGCTGGCATGGCTCCACTCTTGCCATACATGCTTCAGACTTTCATGGTACTTCTATTCAGCAATGGCTAAGCCTCATCCTTAGTAAGCACAACCTCAAGGATGAAGTCTCTATGGAGTACCTGCAAAATCTGTTTACAATCCTCTGGACCATTTGGAATCATAGGAACAAAGTGGTACATGAAGGATTATCTTCTAATTCGATGCAAGTAGTTCTAACAGCTCAATCCTTATCTTACAGGTACAAGAGCTCATTCACTGCACAAGAATCTCTCATCAGAGTCTCAAACACAGATGTTGAATCCCAATCTGCAGCAGGATCATGGCAACTTATCCTAAAGGTTGTTGGTTTCTGGAATAAAAGGAAGAATAGATGTGCATATGTGTATGAAGCTGTTAATCTATAGGGAGCATGTGTGCTTTTTGGTGTAAGCAGTAGTGTAACTAGGACAGCACTGGGGGTGTTGCTTGAAGCTATGGTGGAAGCATGTTTCACTGCATCTAATCATGGTCTTCAACAAATTTTGATTCTAAGTGATAGCAGAGGCCTCCTCAAAGATTTTCATAATAGAAGAACCTCTAGTTGGTAGGACAACACTAGATTTGTTGATCTTGCTCTTCTGTTTCAAACTGGCTTAGTTTGCAAAATGATCTTAGTCCCCTCTTTGCTTGTTAACCCCTTATATGTTTTAGCTAAAAAGGCAACTTGTACGCCTATAAACTTTTGCTGGGTTAATCCAGCTCTTTTGTGACTGTTTGTGTTTGTACTCCCTGTTTGTGGTATATATAAAAAAAAAGGATCCATTAAAATAAATCAATTTTAAAATTATGCATTTATACCCACTTTGAAATGAAAATCAATTTTCCGTCTAACTAGATCAAAATCTCAAAATTTCACCTAAAAGTGACCAGTTTGCCATTGAATTCCATAGGGCTGAAAAAAAAAAATTTCAAATGGACTGCCTGAACTAGGCTGATTTTTTCAATTTTTTTTTCTCAATTTGGATTGGTTTCGTCTGGTTTTTTTAAAACCAATTTTTTTTCTAGTTTGATCTCGATTTCAATCACAAGTAGACCGAATCGAACCGAAATCGACTGAATAATAAAGCCCAACCCATCAAATAACTAAAGATTAAACTAATTAAAAAAAATATTTTAACTAATTAACTAAAACAAACACATTTAAACTAAAACTAAAAAAACCCTACCCCCACGCCTTATTTTTCTCTATCAATCGCCTCTCTCACAAAGAAAACATAGCCACCTCCCTCACTTTCTTGATTTCACCCAAATCTATAGCCCAAACCCACACTGCCGGCCTCCAAAAAAGCTTGTGCACTACCCATGATCTCCCCATGCCAACATTACTCCGGTAAGGCCAATTCTCTCTCTCTCTCCCCATGATTCTCTTTCTTCCCTATTTTCTCTCTCTCTAGGTTTTGTTGTTTATTTGAACCTCTCTCTAATTTTTATGTGATAAAACAGTTAGAGTTTGGAAAAAATGAAAATCGAACTGCATCAAACCAATGCAAACCAAACTTGTTCAAGATTCCAACAAGTGCGGTCAGTTTCAATCCTAAGTTTTTAAAGATCGACTACTTTGGTTCAGTCCAAAAATACCCCTTAGGACCGACCGATTTCACCCCTAGAATACCACAATGACCCATGATGATGGGAATTTCATCCGAGGTCAAATATGGACTTAAAAAAGGAAAACACTCTAATAATGTGTTTTATTACTCTATTTGCATTATTTTAAGACAAACTTTTCAGTCTCTTGAATACATGGAACCCCCCCCCCCCCCCCAAAAAAAGACACTCTAATAAGTATTTTTAAGGAAGATGATGCATTGGTCTCCCTTCTACAATAATTATAGGGGAAACTGCATTTTACCCACCTGTGGTTTGACCCGTTTTAACAGTGCCCACCCGTGGTTTGAAATTTGTCACTTAACCTACCTGAGGTGACCTCCGTTAAACCCCCGTTACCCACCTCTCCCTTTTCACCGTTAAAAATATGGGTAAATGTGTCTTTTTCATTATGTTTTATGTCTCTCTCCTCTTTTCTCTCCTTCTTCTTCTTCTTCTTCACAATCAAAACCCAAAAATGTTCACATCAAAAAAAAAAAAAAAACCTAGAAATGTGCATTTAACGTTCTTACCTAATGCCCACTGCAATTGCCAAACGTATTTTTACAATGACAAGAAAACCAATACACCTACAGTCACAAACAAAGCTACAAATCCATGTGAACATACACCCACAGATTCGCTAGCCTTCCACTGCTAAATCCAAAAATTGACTACTTAATTCTTCATAAAACAATCACAAAATAAAATACAAAAATTAAGAATAAATGGTATCCACCAGTTTACTGGATTCTATCTTTACCCTTCATTTCCTTATTACCCAGAAACACATAATTTTGAATCGTTTAAGAAGAAGAAGATGGGTTTGGAGCTAATTTTCAGAGGACACGAGAGCCAACCCATGTCGGACACGTACACACCGAAGCAACCAAAGTCTTGGTTCTCAGTGACCCAACTGATTCGGCAACCCAAGGTTCGAGCTCATCCGACACGACGTCGTCTAGCCTCTCTTGTTCGAGCTCACCAGATCTTCTTCTTCATCAACGACAAGCAGCGTCGCTTCTTCTCGCAAATAACGGCACTATAAGCAATCTCTCGCAAATCCAACTCACTCACTTTCACCGGATCTTCTTCTTCTTCATCAACTATTCAATTGAGTTTCCACAAGTACAATATCGTCAGGCTATGCCTTAGGTTTCACATTTCAACATCTGCTGCTTCTTCCATGAGCACCCAAGCTCCACAGAAGGCCTCGACTGCTCCAACATCGTTTCTGGACCGCCCAAAACCCCAGATCGGGAAGAAAAACAAAGAAACAAGAAAAATGAAATTGTGAGATTGGCTGAGTTGCAGAGCAACCTGATTGTCTAGATCGGCTAAGATCGAAGCAGTGGAGAGCGGTGGATTCAAATTTTATGGGTTTAATGGATTTATGGGTTTCTTTTTGTTTTCCCTTGCTATCTGGGTTTGTAACTTTTAAACTGATTTTTTTTTTTTTTTTTTTTTTTTAACGGCAAGATATGATGTATATTGTTGGTAGTATATACATCAAGAGGGAACCAATTATTGTGTTGATTGAACAAGATTCAGGTCATGAATGAGATTTGGGTTTGAAGATTGATTTCTAAGATGGTGAGAGAGAAGTCGTTCTTCGTTATGTTGCTTCTAATTTTATTTCTATTGTGGCTTATATAGTAAAGAAGATTTTTTAACGGAAAGGGTTGAGGTGGGTAATGGGGGTCTAACAAAAGTCAGTTCAGGTGAGTTAAGTGACAAATTTCAAACCACGGGTGGGCACTGTTAAAACGGGTCAAACCATAAGTGGGTTAACTGCAATTTCTCCATAATTATATTATTTCTTGTCTCTTTCAAAGATTAAGACTCTATGAACTTTCTTCTAGTAAAGCTTGTAGTCTGAGTGAAACTCCCAACCCCCCTTTCTTGATTGTTTTCCGATTGTTTTCCTGTAGAGTTATCGTAAAATTGATTGATTGATTTTTCCTTAATTGTTGGATGATTGATTTACTGTTCTTATGTCTAGCTAGCAACCTATAATGGTCTTTCGCTGACAAAAGGACTATACAAGAAGCTTTTGGCAGTAGTTAAAAGTTTCTGAATTTACATCATCTTTTGAGAAAAAATTGAATCCTTCTCTTTCTCTAGTCTCTACATTGTCTTGAGAAAATCTTATATTTACTTTGGGTTATCTTTACCGTCGCGTGGGCAGCATTTGGCAGTTTTATTATCTGGCTAGTTGTGATGCAGATGATACATCCTAATCCAGATAGCAAGAGAGAAGAGATTTGTTTTGCTTCTGTTGCTGGCCTTCTTTTTGGTGGAATGACTCTCGTGCCTTTTGTTAAACTTCTCATTGAAAGTGTTTTTGCAATGTTGGAAGTCTGTACCTTCACTACTGCCTCGCGGAGCCAACTTAGCCAAGGTCACACCTTTGCCAACTTAAATGGCCAAGAATGCTTGATCAATGGTGTTAAAAGTCTGTAATTATTATTTGCCATGATTTTGAAATGGACACTATGTAAATATTTTGTTTGAATAATGATTTAGAATTGTGATTATGTAAACACTCAGTTCAGGCCAGGGAACATATATGTCAATAGTATTATGATATCTACTTTAGTTTATCTACATTAGAGATGAACAGATTCTATAGTTCTTCTGTACGTTTCTTATTCTAGCTACATTAGTTATACAGAATTTATTATTATTATTTTAATCACATGAAATTATTGCAATGGTATTCTTGGGATAATTTACTATCATACCTCAGATAATCGTGTCTTTATGAGTTACATTAATAATTTACAGTAATTTAATAAAGCATGTGCGAATTTGACAGGGCTGTAACTTTATTTTTGGTGGTGTTTTGATGGGTAATTATTGAGTATTCAATAATTTTCCGTTTTGATTGATAAAGATTCAAATTCAAATTGCAGAACTTATATCATGGAATTGAGTGCACTATCAATTTTTATATATGGAGAAGATTTGCTGCCAATTTTATTTTATTTTTCTCTTTATTGTTGCAAAAACAATAAGAGTATGACTGGCTTAAAAGAAGAAGAAAAAAAAAAGAGTAGTACGAACTCAACCAAAAAAAAATAGTATTGCAAATATATTTGTAAAGTCATTGGCAAAAAAAAGGAATATATGTAAAATGTTTTAAATAATAAATAAGGAGAGAGAAACAAAATTGTTTTTAATTAAGTGAATGTATAAGTCAATTAATATTTAATGCTATTTTTTTAACCATTAGATCAATTACAAATCTACAGTCTACCAATGGTGTAACTTTTGTCAAGTAACTTGAACCCATCTCATATATATATATATATATATATATATATAAATGAGTATAGGTTCTTCGCCTTCAGGGCGTTTATCTCAAAAAAAAAAAATTTATATATATATATATATATATATATAGAGGTTGAAATTTTATCATATTTATATAATTAAAAAAAAGATATTTAGCATTTTAAATTTTTGGATCTAATTCTCTTTTTAGTTAAAATATAAGACATCGAAGGAGACAGGGTGGCGTCTCCTACAGTGCTGTAGTGTACATGGGTCAAACACAAGGGTGTTTTAAACCTTAGGCTTAGGTTTGACAACTTTATCTATTGGCGAAACTTTAACCCAAACACTTAATGGCAAGGAATTCAAGCTTATACCATCTCACTAATGAGTTTTGGTGGGATCTAATTCACTAGTTCATTTTACTACAACTTGTATACACAAGTTGAAAACTAAGAAAACCGTCACATGAACAAGCCAATCCTAATACAAATCCTATCATATCTTCAAATAAATAAATAAAAATATATATAAAATACCTGCCGTAGTTCATATCATCCGTGTCATAGTTTAATGACAAAAATATAAGACAAAGTATTGCCGTTAAGTTCTACTACCTGTGGGCCAAGTACGTCAGTAGGACAAGGCTGTGGCTTTTCAAAATATGAAAGCAATTGCTTAAGCTTTGTCATGTTATTTTTGGAATTTGGATTGCTTCTAAGAAGTTGCAAAGAAAGTTCAAGTTTTAATCATAAAAATTATGTGAAGTTGGAATATCATTTGATTTAATAGGCCGGATCACACATTATCATTCAGCTTTATAAATATACTAGTATTATTCTCGTGCAATGTACGACTTGATGAAGATTTTTATATATAAGTTAATTTTTTTTTAAATAATTAAAACTAAATTACTAAATAAATAGTAATAATAAATTATAAAAAAGTCAATAATTTTAATAAAAAATTACTTTAAGTTCTAATTTTTTAGAGTTTAGACTTTAAACTTTATCCGTGTTTATCTATTTTTATATTTTAAAATTATCTTTGTACTTTGTGTTAATTTCTTAATATGAGATGTGATATGAGTTTGATCATTTCTATTTGGGTTATGTTTTTTTTTTGGTAAAATATTTGGGTTATGTTTAATTATTGCCCTAGTCAACACAAACAATAAAATAAAATAAAAATAGTTCCGCAATACCGATTTTTCCTAGCAATTGTCTAATTAAAAATTTTAATGCACTCCCAAGTTAAATACAATAACCAAAACCCAAAATCAAAACATACACAAAAGAGTTCAAAATTTGAGAATGTAAAATAATAATAATAATAATACAAATTTAAAAACTTACTGTAAGGGCTAAGATGGGAACCCAGGCCCAATAGGAATAGGTGTGGGCTAAAGCTCCTACCCGATGCAATTTATTTGTAGAAGTGGATTATTAAGGTCAAGCCTTAATAGCCTTAATTGGTGAATTTGGAGGAAAAACAATACATGAAACAAAAGTGAAGAAGTTAATCATGGGAAGAACAAGTCATATTACTCAAACTCTTTCCTCGAGCCTGTCAGAGGAACAAATATTTCTTATGATAGTCAGGTTTTTAGGTTACACAATTTCCTATCCTTTTCTCTCCTTTCTCTTTGTTTTCTTTTTCCTTTTTTGATCCACTTCTAGGAGGATCTTTCCTACTATATATAGCTGCTTGGATCGCATCCTTGCCTTAAACTTGGAGGGTTGTTGATCCTTTCAGAGATAATTGTCCCATCATTGCTTTGCTAGTGATGGTAAAATAGGATACAGGGTGTGGTGACACTGTTCAGGGGTCATTTTGTCATTAATGCAACTGGCTGAGTTGGTGCAGCTCATTAAATGTAGAGGTGATAGGTGTTTTACCTGGAAACTTCCTTCTTGTGTTGCTTGCATGTCTCTACTTTCTTCCTCGGTCTTCAATCACATGACCTTGGTAGTTCGTCTATACTCTCCTGAGGAATGTACGTTCCTCGGGTGGATCGACTTCCTCGGTTTCTCTATCTGGATTGCCCTTATTGTGTTGGGCTTGAGATCATGAGTAGTTGGGCCCAACTGCCTTCTCAGCCCAAACTTATTTGGGTAATATCCTTTATTTCGACCCCCCCCCCCCCCACAACACTTACATAAGAGAACCAAAAACTTAAATGGGTGTCCACTGTTTTACTTATTTATAGTAAATCTTGCATGCATATTCGGAAGCAAAAAACAATAAGTAACTTATGTTTTATTATATTTCATAAGCGTAAGTTGAATCTTAGGGGGAAAAAGTGAGTTGTGTGGGATTTAAGTTTAGAAAATTTTGATGATATATACTTTTAGTTTTATTTAAATTAAACAATTGTTAAATGTTATCCTTTAATTTGAGGAAATATATCATAACAAATAATATAAAATTAATTTACAAATTAGTTGTTCTTAAAATGTTGATAATAGACTTTTAGTTGGAGTAGAAATCAAAATGTTGTTTTTTTAAGAAAGAAAACATGGGTTGTTATATGAAATTTAGGCTTAGAATTTTTTTAAAATAAACTTCTAGTTTGAATAGAATTTAAATTTGTTTAAATATTTAAGTTCAGAAATTTTTGATAATAGACTTTTAGTTTGAATAAAATTTAAATCTGTTAAGTTTAAATGTATAAAACTAATTTACTAATTAGTTTTTCTTAAAATATTGATAATATACTTTTAGTTGGAGTAGAAGTCAAAACATGGGTTTTTTTTTTTTTTTAAATAAAAAAAATGTGGGTTGTTGTATGGGATTTAAGTTTTTTTTTTTTTTTTTAATAGACTGTTAGTTTGAATAGAATTTAAATTTGTTGAAATTTAAATGATAATGTTTTTCTAAAATTAAAAAATTGTTAAATATTATCCCTTAATTTGAAGAAATATATCCTAACAAATAATATAAAATTAATTTAATAATTAGTGAATAAAAAAATTTAAAAAATTACATAACAGAACCAAAAACTTAAATGGGTGTCCACTGTTTTGCTTATTTATAGTAAATCTCAAACACAAATTCAAAAGCAAAAAACAATAAGTAAGATGAATTTACTAGATTAAAACATAAGCCTAAGTTACATCTTAGGGGAAAAAAAGTGAGTTGTGTGGGATTTAAGTTTAGAAATTTTTATGATAGACTTTTAGTTTTATTTAAATTAAACAATTGTTAAATGTTATCCTTTAGTTTGAGAAAATATATCATAACAGATAATATAAAATTAATTTACTAATTAGTTGTTCTTAAAATGTTGATAATAGACTTTTAATTGGAGTAGAAGTCAAAAGGATTTTTTTTTTTTTTAGAAATAAAACATGGGTTGTTATGTGAAATTTAAGTTTAGAATTTTTATAATTAACTTTTAGTTTTGATAGAATTTAAATTTGTTTAAATATTTAAGTTCAGAAATTTTTGATAATAGACTTTTAGTTTGAATAGAATTTAAATTTGTTAATTTTAAATGTATAAAATTAATTTACTAATTAATTGTACTTAAAATATTGATAATAAACTTTTAGTTGGAGTAAAAGTCAAAACGTGGGTTTTTTTTTTTATATATAAAAAAAAAAGGGTTGTTGTTTGGAATTTAAGTTTAGAATTTTTTTTAAATAAAATTTTAGTTAAAATGAAATTTAAATTTGTTAAAATTTAAATGATAAATTTTTACTAAAATTAAACATTTGTTAAATATTATCCCTTAATTTGAAAAAAAAAAATCCTAACAAATAATATAAAATTAATTTACTAATTAGTGAAAGTAACCACTTGGCACAACCACGGTTTCTATGCTAAATTTTTATTTAATAAAGTATATATTATCAACATTCAGCTTTCTTTTTTCTTCATATTATTATTTAGGATCATATTCATCAATCAACTTATTTATAGCCTTTCATCCAAAAAAAAAAAAACAAAAACAAAACTTATTTATAGCCTCACATTGGTTGGGTGAGAGTTGGGCTCGGCCTGTTCATTTGGGCTCGACATTGGGCTTAAGTGTGGTTCGGCATGTAAGTGTACTGTAACTATGCATTTTTACTTTTTTTTTCCTGAAACTTTGCATTTTTACTTTTTTTTAGAAAGAAGACCTCGAATAATATTATTAAGAATGAGAGGCTAAATTCGCCTAAACAAAAGGAATGATTGAGAAAGAAACTTTCTCCATCCAAACAACATAATTTAGAAAATTAATAGCTAACTTAGCCAAACCATACACTACTTTGTTTCCCTCTCTTTTTGTATGAGAGTAGGACAATTCAAAAAGTTTCTTGCAAAAACACAGTCATCTTTCTAAAAAAAAAATTAAAAAACCCACATTTAATTTTTATGTGAGTCTATAAATACTTTTTTTTTTTTATATAAAAATAGCTTTGACTTGAACCGTGAAAACCGTCCGCGGTTTTCAAACCCGGGTGGTTCGAATGGTTCTTTGCTTTTCTTACTTAGAACGTTTTTTAGGATTAAAAGAATCGTGTTAGTGAGAGGTTCTCGGTTAACTGAATCGGACCGTACAATCCAGTCCGGGTTTAAAAACTATGCTTGTACTAGCAAACCATAAGAGTCCAGACTTGAATTCTTCGACATCAAAGCTTGCACCACCATCTTCGAATCCCCCCTGGCCATAGCTTAATCGATCCCAACCATGCATTTTTACTTGGATGTCGAATTATATATTCATACATTAACATTAGTCATAACTCATAAATACCCTGAATAAAAAATTAGTATATCAAAATAGTCTAATATGTTATATGCTATTAACACATACAGAAAATATTTAAAAACGGAACTTACCGTCTTCCATGAAAGATAGACTCAATGACTATCTTTCATTGAATAAAATTTATTTATTATAAAGAACGGTGTTTCTTACATAAAGACACAGTAGTATAGTGTGTTTTAATAAACTCAGTTATAAAAACTCTTTCACACACTATATTTTAATTCACGCTTTCAGTTATAAAAACATAATGTATGAAAGGACAAGCTAGTTATAAACAAAATCTACCTTGTAACACCACTTGAGGAGATTGAGAGGATGGTGACTAAATGTTGACCATGGACAAGTTAGTGAGTGGCGATAAGCAAGAACCACAAATAATTATGGATTGAAGAAAGTTGTTCTTGTCAATATCAAATTTTTTGGGTTTTTTTTTTTCCAAGCAAACTTTGTTGTTTTTGTTTTTAAAGGGGTTACAAGCATATGGGTCTGTGACTCTGTTGGCTTTTATATTTTTCGGTCATCTTGGCCAATTTTCTTTGATTTTTTATTCCACCAACTTTCATTTGTTAGGTAGGGCACTAATGTGAAATTTTGACCCTACAGGGCCTACACACATATTTTCTTTTACACACACATATGTAGTATAATCTTTAAACAAAAATTATACTGCGAAGGTTGGGTCATGTCCCCCATGTCTAAGGGTGTCCATGATTTTCGCTTTGATCCGTGGCATACAATTACAATAACGGGTGCATGAAATACCATCTCCACAACAAGACTAAAAAATGGGTTATTTTTTTAATTAATTTAATGATGGAGGGAGACTATTTCTCTTTTCTTGATTGATATTCTTACTTTAAAAGTGAAAATTTTGAACAATTGGACTCTTACCTCACCTAAACATAGCTTCTCTTATATTTATTAGTTCAACTTTTCAAGCTGATGCATAATGGCAACTCTCTCTTTATATTTTTTAACTTTTTCCTCTAAGAGAATTAGCATTGGAGAATGTTAATGCCAAATGTAAGGAAAATTTGACATTTTAAGCTTCAAAATCCTCTCCATCAGGAAATGCTACTACCAACTATTGCAAATTTTTTTGCAATAGTGCTACTGTAGCACAATTCTAAAACAAAATAATATTTGTTTATTCACATATCTGACTCTGTCTCGTCACTTCTCTGTTTCTCATCTCCTTTCTCTCTCCACAACGGCCTCTCTCTCTCTCATCACATCTCTCTCTCACGTTGGGCTATTCTGGTGTGGTTTAAGCTTTTTTCGGCGTGGTTTCCGGTGTGGTTTCCTCTCAACAAGTGCAGGCAAGCCGAGTTGTACCTCCCATGGAAGTGCGAGACTGAGCGCTGGAAATGAACCTTGCCGGGAAGTGCGAGACTGGGCTATTCAATGGTCTTTTTCTTGAACCTCGCCAGAAATAAAGGCTCCGGTGGAAGTTGCATATAGAAATTTAGGATTTTTTGTTTGTGGGTTTTGTTGATTGATGCGTTTTTGGTTGATCTATGAAGTTTTGGGTGTTTGAGTTGATGGGTTATTGTTGGATTTTGTTTGAATGATTTCTGGGTTTCTTGAACCTATTCAATGGTCTTTTTCTTGAACCTCGCCGAAAATGAAGGCTCCGGCGGAAGTTGCAGATAGAAGACTAGAAGAGAGCTAAAAATGAGAGAGAGGAGAGAGATGGGAGAGAAAATATATAATTTTGGGATATATTATTTTAATATGTAGATATATTATTTTAATGAGTAGAATAGGAAAATAAAATTTTGGGATGTGAAGGTATTGTAAAATGGGATAGTATAATAGAATTGTGGGTTTTTAGAATTGTAAAATAGAATAGCATTAGCATTTTCCAATGCTAATGCTCTAAAGATGATTGCAGTCTTGTCTTGTCTCTTTCACGAACAGGTAACATTCGGTCACCTCTCAGCCATGAAATATGAACTGAATTTGATAAATGAATTACAAATTTACATGTCTTGGACATTTGTTTTGAATGCACTAACCAACAGCTAGTCTAGCTAGCAATTTCAATCTGGTACGTTTGTATCTCTTATTTCTTGTCTTCTCTTTTCTTTGGACCTAGAAAATAATATTTTGTAAAAGGAAAAAATATAAACGAGCTAGAATGGTGGTTTTTTTACATTTTAGTTTTGGCTGACACATTACGCAGAACTTACCTGAATTTCACTCCACAGGCTATTTGAGAAATTAATCATGTGTGCATCTATGTATTGGACTGAGAAACTCTATCTCCTACTTTGGATTCTCACTGGTTTTGTATGTTTGGTTGTTGGCGGTAGTTTGATCTGGGAAGCTGTAATGGAGATTATACATCCTGATCATCATTCATACCGCAACATTCCATACATGTCTCACCATGATTTTTGGCATCATCACTTGCTGTATTTTTCTCATCCCTGCTGCTGTAGTTTGCGTTGAGATGTTTCTGAATTGGTGGAAGACTGCACCTCCCTTACCTCCACTCTTTGGGACCGTAAAGATCGCACCTATACATACTCCAACATCGGTGGATGGTACCGATCCATCTATGGTGTAGCACCTATTCTGCAATTATCTTTGTAAATGATTATGGTTTCGTTATAATCGTTGTAGAGGTAAGGTTTTCCCTCTGATAATTTTCTCTCCCAAGATAATTGTCCACAGGATGATTGATACTATTTGTATCTATAGTAGTTCTCATGAAGTTAAACTCCAAACCTCGAATTTTACTTTTTTTTTTTTGGTTGGTTTTAATATTGTTATTTTGGTACCTTTGCCAATGATGGCATCGAGATTTGTTATATTGGTGTTATCATTAAGAGTATCCAAATTCACATCTTTGAATTTCTTTAAGATTTTGTTATGACTATAATTGAAGGGGTAGAATTTGGGCTAAAGGTGGGCCTGACGGTCATCAGCTGTGGGCCGACAGTGGACGGGCCCATCATCTGCCAAAACTATAAAAATGGATCCAATATGAAATATCAGCAAGTCCAAGGCCCATGAGGAAGGCAGAAAGACCCTTGGTATGGATACTTGCGACACACTTCATAGAGTCCAAAGAAAAATAGAATTCTAGTACAAAAATGATTCTACAGAATGTTCCCTATAAGGAAAAGACTTCTGCGCCAAGAGTGAGACATCGACCTCCTACTACTATAAAAGCCCCAATACCATCATAAATCGAGGTACGCATAACTTACCCTCTCTAGCACTCTAGAGTTGTGAGAATATTTCTGACTTAACCTTCGGAGGGTATTTGGCCGGCACCACACCAGTGCTCTCTGTTGGGTTTCCTTCTTTGTGTTGTGCAGGTTCACATTCGAGCGCGTAGGTATCGTGTGGCTCACTGGTGAATTTCTCGACATCATCAGTTGGCGCCGTCTGTGGGAAACTTAGTTGAGATTCATAAGCCATACTATCGTTTCTCGGACTAAAGGGTTGCATGGTACTCATCCGCTCGATGGCAACCACCAACGTCGTTCAAGGAGAGGAACCACCCACGACTGCCCTCGAGAGACAAGTTCAAACTCTCGGTGCCGCCGTGGAACGTCTCACCAAATAAAACCACGACTTGGAAGAACAGCTGCACAAGAAGAATGCAGCACCGAATGACCAACAAGGAGATCAAGAAGGGACCAGCGCTGCAAGAAAAAACCAGGAGAACCCTGAAGGCAGCCATGCCCCAAGCAGACCGGAGAGGCAAAACTTGAGCATGCCATCCCTCACGGATGCAACTCCACCACATATTGTCGCAGAGATGCAGGCGATGAAGGAACAAATGGAGGTTATGATGAACGCGCTCAAGGGGCGAGTTTCCAGTGATCTTGACGATTTAGTCAACCGCACCGACTCACCCTTCACTGCAGCCGTGAACTCCTTCCCCCTACCACATAAATTTCGCATGCCGCATATAGACAGCTATAACGGCGTGAAGGATCCTCTGGACCATCTGGAAACTTTCAAGACCCTAATGCACCTTCAGGGGGTAGCAGACGAGATCATGTGTAGGGCCTTCCCCACAATACTCAAAGGCCCCGCAAGGGTATGGTTCAACCGACTGACGCCAAACACCATCAGCACCTTCAAGGAGCTAAGCGCTCAGTTCACTACGCACTTCATCGGAGGGCACAGGTATAAGAAGTCCACAGCCTGCCTGATGAGTATTAAGCAATGGGAGGATGAAACGTTGAGGACCTACATAACGCGCTTTAACAAGGAAGCGCTATCAATAGACGAAGCCGACGACAAAATACTGGTAGCGACTTTCATGAATGGGTTGTGGAAGGGCAAGTTTCTATTCTCTTTATACAAGAACGACCCTAAGACCATGTCAGAAGTACTCTACAAGGCAACCAAATACATGAACGCTGAAGACGCATTGCAGGCCCGAGAAGAAAAACCCAGGAAAAGGGAGCGGCAGGAGGAAGAACGACGGGACCAAGGGTCGAAGAGGCTAAGAACGGGGGACCGAAGTGATGAGTGGCGCCCTAAGCCACCAAGGGGGAGGTTCACGAGCTTCACCCCGTTGACTGCCCCAATAGAACAAGTCCTAATGCAAATCAAGGACGAGGGGGCTCTGACCTTCCCTGGGAAACTAAAAGGCGATCCCACCAAAAGATCAAGAGACAAATATTGCCGTTTCCACCGCGATCACGGTCATGACACAGCAGATTGCTATGACTTAAAGCAACAAATAGAGGCCCTTATCAGACAAGGGAAGTTACAAAAGTTCCTCAGAAAAAAGAGGACGGATCCACCAACTCAAGAACAGCAGCCCCGAAGGGATGATGAGCGTCCTAGACCCCCAATCGGAGACATAAGGATGATTGTAGGGGGAACATCGACAACTGGGTCGTCTAAGAAGGCCCGGAAGACTTACCTCTGAATGGTTCAGAACGTCCAACTGACGGGCTCAGTACCAAAGATAGCACGAAGAGACAGCCCAATCGTCGGGTTCTCAGAGGAAGATGCACAACGTCTCCACCATCCGCATGACGACGCATTGGTCGTCACCCTACGAGTGGGAGAGTATAACTTGTACCGAGTGTTGGTGGACAATGGCAGCTCGGCGGACGTCCTGTATTACCCTGCGTTCCAACAAATGATGATTGATAGGGAACGGCTGATGCCAACGAATGCCCCGCTGGTGGGATTTGGAGGAACGAGAGTATTCCCATTGGGTGCGGTCACACTTTCGGTGACAGTAGGCGATTATCCTCAGCAGATCACTCGAGATGTGACATTCCTCGTAGTCGACTGCTCATCAGCGTACAACGCTATCCTTGGACGGCCTACCCTTAACACCTGGAAGGCAGCAACCTCAACGTACCACCTGATGATTAAGTTCCCCACGGAGTATGGGGTAGGGGAGTTGCGAGGAAATCAGGTGGCCGCCCGCGAGTGCTACATAGCCATGCTGGAGATGGATGACCACCAGCACACCATGTGTATAGAAGAGCAGCGGGTCGCAGCAGAACCAGTAGAAGAACTAGAAGAAGTAACTCTAGACGAGTCAAAACCCGAACGGACGACTAGAATGGGGACATTAGCCAGTCAACCCACACGACAGGCCCTAACAACATTCCTAAGGAATAATCAGGATGTTTTCGCCTGGAGCCACGAGGACATGCCGGGTATTAATTGCTCAGTCATAGTTCACAGGTTGAATGTGAACTCCACGTTTTCGCCCGTAAGACAGAAAAAGCGAGTATTCGCTCAAGAGCGGGACAAAACAATAGCCGAGGAGGTCAGGAAGCTACTCGAGGCAGACTTCATTCGGGAGGTATATTACCCCGACTGGTTAGCAAACGTGGTGATGGTCAAGAAAGCTACTGGGAAGTGGCGAATGTGTGTCGACTTCACGGACCTCAACAGGGCATGCCGGAAGAATAGTTACCCATTACCTCGAATTGATACACTGGTAGACTCAACGACAAGACACCAACTCTTGAGCTTCATGGATGCCTTCTCCGGCTACAATCAAATCAAGATGGACGAGGCTGATCAGGAAAAGACCTCCTTTGTCACAAGTCAGGGTCTTTTTTGCTACAAGGTGATGCCGTTTGAGCTTAAGAATGCAGGAGTAACCTACCAGAGGCTAATGAACAAAATGTTCGCGCACCAGATTAGGAGGAACGTACAAGTGTATGTCGACGACATGCTTGTAAAAAGCCTTCTGGAACATGACCACCTGAAAGACCTACAGGAGACCTTCGACACTCTCCGATCGTATAACATGAAGTTAAATCCGAACAAGTGCGTATTCGGGGTAACGGCAGGAAAGTTCTTGGGGTTCATGGTTTCCCATAGAGGTATAGAAGTTAATCCGGAGAAGGTTTGAGCCATCATGGAGTTAGAACTGCCAAAAACAATCAAGGATGTGCAAAGATTGAATGATAAAATTGCGGCCCTGAATAGGTTCGTCTCAAAGGCGACGGATAAATGTCTTCCATTCTTCCGTACATTAAGAAAGTCGTTCGTGTGGATGGATGAATGCCAGAAAGCATTTGAGGACTTGAAGAAGTACCTGTCATCCCCACCGTTGCTCAGCCCATCTAAGCCTAGGGAAGTACTCTACCTCTACTTGGCGGTTTCGCAAGCGGCAGTCAACGCGGTCCTAATTAGGGAGGAGGATGGATAACAGAAGCCCGTCTACTTCATAAGTAGGGCGTTCCGAGGAGCAGAAGAAAGGTATCCTCAAATGGAGAAATTGGTCTTCGCGCTAGTAACTGCGGCAAGAAAGCTCAAACCATACTTCCAGGCGCACACAATAGTAGTCCTAACGGACCAACCCCTACGGAGAGCCATGAGTAGCCCGGAGACGGCGGGACGCATGGCGCTATGGATAGTGGAACTGAGTGAATTTGATATACAGTACCGTCCGCGAAATGCAATTAAGGGGCAAGCCGTTGCCGATTTCATTGCAGAATTTTCTAGGTCAGAAGGCTTGGGGCCAGGAATAAGCGCACAATGGAGCATCCACACGGACGAATACTCCAACAGGCACGCAGGAGGTGCCGGTGTGGTGATCCATACCCTTGACGGAGATAAAATCGAATGCATGATTCGGCTGGACTTCCCCACGACCAACAACGAGGCCGAGTATGAAGCATTGGTGGCAGGACTAGACCTCGCAAAGGCCGCAGGTGCTGAATCCATGATCGTACACTGCGATTCCCAGGTAATAACAAGTCAAGTCAATGGCATCTACGAATGCAAAAGTGAGAGGATGAAGAAGTACCTGGAAGAAGTGAAGAATCAGATCGGCAACCTCAAAGTAAGATTCGTCCAAATCCCAAGGGAAGAGAACGAATGTGCCGACCGTCTTGCAAAGGCAGCCTCGGCAGAACTTATGCTCGTTCCCGAACAGGTATTGTCATTTGTACAACTCTCCTCGCTTATTGATGATGGAACAAAAATGCAGGAGGTGAATTCTGAGAACAGTTGGACTACACCATTAATAGCATACTTGAAGATGGGAACACTACCTAACGGAAAAGACGAGGCCAGGAAGCTGAAATTCCAAGCCTCATGATTTGTACTGATCAATGATATCTTATACAAAAGGGGGTTCTCACGTCCGTACCTGAGGTGCCTTGGTCAAAAGGAGGCGGACTACGTGATGAGAGAAGTGCATGAGGGTATCTGTGGAAACCATTCAGGGGCACGGTCCTTACTGTACAAATTGATCAGAGTAGGGTACTATTGGCCAACGATGCAAAAGGACGCACAAGCATATGTCAAGACTTGCGACAAATGTCAGAGGTTTAGTAACTTGATCAGGCAACCGACCGAGGAACTAACGCCTATGACAGCACCTTGGCCATTCGCCCAATAGGGACTGGATATCATGGGGCCCTTCCCGACAGCAGCAAGGCAGCTAAAATTTCTGGTAGTTGGCATCGACTACTTCACCAAATGGGTAGAGGCAGAGGCCCTGGCCACTATCACAGAAAAGAACATCTGGAGTTTCGTTTGGAGAAATATTATATGCAGATACGGAATACCCAGAGTGCTCGTCTCCGACAACGGAAAGCAATTCGATAACGGAGCGTTCAGGGGCTTCTGTTCAGAGCTGGGGATCAGGAATCATTATTCGTCGCCCGCACACCCACAGGCCAATGGGCAAGTAGAAGTCACAAACCGGTCCTTGCTCAAGATCATCAAGACCCGGCTCGAGAGGGCCAAGGGCATCTGGCCTAACGAACTACCGAGCATCTTATGGGCATATTGTACGACAACAAGAACACCCACTGGAGAACCACCATTCAGACTAGCATATGGAAGTGAGGCCGTCATTCCAGCGGAGGTCGGGTTTACGAGCTATTGAGTGGATAACTACAACGAGGATCAGAACGAAGAGGCCTTGCGGCTCCAGATGGATCTGATGGACGAGGTCCGGGCTACAGCAGAGCAGAGGTTGGCTAGGTACCAGAACCTCATGGAAAAATACTACAACTCCAATGTCAGACACAGAGACTTTCAGATCGGAGATCTTGTGCTACGGAAGGTGATGGGAGCTGCTAGAGATCCGGCGCAAGGAAAGCTCGGCCCCAACTGGGAAGGACCGTACAGGATCTCATCTTGGCAAAGGAAAGGGACCTACCACCTTGAAACTCTGGACAGACAGAAGTTTCAACACCCATGGAACACGGAGCACCTACGGAGGTACTACCAATAGAGACGACATGAAGAGCATCGACGCTCCCCCAGTTTCCAGTTTATTACTAAGTTTTTATTAGTTCTTACTTCGAACAATTTTTCTATTATTTAGTTTTGCTATCGCAAGTTCTTTACTTCGAACAATTCCTTCTACAAGTGCCTTTTTAAGCCCAAGGGGGCAGGTACATTTTCTTCTACATAGTTTTCTTTCAATAAGAGAAATATTCAAACTTTACTGTGTTTTTTCTGCATAAATTCACCAAGTCCACAAGGTGGACGGATCATCCTAAAGGGATGAAAATCCAAAGTCCACAAGGTGGACGGATCATCCCAAAGGATGAAAATCCAAAGTAAACAAAGTGGACGGAACATCCAAAATCCACAAGGTGGACGGATCATCCCAAAGGGATGAAAATCCGAAGTCCACAAGGTGGACGGATATAAACTAAGTCCACAAGGTGGACGGATCATCCCAAAGGATGAAAATCCAAAGTAAACAAGGTAGACTAAACATCCAAAATCCACAAGGTAGACGGATCATCCCAAAGGGATGAAAATCCGAAGTCCACAAGGTGGACGGATATAAACTAAGTCCACAAGGTGGACAGATATAAATTAAGTCCACAAGGTGGACGGATCATCCCAAAGGATGAAAATCCAAAGTAAACAAGGTGGACGAAACATCCAAAATCCACAAGGTGGACGGATCATCCCAAAGGGATGAAAATCCAAAGTCCACAAGGTGGACGGATATAAACTAAGTCCACAAAATGGACAGATCATCCCAAAGGATGAAAATCCAAAGTCCACAAGGTGGACGGAACATCCTAAATCCACAAGGTGGAATGGATATAGACTAAGTCTACAAAATGGACGGATATAAAACTAAGTCCATAAGGTAGATGAACCATCCCAAAGGATGGATTTACTAAGTCCAATAATGGACAGATATAAACTAAGCCCACAAAATGGACGGATCATCCCAAGAGGATGAAAAGTAAGAAGTCTAAAGTTAGACGGAGTCTAAACTAAGCCCATAAGGTGGACGGACCATCCCAAAAGGATGAAAAGATAAACAAGTCCAAATAATGGACGGATATGAACTAAGTCCACAAGGTGGACGAATATAAACAAGTTTAGTATGAGAGAATAAAACTGAGTCCCAAGATGGACGGATACAAACTGAGTCCAAAAAGGGGACAGGACCTCATGAAGGATTAGATAAAACAAACGGATAAAAACAAAACATCAAAAAGGTCGACGGGTCATCATAACTTAACATGAATAAAAGCCCTTATAGGGAAATGTTTACATTACCCCAAAACATGACGGGAAATCATGAAATTGTTCTCCACATATTCTTACATTAAAAAAAAAAAAAAACACTACTAAATTATTACAAACTATCAGCCTTCTGCGGGAGTGTCTTTCTCCTCAGTATGACGGGCTTGATCATCCTTCGGACCACTTTCGACTACCGTCTGGTCAACAGGAGCTTCACAGTTAAGGGAGTCTTCACCGAAAAGATCGTCTGTACCGTCTGATTAGGCGGGCTGGACGGATGTCTGCTCTGTGGCATTAATGTTGACGGTTGACAAATCCAGCTCTGGATTCAAGGCCTTCACCTGACGAACGGCATCGTCAAAACCGTCGTTATATGAAAGGCTAAGCTCTGTAATAAGGGCCTCGGAATCACGATATTCACATACCGCGACCTCCTTAGCTTGACGGACTTCCTTGTCTTTATCCTCCAAAGCTTTCTTCAGGCCCTTCGTCAACTTGATATATTCGTCCCTTGCTGTTTCAGCCATTTTGAGTTTTTTATCCTAGACGACCTTCCAGGTCTTCAACTCGAGTAGCTCGTCCTCCATCACCTTGGCCTTCTCACGAACACGTCCTAAGGTCGTCTCATGGTTAAGACACCGTCCCATCATCCCTTTCATCATAATCATGGCCTGCAAGAAAACATAAGAAAAAAAAAAAAGGAAGAAGACGGACCACGTGACGACGAATGAGTTACCTGAGCAATGCTAAAAAGTGTCGTCTCGCCCATCGCCTCCGTCGAATGGTTACACAAATCCTCATAATCTTCAGCCATTATGATGGACGAAAGCCTCTCAAGGGTGTATTTGGAATCCTCGCGGAGTAAAACGGGTGGCTTCTTCTGGCTTCCGGACAGACCAATCATTAGGCCCTTACCGGCCCCATGCTTCACGGGTGTGACCGTCTTAGACCCCCCGACCAGCAAGCCAATGACGGGCCCCAAAGGAACCTTAGGCTTTTTGGGTGCACGGTCTCCCTTTGACGGTTGTTTCCTCTTAACTGCTTGCTTGCTGGGGCCTGTCCCCATAGGGTTCGCACCAGTTTCTTTGTTTTTGGCAGCTTGTAATCTGATAGCCGCCCTCCTTTTAGCATCGTCCATCTCTGTAAAGGTAGACGGGTGTCAAAAGTAAAAACGAAATAAATTTGGACAAGGAAGAAAGACGGACTTACGTTGACGGGTGCGCTCTTCGTACTTAAGTGCCACTGGAGTTGGCTCAGGTCTGTCATAATACCAATTGATTGTGTTGAGGTTGACGAGTTTTGCCTAGGTCCGTTCTTCTAGTTTGGACTTTGCAAAAATTTTCTCAAGGAAACTGAACTCCTCGAGTGTAACTTGAGGGCGCCGTCGAACTGCACAAAAGTAGACGGACGTTAAAAACATATAAATTATTAAGCAAGCTTTTAAAAGTTGTTATATGATGGGCTCATACCAGACTGGTTTAATACGCCCCAAACTTTGTCGACGGGCATGTAATCCATCTCCCCTGGATGACACATCCAACCGTCGCCCTCAATGAAAAAATAGCGGCTCTTCCAGTCTCTATTCGAGTCCGGGGTTTCATAAATTACTTTCAAGACGTGGCTCCTAGGAACAAAACTATACATCCCCCTTGATTTATCTATCTCGTATGGACGGTGCAGTGGAGGAATTCCCTTATTGTCAACCTTCTTCCACCATCGGACATAGCCCCGTACAAGACTTCCATTGCTATGAAGACCCTCCAGGCATTTAGGGATAACTGGCTGACGGATAAGCCTAGGTATCTTAGGAGTTCGCGGTGCAAGGAGCTCAGAGGAAATCTGAGACCTGCCTTAAGCATTTGCTCGTACACTCCTACGTCGTCTACCCCCTCGTAATAACATTTCTCTGATGTATAGGGCAGACGGATAGGGATGTAGTCTGGGATTTGATAATTGGCCCTAAGGGTTTTAAAATGAGTTTCCTTGATGGTGGATGTGAAGGCATTTACCGTCCATTCTGGAAGCATGATGCCCTAAGTCCATCAGCCCCCACGACGGATCTAACTATTTGATCTTCATCATCGGCAGAACCCTCCTCTATCTCGATCATCTCCATATCCTCATTTGTTGAGGATGGGGAAGATGAAGACGAACTCCTCTCCTCGCTTAAATCGTCTTGGTCTTTGTGACCTGACGGGTATACCTCTTCATAATCCGCCCCGTCACGGACAATTGACTGATTACTTGACGCACTAGACATTGCCTACAAGTACGACAGAACCTAAGACTCTGATGGGTCTAAGAATGGATAACAGAAGTAAAGTTTTGAGCTATAAAAGTAATGCGACGGTAAGAAAATATGAAAAAGGGTACTTACCAATCAGTACGTGAACGAAGGAAAGTTGGTGATGACGGACGCTATATTTGTATAGTGTGTTCTGACAAAGATGACGGATTGCGCTCTGACAATTGAGTTTTGGCTGAAAGTGGGAATATGAGAGTCGAAGGTTTGATATTTATAGGGAAGGTGCACGGAAGACGAAGCGACGCTTCGATCCCATACAATTGCCTGTTGAAGATTGACGCGTGTCATGAACCATTAATGCATTCCAGATCTTGTCAGCGGCACGAAATATTGACGGTGTATACCTTGGAACCGTCAACCTTGAAAGACTTGGAACCGACGACCCACAGGCCTCTCAACTGTCACCCCCATTGACGTAAACCGTCACCCCATGCTTCCATCGACTAAAGTATGACGGACCCATGGGGTGAAGGGGGCAACTGAAGGGGTAGAATTTGGGCTAAAGATGGGCCTAGCGGTCATCAGCTGTGGGCCGACAGTGGACGGGCCCATCATTTGCCAAAACTATAAAAATGGATTCAATATGAAATATCAGCAGGTCTAAGGCCCATGAGGAAGGCAGAAAGACCCTTGGTATGAATACTTGCGACACACTTCATAGAGTTCGAAGACAAATAGAATTCTAGTACAAAAAGGATTCTACAGAATGTTCCCTATAAGGAAAAGACTTCTGCGCCAAGGGTGAGACATCGACCTCCTACTACTATAAAAGCCCCAATACCATCATAAATCGAGGTACGCATAACTTACCCTCTCTAGCACTCTAAAGTTGTGAGAATATTTCTGACTTAACCTTCGGAGGGTATTTGGCCGGCACCATACTGGTGCTCTCTGTTGGGTTTTCTTCTTTGTGTTGTGCAGGTTCACATTCGAGCGCGTAGGTATCGTGTGGCTCACTGGTGAATTTCTCAACATCATCAATAACTAATATACCGAAATTAAGAACTTAATCTGCGGAAGGGTGAAGTCTTCTTTTACTTCACAAATAATTGAGTATGTTTTATTGTTAACTACCCTAAAAATATATGGATTTGTTTTAATTATAAAGCTAGAATATATAATTTATTTAAAAAATGAAAAACAAATTGAAAATCAAACTAGAAGAAAAATAAAAAACTTTGAAACTGATACTAACATAAAGTATAGAGAAAATGAATTATTAGAATTTTGTGAATTTGGGGGTATCATTTGTCATTTTTAAATCATAGAAACTCCACAGCAAAACAAAGTTACGGACACAATGAACATAATCTTCATAGAAAGGGCTAGATGTATGAGATTGAATGTAGAGTTGCCTAAGGTCTTATGGGTAAGACGATCAATACAACAAATGTCATTATCATCAATAGATCTCCCTCAAACAAATTTGTCTCAAATAATTTTACTATACAAAACTCTCACTCATATGAGAGGTTGGCACCTTTTGGTGTTTCTAACAAAAATATTTAGGGTTCAAATCCCCTCCCCCGTTGTAACTATCAAACTTAGCTTATTTAATCTCTCTCTTAATTCTTGTGTTATGATCCTAGTGTTTCACATTGTTTAAGTGTATCCTTAAACATGTGTTTATAAGCTCTTGAGTACCATCCCTTGCAAGCCGATTTTCAAGGATAAGTTCTACCCAGAGGTTTGTAACATCTTGGGATGGAAATTAAAACTAATAACCACAATTGAAAATTGCTTTCCACCTTGTTATGGAGAGATTTTCCAAATCCCTTTTTCTTTTAAATGAATAATTTCCTTAAGATATCTTTTAATTTTTTTAAAAATATTTTGAGAGATTTTTTTGAATTTTCAATAAAACGAAACTAAAAATAAAAAAAAACAAATAATTCCTTATGCCAGTTTAAATGGAGGGGGAGTAGAGTAGAGTTGAGTTGACCGGCAATTGGCTGCAATTTTCAGCTAACTTTACTCTACTCTCTCTTTCTCCTCTTCCATCCAAACTGGCTATTAAGAAAAGATATTGAAGTGTTTCATATTTGGAGAGGTCTCACCCATAGAAATTGGTGAATGTCACGTAACTGTAGTAAGGCGTAGTCTCTTTTCAACATATTTAGTGGATGATTTTGATGTTGTGATCCACATTTTGGAAAAAAAAAATCATTATAAACACTAATTCACCATTTCACATTAACAATCTCATTAAAAAATCACCTTAAGAACACCTCTTCCCATATCTTTTAGGAATAGAAATCTCCAATCCCATTTTTAGTATTTAATTTTATTATGTGTTAAGAACAAAGATCCTTTTTTTGAAATAAACACACACGAGGAAGACAAAGCTAGAGCTTTTATATGGACACAATCTATATGGAGTACAAGTAATATAAGTGTATTGCAAGTATAGTGGGCCCAATGGGCTAATAGACTAACTAACTTATATATTAACACTCTGTCCCAACTTCTAGTTTGAGATATCTAAGAAAAAATTCAACTTCAACAACATATATTCTATGTCAAAGATTGTTAAGAGCTCGTTTAGCAACAAAAAAAAAAAAAGATTGTTAAGAGCTTGGTTGCGGAGGTAACTGTAAGTATGGTTTCTCTTTCTTATTTTGCCCGCATGCGGAATCCCAGTTTATATATGTCACTATATATTTTTTATTTATGCTTTCTATTGTTGCTTTGATTTGCATGAAAATTTCAGTGAAAAATGAAAAATATAAACACGCACGCAAATCTCACTATAGTTGTAGAAAATTAATACAGGATTTACACAAATACTCATATCTAATGATTCTAATCACCGTATGTTTCTCTCTCTCCCAGTGATGGTTGTGGACAATAACATGGAGGAAAAGAAAAGGTATTCGTCTATATTTTATGCAATGAAATTATGAGAACCACAGGGTACGCAGCAATTGCCAGTTTCGCTGTGTGGTTGATAATTCAGTTTATAATGAGGGCGATGGAACATCCAAACCTAGTTGCCAAATCAATATTTGCATTAATATAATTGAGTATGACCTTCACTATTGTTCTCATTGTCCTAACTCTTAATATCATTCTTTTTCTCCTCCTAGCTATGGCAGCTTGCTACTATACTATGACCCAAGCGTTGAGGAAACCCAGTTTCTTAGAAACTGTTATTGCTCAGATGCACTAGACTGATTTTGAATTTTATTAATGAAGTAATGCAGTAACTTATTATTAAAAAAAAAATTTAATTAATTGATGGAGGCGTTTATAGTCACAATCTTTGTAGACAATGTTTAAATTTCAATGAAAACTAGTGCAAATTCTCCTCCTCCCAAAAGTACTATTAAGTTTTGCTTTAAATTTATATATATATATATATATATATATATTCTTTTTCTTTTTCTTTTTCTTTTTCCTGATTTATTTATTTACTTACTTATTTCCACCATTACCTCTGGCTAGCTTCTTCTCAACAAAAAAAAAAAAAAAAAAAAACCAAACCAAACCTCTGGCTAGCAATGTTTGATCAATATAAGAACAAAATTTTAAGATGTCACTTCAGATTATAAAAATTAGGCCTCGATTGGTTTTGGAGTCAATTTCTTCTTAGCATGTAATTGTAAAGGAAGCAATTAATCTGTTATCATAAAAGAGTGAAATGATAAATAAATAAATAAGAACCCTAATGTCTTGCCCATTTAATGCTCTTTTCTATACTACTATTTAAGGGGCTGCCCCTATTTGAATCGGATTTTTTTTTGTTCTAATATACCCTTATTTCTCTAGGTTTACGTAGAGATAAAACTAAAGGATAATTTGGTAAAATACATGTCTAACTTGCACTAAAATATTGCCTATAAAATAGGAACACTCTCCCACTAACCCACTTTTTTTTTTCTACTTTATTATTATTTAAAAAAAATCCCACGTACTGATAGTTATATAAAAAAAAAAACACATTTACTGATAAAAATAAATAAATAAATAACACACGTAAATGTCCACTAACCCGCTTTTATTGTTCTTTTTTTTAAAAAAACTTTATTATTATTTAAAAAGAAAAAAAAAACGCCCCACGTACTTATACTTATTAAAAAAAAAACATTTACTGATAAATAAAAAAAATAAAAAAAACTAACACACGTAAATTTCCACTAACCCACTTTTATTGTTTTTTTTAATACTTTATTATTGTAGGGTCAATTTTTGTAGCCCAAGCCCAAAAGTTATGGATTGTGAGCCCAATAAACTCAAGACAATGATTTTGTAGAGCGTGGGTGAAATAACTGGGCTGGATGTAAATTAAACAAGAGCTGATTATGGTATTTACGACCGATCTAACATGCAATCATGTTCGGACAAGGGCAAATATGAAAATCCGAAGAGACATTTTATTGAATGAACTTTAGTTACAATTCTTGGAGTTACAATAAAGATGTTTTCTTCTTCCCTCTTTTTTTTCTCCCCCCATTATCAGAGGCCTCTCCCCCTTATATAGTGCCCTCTCCCTTCATCTTCATCGTCCACTTGTTCATCATCTAGACGTCCACTTGAGTGCATGTCCCATCATGTATCCTCTTTAGGCTTGTGTGAGTGGCGGTAGCTGAGATTGTACTGTTCAAGGGTCTTCTCCACATTAATGCGGCCAGAAAGGTAGGTGCAGTGCATTTAATGTGGTGGTTGAAGTTTGTCTTCTAGATATTTCTCCGTTCCTACTATCCTCATGCGTGCTTAAGGTTCATCTTTGTCATTAGAATTGTTTGGAGGATTACTTGAACTTCCCAGACATCTATTTGACCAAGTTCCTTCGGATCTGAGGATAGTGGCCTCTTCGAACAATTAAACATCTCCTCGGACTATACCCCCCGTTTATCTCCAGGCATGTTTCTTTCACGTGGGCTTCTTCTCGAGTACTCTCGTCTCTTCGGACAAACAGTAACCCTCGAATAGGGTCTTAGGCCCAATATACTAGGTCGGGCTTTTCACCCCCACAATTATTATTTAAAAAGAAAAAAACACCCCCCGTACTAATAGTAAAAAAAAAAAAACTAACACATGTAAATGTGGGTGTTGTGTTTACATACATCTACAGTTATTGCAAAAAAAAAAAGAAATTTAAATCTCCCCAGCAATTATAATGTTATCAAACTACTTCCCATCTCTTCCATAAAAAAGAAAATACTCACCATCTCCATACTCAAGTCCCTACTTTTTATACTAAGAGGAACAATAGTAATAGGTGACTACATACCAGAGGAAGCCACTTAAAAAGGTATTTTATCATCATTTTCTTTCCATTCATGTCAAATAATTTAAGCTTTTATGTTTTTTCAAATCTCTGTCACCAAATTCTATTTAATACCACTGATCTATAGCTTCTTTTGGAATATAGCTTCCATTCATGTTTGTTTTGTTTTTTTTAGAGATTACGCTGCTACTTGCTTTCCTAATCAAACACAAACTCTAATAAAGTATCTTAGAATCATTGATGGTGGATAAGTTTTGACCAAGACCATCACTACTTTCTTTGGTAAATTCTTCCAAAAACCTAAATCAAAATGAATTATAGACACTTTGTATTTTTTCTTGCCTTTGAATTGTTTTTTTAGTTTTAAATCACATGCCCAATATATGGATACTCAAATGCACATTTATGACACGCACATTAAGTTGATAGAAAAAGAGTGAATTTATAGTAAACTCTTTAATAACACGAACACTAGGTACTTGATTTGTTGATTAAAGTTTTTTTTTTTTTTAATACTTGGTTTAACATTAATTCTTTTATTTTTCTTAGGTTGACTTGATGTACTCACAAATTTATTGGATTGCATTGAAGAGGCATTGGAATGGAACATTAGCATTGAGGAGGTATTGGAATGGAATTTTAGATAAGTTCGGATGAGAGAATTTATAAAAATTATTGTATGATTCAACCTCACATGAATGAAGTGGTTGTTATTTAAGAAATTGTTGTAAAAAAATTCCTTTTGTAACAGAAACTATATTTATCATTTGTATAATTCTACGTGAAATTCATTTTACACTTTTTTTTTTAAGTATTAATTTACTATGGTATCGAAAATGTTACTTACCTTTTCTTGGTTTTAAAGGTAGTTGATAAATTTTAAATTTAAACTCTTTTTAACTATTATTATAGATGTGTAGTAAGTGGCTAACTTTTAAGATTAAAAAACTAAATTTATGGATTAAAAAAAATTGATAACTGTTGAGCCTTTCCTTTAAAAATAAAAAATAAAAAAAAACTATGAGCCTTTTATTGTATATTAAAAAAACAAAAACAAGTAGTTGCAAAATTTTAAAATTAAGCTTTTATTTACTTCTTTTATGGATGTGTAGTAAGTGGTTAAATTTTAGGATTAAAAAACTATATTTTAGGATTAAACAAAAAATGATAACTGTCATAAATAAAATTTAAAAAAAAAAAAAAAAAACAACAACAACAACACCACCACCACCACCAACACCACCAATTGAAAATGTCAGCCTTTTACCATAAAAAAATAAAATAAAAAGGTATAGTTGTTAAATTTTAAATTTAAGTTCTTTTTAACTTTTTGTTATGGATGTGTAGTACATGGCTAAATTTTAGAATTAAAACACTACTGTGGGCTACTTTTTTGTACTCCCAGGGAAACTATTTGCGTACTCCCTAGGAAACTTTTTGCAGTCCCACATCGAAGACAACTCTCCCCACTTGCTGTCTTATAAGCGTGAAACCGAAGGAGTAGTGTACCATCAGTTATTGTGGACTATTTTTTTGTACTCCCAAGGAAACTATTTGCATACTCCCTGGGAAACTTTTTGCAGTCCCACATCAAAGACAACTCCCCCCACTTGCTGTCTTATAAGCGTGAAGCCGAAGGAGTAGTGTACCATCAGTTATCTACATTTAAAAAAAAATAAAAAAATAAAAAAATCTACAACAACACCCAAACAGAAACAAATGTGGATCTTGGATGCTTTTCATTTAACAAAAATAAAAGAGAAAAAAAAATACTAACACAAAAAAAAAATGGTAGCCTTTTACCATAACAAAAATATATAAAAACTATTAAAATTTTGTACATTGTTTTTTTATGGATGTGTAGTAAGTGGCTAAATATTAAGATTAAAGATAAGTACTAATAACTAGCCTCTAAGCACGCGCTCACGCGTTTGCAAGTGAAATAATTTTTCATCACACTCCTAGATTTTTTTGTGATTGAAAAATGTAATAATATCAAATTATAATGGATGTAAATTATTAACTTTTTCTCAAAAAAATAGAAGAGCGCGTGCTCATAGGCTAGTTAAATTATTATTGTTCATTGGTCTTTTTTAAGTGGGCTTTTCTTAGACCATGCCCAACGTTAACAACAGATTAAATTGCACAGTATTGGGTCTCCAATCCCAATTACATTTAACGCAAGGCACTATACGCATTGGGCTCATGACCCAATAGGAATGGCAGACTACAACACGTGGTATTGAGCCTCAAGACCAAATAAAACCCAAAATCCCTTTTACATTTATTTGGGTTTTTTCTTGTCCAAACAAATTAACAAGCTTTCAATCTTCACATCAAAAAATTAAATAAATATTAACAAGCTATTAAGAGCAACTACATCAGTTGATGCAAAGTTTTTTCTATTTTACACATTTAAAACCTTTTTTTTTTTTTTACACACCCATTTTCACAAAACACTCACATCAATTTATCTATTCTACACATTCATTTAATAAAATATTCATTTTTTCCTACTGTCATCTCTCTCACAAACCCAAGACAACCCATACAACCACCATCATCCAACCACCCAACCCTCATCATCAAGCCACACAACAACCCAGCCACCATCCCATTCAACCAAGCTACCATCAATGAAATTCACATACCCATTCAACCGAGCCACCATCATCACCATCATCAACCTACCCAAATCCAAAGATCCAAAAACCCATTTATCAGAAAGAGTGAGGGACGGTGGTAAAGGTCAAAGAGAGTGAGGGACGGCGATGACCTGAGCAACAACGAGCGACAGCCTGAGTAACAACGAGATCGACGCCTCCGGCTTGAGCAACAAGATCGAACCCACTAATCAAACAACGAGATCGACGCCCTGAGCAACAAGATCGAGCGATGTCGGCTGGAGCACTAAGCACTAATCGATGCCTCTGGCTTGAAGCTTGAGTTAGAGATCGATGCCTCCAGCGATTTATGAGATGAGAGAAAGAGAGTGAGGTGAGAGAGAAACAGAGAAGAGAGAAAAATTATTAAAATATTTAATGCACATGCTACAGTAACCGTGCATATATGCACGATTACTGTATCAATTGTGCATAAATGTACAATTTTACACCCACTGATATGAGGTTTTTTTTTATTATCAAAATGTGTAAAATGAGCATCTTTTTCTATTTTGCACAACTTTGCATCAACTGATGCAGTTGCTCTAAGGCCGCATAGCATTCCAGCAAATGGCCTATAAGCTCGCTTTTTCTTTTGATATATGTTTGCAAAATAAAGCACCCTAAGGGCTGTTTGGTGGCAGATTTCAAGTATGGTTGTTTAAAAAGATGTGAAAACTGTGGTTTAAAAAGTGTTGTGAAAATACGTGTTAATATTATTCATAATGCAAAAAAAATATGTTTGGTACCGTATTTTGAAATGAGAATAAACATAATTGTGTGTTTGATACGTGTATGTATTTTTTTTTTGAATTGACGAGTATAATAAAAGTATTATTATTTTATTTGAAGAGAGAGAAATTTTCCTCATTTTATTTGATGAGTATAGTACATGTAGTCTTATTAGGTGGGGCTTACAATTTTTAATATATTTACAAAAGTGCCATTAAACAGCGTTATATGAAAACTGAAAACTGATATGAAGAGTTCTCTATATTCAATGTTCAAACACTCTAAAAAAAAAACCTAACTCAAACACTCCTAAACTCATTGTTTTACGTTTTTTGGCCAATAGTTTTTAGTGTTTAAACACTGAAAATTGTTGTTTAAAATCCTTTACCAGACAGGATCTAAAAAAGCAATAACCTTAGGGCCTGCTTGGTAGCAGAGTTTAAACCATTGTTTTTAGTATTTAAGTGTTAAAAACTATGGGTCTTAAAAAAACAAAAAAACAAAAAAAAAAAAACACACACACACACACACATGTTTGGTAATAGTGTTTAACAAAGAGCGTTTCAGTCACAATTCCCAATTTAGAGTGTTTAATGTATTTTGAGAACACTTTAAGTGTTTTCAGTTTTCAACTAACAATTTTGAGTGACATTGTTATAATTATTTTGAAAACCGTGTGACTCACATGATGTTGACAATACAAAACAAATAATTATACTAAACACTCAATAGTGTGTTTTCAATTTTGAAAAAAAGTTACAGAAACATGGTACTAATTACATTTTTTTTTTGGCATTACGACTACTCAAAATACTTTATTTTTACTATACTTTTTAGATCACAGTTTTCACATAATTTTAAAAACCAATACTTAAACATTGCTACCAAATAGTCCCTTTGGTGTGTCTCAATAGCGTTGAGCATTAAATGCCTAACAACTCTAACCCACCTTATTTAGCAAAAGCTCCTCCATTTTGATAAAACCAAACTAAACCTAAGCAACTAAAGATCCCAAATTAGGTAAAAGTATTACCAACTCACTTGCCTATGCAAGTTCTTTGCCCAAGGTGCAAAGAGCTATATTATCACTTATCTGCATAAACAATCCTTTTCAGTAAGGTCAATCTCCCTTCGGTATAAATAGGGTAAGAGTACTATGGGCACAAGCTCCTGTGACAAGTGGTTTCCTCATGTGAAGTACGCATTGACCTAGAGTGGACTGGGTGGAAGGTGAAAAAATGGAGTTGCCACTTGGTTTAGGTCCAAGAACCAAATTGGGTCTTTTGGGTCACTTACTTACTTGCATAGGTCTACATACGAGATTATGAGTCCGGAATTTAGGTATGACTTAGGAAGGTGTTAGGCACCCAAGACCACCCAGCATGTGGGTCGGCCTCCATTCTGTGTTGTTAGGCCATATTTAATTAACGAGTTTATTAATAAAACTCTAATCTTTATCCTAAATATACATCATGCACTATGCACTTAAATAGAAAAACACAAAACATGTTAAATATCACATAATAACAGAAAATTAAACAAATTAAACAAAATCAAACATATGATACCAAAAAAGAAAAGATAACAATTAAATAAACACAAAAGGAAAAATATCACAAATAAACTAAACGCGGTAAGATTGACCAAACAAAAAAATGGAAAGCAGGTAAACATGAATAATTAACCTAAATAGAGTTAAACAAAATCAAAGAACACATGGAAAAATGATTAAAACAATAAAAACAAAATTTTCGTCAAATCTAGGTTCAAGGGTGTGTACGCGTGGTCGAAACTATGCACACGCATACTTGATGATGCGTACGCATCCTTTAGCACAAATCTAAAGGAAAAAAAAAATCACATTTTACAAGATTTGAACAAACAAAGGTATAGCATGTGAGATCAAATAAGCATGTTATAAACCCTAAACACTAAACTAACATAAAGAAATAAAAAAAAAAATCAACATAAGCAAATAACCATGAACAAACCAAATAAATATACTAAACTAACATAAAATAAATAAACATGTTAAACTTTACATAAAACTAAAATAATAAAGCAAGAACAACCAAAACAGATTATAATTAGCCCAAAATTAATTTAATACATATCAAACATAATTAAAAACATCAAACAAATCAAACATAACAATTAGAATAAACTATATTAAGAAACTCATATAAATCATATTAAGCAAAGGAGGTGTTTATGGAAAGAACATTCACCTTGCTTAGGATCACGAGTTTGAGGTTTTTAACCGACCCCTCAGTGCCTATAACACAAAGATTAGATTGAGAGAGCAAGAATAATCAAATGAACACAATAGTTTAAGTAATCACAACTCAAGAACAAAAGGTTTTGAGAAATAGGTTTTGAAAAATTAAATTAGAACATTAGTTTCAGCCTTTGTAAAACTACTAGAGAAAGGTTTTGAATCTGTAAAAAACGTACAAAGGTGTTGTGTGTGTGTTTATTAAAGATGAACTTGGGTTTTAGAGATGGAGGAAAAAAAATAAACTCTCTCTAGCTAGGATTTGGATTGGAAATATAAAGTGAGTATTTATACATTAAAACTAGGGTTTTTAGGGCTTTTTAAAGGTTTTTGGACGTTCCCAAGTGTTTAGGGGCCAGCCCCATCAAAGAATGATGTTTTGGAGGCCCAAAAATTATGTTTTAAGGACCTAGAAATGTGCTTGTGTACGCAAGTTTTGTGGGTGCAAGCACCCTTGATTCATGCGTACGCATGCTCCTAAAAAACCTTTATTTTGGCTGATGTGTTGGCCTAATTTCAAATGATCATAACTCACTAAATATAAATCCAAATTAGGCAAAATTTTTATTCAAATTGAAGCCTCGGATGTATAATTTCCAAAAGAAACAAATCTCACTTAAAAATTCTTTATGGATCAAAAGTTATGATCAAAACAGTGAGCAAATATCATTTTTTCAACATCGTTTTCAAAGAGATTTAAGCAATTTTGAGTTGTGATTACTTCCAAATTATTGTAAACTCTTTAATTACCCTTAGTTAACATATGTCAAGCATATCATTGGGACTAGAGACCAAAAGTTATTAACGAGTACAAAATAAGGTATCTACAAGTACCCAAAACTCTAACAAACAGTAAACCATCAATTCTTCAAATGGTCATTCCACACTAGCCATAGCATTCCCATCCAGGCTTTACTTTGTGTTTTTATCTATTTTTCCTCTATCTTATCACCAAAAGCTTAAAAATAGTTCCACATCCGAAGCTCTATTCTTATTCATATTTTTATATTTTGCTAAAGTAAGTTCTAAAAATAGATATTGTAATAAGCTTTATCACTTAAATACTGTTATTTTACTATACTCTTATTATTTTAAACTTAGATTTCTCTCTCTCTCTCTCTCAAATAGAATTAATAAAATGTAAAGAGAATAGAGTATGGGATGGGCAAAATGGGTAAATACCCTTAATTTTAAAACTACGTAGCAAAATACCAATTTTTCCAATATGTTGAGTTTTATTCATATTTTGCCGCTTCAATACTTAAAAATAAACATAGAACTCGATTTTGAGGATATCGTATTTTATACAAAACTCGATTTTGTTAAAATTGAGTTCCAAAATAGGAGCATTTTGCTAATTACTTTAGAAAGAGAGGTATTTTGCTACATAGTTTTAAAATTAAGAATATTTACTCATTTTGATAGTATGGGGATGTAGGATATATTGTTAAAAGTGAAAATATAATACAGCAAGATAAAGCAACTTTTTAGAGATGCAAAATGTTTTTGTTTTTTGGGCATTTTCAGATGGGATATTCTCCCATAAAATCTTCATTTACATAACTCCTTCCAACCAAACTGTTAAGGCTTTACTAATTTGGAGTTTTCCAGCAGCATCACTGGTTTAAAGTTTCCTATTTTTTACTTTCCAGCGAGAGAGAGGATCGACCATATAAAGCACACGTAATTTTATAATCATGTCCTCCCATTCTCTAGTCTCTACCTAATATTATACTCGCTTTAGTGATTAATTGTAACCCATATTCCTTCTCTAACTCGAGGTCAGTCTCCCTACGGTATAAACATGAGAAAAGTACCCCAAAACTCCAATAGGCAGCGCTCCATCAATTCTTAAAGCAATTAGTCCATAGTTTTATGTATACTTTGTTTTTGTGCGTGTGTTTTTTATTATTATTATTTAAATGTTATAATAAGGTAGGTTGTACTTGTATACGATTATTTATGCTTTATGATTATTTTCTATTTGTCTTATTAAAGTTTGTGAAAGTTATTTAATATTTTATTTAAGATCTTTTATTTATCAATTCTGCTAATTTTTTTAATAAACATGATCTATTAAATAGTATTTTAGATTTTTTTAATCTATATTGTTATTTCTAATAAACATGACATATTGATTAGTATTTTAATTCTTCTCAAAAAAAGAAAAAAGATTGTTATTTTAATTAATTGTTGGTTTATTTATGACATCATTATAGTTTAACCTCTAATCCAGCCTTAATTCAAACTCAAAACCTTGAAACTTCCCTTTTTTTTTTTTTGAAAAATTTGACGGTTTCATTTTCCATACTATGGTCTTCGGTCCCATGCCATCTTTGACCCCAAGTCTCATATGACTTATTCATCTATTACCAATAGCCTATTGGCCTTCACATGAGCAATTCCTAACCAACGACACAATGTGAAAAAGTTGTATCCCTCAATTTATTGATTACTAAAAATCCTTTATTTATAGAAAAGATTATTAAAAATCCTAGTGAATGGTATTGAATTATATACTATATAATAAAAGTATGGTTTAAAAAACTATGGTTGCACAGTGACTCTAACTAAGACTCTATTACACGAGTTTGGCTTACCTCCAGTATTTTTTTAACTAGAATTTCATTTTGTTTTAATGAGAGACTGTCACGTCACCCATTAACTAAAAAAGTGGAGATTAAAACTCACTACCACTTATCATTGTATATTTAAAACAAAATGACATATCCAGTTAAAAAAGTACTGGAGGTAAACCACCCCTATTACACAAGTTAAACAATTTCAAATTCTATTACCAAATTTACCCTAAAAAATTATATTACCAAAATTTTAAAGTAGTTTAAAATAAATTAATATTTATTTAAATTATATATCATAATTTGTGTATTAATATATATTAAAACTTACCCATGTATTGCACGATATAAATGAATGCGCTTTTTATTTTTGACTCATTAGTTTATTTTAAGTGAAAATCTATTAAAATTTCAAGTGACTCATAAATTATGGATATATTAATCAAATATATTTCATTTATTTATATTTGCAAAAAGTCTAGAGAAATATATTCTTATACCTTCTTCTCTAAAAAGAATATACTCTTATACATACTTTGCCACAACTAGTATACATGTCAAGTGGTGATTTGATTAATTTTCACAAATATCAGTGGTGATCCTATGTGTAAATTATGTAATCTAATCATACTATAAGAGATGAAAATCAAGGAGTAATAGAAAGCTGAACAGAGAGCTACACAAAACTCAGAAAGAGAGAGAGAAGAGAGAGAGCTTCTGGAAAATGCTTTCTATTATGACCGAGAGAGAAAATGAATTAATTGAATGTTACTGTACACTGATCCTTCTTATATACTACCTGTAAGCTAACTGAAGAAACTAATTTGCCTAATTATGCGCTAAGCAGTTATATTAGGCAGTTACAATCCTAACACATGTGACTCTCACGTGTGAGCATAACTAATACAAAAGAATAAAACTACAAGTAGCATAAGTTCTTGTGTCGTTTTTGTGTCACTCTGTTCTATAAGCACTTTACACCACAGCCATTTTATTCCACTGGTTCAGCTCTTGATTCTTGCTTTACTGCTGCTCTAACCTTGACCTTAGTATCTTTACAGCCCCCCTCAAGGTTAGCTTCAAGTCCATGGATGTTGATTATGCTCATTTTGTCAAGTAAAGAAAACAATTGTTGAGCATTAAGTGCCTTTGTCAATAAATCTGCTAACTGTGTGTGAGTTGGAGTATAAAATAACTTAATCACTCGATCTTGCACTTTGTCTCTAACCAAGTGACAGTCTATCTCTATATGTTTTGTACATTCATGAAACACAGGATTCTCTCCTATATACATGGCAGCTTGGTTATCACAGAAAAGTAGGGCTGGTTGAGGATGATATACTTCAAGATCCTTCAATAGAGCTAGCAGCCAGGTTATCTCACATACTGTCACAGCCATTGCCCTGTACTCTGCCTCTGTAGAGGATCTGGACACAATGGATTGCTTTTTAGACTTCCATGACACCAAAGAATTTCCTAAAAAAATGCAATATCCGGTTGTTGATCTTCTAGTATCCACACATGCTGCCCAATCTGCATCAGTGTACCATTTCAAATGAAAATCAGATCTTGAAGACAACAAAATCCCTTGACCAGGACAGCTTTTGATATACTGTAATACCTTATAAGCTGCATCCAAGTGAGGTTTTCTAGGCTTGGACATGAACTGGCTAAGCTTGTGGACTGGATATGCCAAATCTTGCCTAGTAATGGTGAGATATAGTAATCTACCAACCAATCTCCTATAGACTCCAGGATCAGCCAACAATTGTCCATGATACTTACTCAGCCTTAAATTTTGTTCCATTGGAATCCTACAAGGCTTACAAGCTGTCATCCCTGCATCCTTGAGTATTTCAAGGGCATATTTTCTTTGGCACAAGGTGATTCCCTTATCTGATCTGGCCACTTCAAGACCAAGAAAAAATTTCAAACTTCCAAGATCTTTAAGCTTGAACTTCTGATCCAAAAACACTTTAAGATCTTCCACTGCCTTGACATCATTGCTTACAATAAGTATGTCATCAACATAAACTAATAAGGCCAAAAATGATTTGTGAGACTTCTTAGTAAACAAAGAGTAGTCTGATTTTGATTATGTGAAACCATATTGCAAGATTGTAGATAAAAACTTGGAGTACCATTGTCTGGAAGCTTGTTTAAGTCCATATAATGACTTGTTGAGCTTACAAACCAAGCCCCCCTTGCAGTGAAACCCTTGTGGAAGCTGCATGTATACATCCTCATGTAGATCACCATGGAGGAAAGCGTTATGAACATCAAGTTGAGTCAAATGCCAACCTCGAACAGCAGAAACAGCCAACAAAGTTTTGACAGTAGTCATTTTGGCAACAGGAGAGAAAGTTTCAGTAAAATCAAGACCCTCCTGCTGTGTAAACCCCTTAGCTACCAAACGTGCTTTGTACCTTTCAAGACTGCCATCTGACTTATATTTGACCCGGTAAACCCATTTGCAACCCACTGCTTTCTTATGAGGAGGTAATGGAGTGAGTGTCCAAGTATTGTTGGCTTCTAAGGCAGCAATTTCTGTATTCATTGCTTCCTGCCATTTTGTATTTTTGACAGCCTCAAAGTAGGACTTGGGTTCAAGAATATTAGTAATGATGGAACAAAAATTAGCATAAGAAGTAGATAGTTTGGAAGTGGAGAGATAAGAGGATAAAGGATATTTGGTACCTGATGTGGGAGATAAAGAACCTGACTTGAGGGATGAATTGGAGTGAGGAAATTGATCACAAACAACTGAGCTGCACTTGTATGACTCCAGATAGGTAGGAGGCTTATGGACCCTTTGTGACCTTCTTAAAGATGAAGTAGAAGTGACAGTGTCTAGTGTTGGAACAATCTCTGCAATATCAGTTGGAATAGGAGAACTACCAGACACATGAGGAAGATTAGACATTGAAGAGACTTCAATTGGTAACTGATTTATGACAGGAGGATTGGATGAAAGGGAAGGGGTAGGATCAGGAATTGATGCAGGAGAAATGGATTCAGAGATAGATGGAGTGACCTGATTTGGTGCAGAAATAGCATCCGTGACAGGGTCAGAATTTGGAAAAGAAAGCAAAGGATCATGAGGTGAAGCTACTGAAGGAAACAGATGAGGTAAAGGAATGTTGGAATGAGAAGAAGATGAACAAGGATCAGACACAAAAGGAAAGATGGTTTCATGAAAAATCACATCCCTTGAAATGAGAATTCTCTTAGTAAACAAATTAAGAAGTTTGTAACCCTTAACACCAAAGGGGTATCCAAGAAAAACACAAGGTATAGACCTAGGATCAAACTTAGTTCTATGGTGAAGTAAAGTTGAAGCAAAACAAAGACAACCAAAACCTTGAGATGCTCATAAGAAGGGATTTTGCCATATAGTTTTTCAAAAGGAGATTTATTGTTTAAAATGGGGGAAGGCAGCCTGTTAATGATATGTACAGCAGTCAAGACACACTCACCCCAAAGATAAAGAGGGATATTAGACTGAAATCTCAAGGCCCTAGCCATGCTCAAGATATGTTGGTGTTTCCTCTCCACAACTGAATTTTGTTGTGGAGTGGCAACACAAGAATGTTGATGTATAATACCATTTGCAGAAAAAAAAAATCTTTCAAGAAAAACTCAGGAGCATTATCAGTTCTAAACACTTTTATTTTGGTGTGAAATTGTGTACATATCATGTTGTAAAATGAAACAAGCAGTGGCCTAGTATCTGATTTATATTTCATTAGATAAACCCAAGTGGATCTAGTTGCATCATCAACAAGAGTGAGAAAATATTTGAAACCTTCTTGAGTAGGTTTGGCAAAAGGACCCCAAACATCACAATGGACAATATCAAAGGCATTAGAGGAAATGTGATTAAAAGATGGAAAAGGTAACTTTTTCTGTTTAGCAATAGGACAGAGAACACAATCTTTATTACTTTGAAATTGGATTACATCAGGAAGATGGCTGTGCAAAGTATTGAGCTTATTATCAGAAACATGCCCAAGTCTAAGATGCCAAAGAAATGGCTTAGAAACAACAGGAACATTGGAAACAGAGTTTACAAGGGAATCAAAAACAGATTTCAAAATGGAAGAGACTCCTGATATGGATGTGCAATCTGGTGAAACTTGCAGCAAGTAAAGATTGTTGTGCAATTTACCCACTCCAATCGTTTTCCAACATGACAGGTCCTGTATGAAACAAAATTTTGAAAGGAAAACAAGACAACAAGATAGACATTTTGTTAATTTGCTAACTGAGATTAGGTTGAATGAAAAAGAAGGAACACAAAGAACATTCTCAAGAATTAAGGTGGACGTGATTTGAATAGTGCCTATGTGAGTGACAGTAACTTTCTCACCATTAGGCAATTGAACAAAAGTGGATATAGAACTAGTGATTTTGGTGAATAAGGTGACAGAATGAATTATGTGATCTTTAGCACCAGTATCAAGAACCCAAGTCTCACTATTGAAAGCATTTTTATGTACAGGATTAACAGCAAATACAGAATGTTGCATGCTTAAAGTCATACAATCTTGAAACATATGACAAGTATTACCTGAGGCAGTAGTGGAAGCAATTGCAGAATTGGCTGAATGGACACCTTCACAGGAATCAGATGAGAAGGCATGAGTATTGAGTAGAGAAATCAATTGTTGACATTGATCAGCAGTAAATGGAAAATTCCCATTGCCTAGCTGTGCCTCTCCAGTCTGAGATTGATCACCCTCAAAACTGATCTGATTTGCCATCGGAGCCTTTCCCTTCTGCTTATAACCTGGTGGAAAACCCACCAATTTGTAACACTTCTCCTTGATGTGTCCAAGCTTGCCACAATAACTGCACATAGGCCTTCCTTTTCTAGTATTGCCTTTGAAATTCTTGCCAGAATTGCTTGTAAAACCAAAGCTATGATTAAAACTTTGATTTTTAACAGCAAGAGCAATTGTTTCAGCTGATGGACCCAGATTGAAGCCTGAAGATCTTTGCCTTTCTTCTTGAATCACCAAAGAAAATGCCTTGTCTATAGAAGGACTAGGTTCCATCATGAGAATCTGGGTTCGCACTTGGGAATAAGCATCATTCAATCCATTGAGGAATTGCATCAATGAATCTTGATGCTGGAAAGAATTGATCTTATCATCTACACCACAGGTGCATTTGCCACAGGAACAGCAAGGCAAAGGTCTGAAATTTAGCAATTGGTCCCACGAAGCTTGAAGCCCTGTGAAGTAGGAGGTGACTGTTGAATCTCCTTGCATCACAGTAGAAATTTGCTTTTGTAGCTGTGAAATTCGTGGTCCATTTGCCTGAGAGAAGCGATTCTTGAGCACATTCCAAACTTCAAGAGCAGTGTTCCGATAGATCACACTAGCAGTGATGTGAGGCGAAACGCAATTCAGAATCCAAGAAGAAATCATTGAATTGCACTTAGACCATGCCTTCTTCTCCAGAGGAGTAACTGCCATTGAAGCAGTGATTGAACCATCAACAAAACCTAATTTGCTTTTGGCATCCAAAGCCATCTTCATCGCACGAGCCCAAGTAGGATAATTATCCTCTGTTAATGGTTGTGAAACCAAGATCGCACCAGGTGATTCACCATGGTGCAGAAAGAATGGACTACGAGGATCCTCCATTGGTGAAAGTTCATGCTGTGAGGTTGAAGATGAAGCTTGTTGAGGATTGGACGCCATTGAAAACGATTCTGGCTTTGATACCATATAAGAGATGAAAATCAAGGAGTAATAGAAAGCTGAACAGAGAGCTACACAAAACTCAGAAAGAGAGAGAAAAGAGAGAGAGCTTCTGGAAAATGCTTTCTATTATGACCGAGAGAGAAAATGAATTAATTGAATGTTACTGTACACTGATCCTTCTTATATACTACCTGTAAGCTAACTGAAGAAACTAACTTTCCTAATTATGCGCTAAGCAGTTATATTAGGCAGTTACAATCCTAACACATGTGACTCTCACATGTGAGCATAACTAATACAAAAGAATAAAACTACAAGTAGCATAAGTTCTTGTGTCGTTTTTGTGTCACTCTGTTCTGTAAGCACTTTACACCACAGCCATTTTATTCCACTGGTTCAGCTCTTGATTCTTGCTTTACTGCTGCTCTAACCTTGACCTTAGTATCTTTACACATACATTGACAAATATACAAGTTATGTCAAAATGTATGGAATGGTAAAAAATGTTTATCTATCTAGAAGAACTTAATTTTTAGTCCGTTTGTGTCCATAGTTGATTTTATTTTTGGTGGAGGGGTAAGGTATTACATGGTCATTACTCATCAGAAACGTATGGTTTTTTCCTGCTTGTTTGCATCAGATTTTTCTGAAATGAAATTGATGCCCTGATTCTCAAAATAAGAATGGTTGGGCGTTCAAGGTTCAACCGTGAAGTGCCATAAATTTCCTAACCTATAGAAATTAGTTCAGATCTATGTGGAAACACCAAAAAAAAAATTACAAGCTAGTTTACACATTCCAATTTAGCTATGAAGTCATAAATTTTCAGCACAAACCTGTGATCTGCTGATTTGTTAAGACCCAAATAATAAAACTGCAATGGCCCTTCTGTTTTCACAAACCAACTCAGACTTTCCATTTATATGTGACTTTCCAAATTCTGCTCCATTTATATATATGATATTCAACTGTGTAAAAGAGTCAACTCTTTCTCAAGTATCTCTCTCTCATACAGTAATAAAAGAGAAAAATCTCACCTCTCTCTCTCTCTCTCTCAAGTCGCAAGCATCATGGAAAGCAATACTGAAGGCAATCATATTTGGTTTCGAGCTTTCGTATTTGTCACATGTGTTGGGGAGATAAACACCTTGGGGAGCTTCCTTGAGTAATTAATATAACATATAGAAACACACTTTAACCCAAAAGGCCTAAGCCCAATGGGTATGTGCTCAATTATGTTATATTAACCCCTCATTCTTCTCATCCTTATTCAATGTGGGACTTCACTCACACGTGTAACCCAACAATCTCCCCCTCACGTGTGAGTCTCTGCCACTCTGTGGGCTTCAAGACTTCTCTGTGGGCCATGAATAAGTCCTACTTGCCCCCCCTTGCCTAATGGGCTTTTTCACTTCATCAGCGCGTCATCCATGGGTCTCTCGTACGCCATCCATGGGAACCACGTGTCAACCCTGCACGCACATCCATGGGAACTCCGCACGTCCATGTCCATGGGAACCTCGCACCTCATCATTGTTTAGCACCATTTGCAAGCCATGAATAAGTCCTACTTGCTCCCCCTTGACTAATGGGCTTTTCACTTCATCGACGCGTCATCCATGGGTCTCTCGTACGCCATCCATGGGAACCACGTGTCAACCCCACACGCACATCCATGGGAAACCCCGCACGACCATGTCCATGGGAACCTCGCATCACACCATTATTTAGCACCATTAGCAATATTCATTTGTTGGGCTTTTTTTTTTTTTCTGTTTTCTTCTCCAGGATTTTTGTGTGTGGGCCGTCTAGGCTTTCTCTGTCCCCGCTGGGTAGGGACCATGAACACCTCACCACCTTCGCCGCACACCACCATAGGCTCTGATACCAATTGTTAGGGAGATAAACACCTTGAGGAGCTTCCTTGAGTAATTAATATAACATATAGAAACACACTTTTACCCAAAAGGCCTAAGCCCAATGGGTATGTGCTCAATTATGTTATATTAACCCCTCATTCTTCTCATCCTTATTCAATGTGGGACTTCACTCACACGTGTAACCCAACAATCTCCCCCTCACGTGTGAGTCTCTGCCACTCTGTGGGCTTCAAGACTTCTCTGTGGGCCATGAATAAGTCCTACTTGCCCCCCCTTGCCTAATGGGCTTTTTCACTTCATCAGCGCGTCATCCATGGGTCTCTCGTACGCCATCCATGGGAACCACGTGTCAACCCTACACGCACATCCATGGGAACTCCGCACGTCCATGTCCATGGGAACCTCGCACCTCATCATTGTTTAGCACCATTTGCAATATTTCTTTGTTGGGCTTTTCTTTTCTCCAGGATTTTTGTGTGTGGGCCATTAAGGCTTTCTCTGTCCCCGCTGGGTAGGGACTATGAACACCTCACCACCTTCGCCGCACACCACCATGGGCTCTGATACCAATTGATGTGGAGATAAACACCTTGGGGAGCTTCCTTGAGTAATTAATATAACATATAGAGACACACTTCAACCCAAAAGGCCTAAGCCCGATGGGTATGTGCTCAATTATGTTATATTAACCCCTCATTCTTCTCATCCTTATTCAATGTGGGACTTCACTCACACGTGTAACCCAACAACATGCACAGTTGTATGCGGTATGGGGCTATATGTAGCACTCGGAGACATATGCAATAGGCACAACAACCAAAAGGCGACCTTGGTTATCATTGGAATTATCGTGATGATCATATTTTGGGTTATTGGCTTCATAGCTGTTGTAGTAGACTTGGTCGATTCAATCGCTGAATCTTCCAGAAAGAAGAAGGTTGCACCTCTACCAACCTTGGCTTCCGAAGAGCAAACCTTACAGGTCTAGCTACCAAACCATTTGCAGGGGCAGAACTATATGTAAAAAATAATAATAATAATTGAGTTAATTTAGTGGTTATAGAGGCAACTATTTTTCCCCCTCAATTTCATTTGTTATTGTAAAGTTTATTCTTATGATTGATTAAGTTCGGATCATTTGTGGTTTTGAAGATTTCATTGTAATTTTTTTTTATTCACTTAGCTTGGTAAACAATTGGTAATTTATATTAAAAATAAAATTCTTAAGAATTTCACTATGAAGATGCATAATATTTTCATTGAGCATAATTCGTATAAGAGATAATAATTTCTATTTTTATTTTTATATTTTTGTATGTCTAATATTGAATTAAACAACTTTTATATGTTTATTAGGGTTCTAAAAAATGATAAGTTCTCTTGAACAAAATTAGTAAATATACATACAACAAAATTGATAATCTGTATGTTACTGTACGGGATGGTGTAAATTGGTAAAATAATGGGCCAATCTGCCATCATTGCGTGTCCAAGGTATAACAAAATAATAAGAAGGGAAGAAAAATAAAAGATAAAACAAAAATCTTGCTTCAACTAGCTAAATTAATTCAGTATATGACTAAATTGGTTAAAGAGCCCCTTATATGGCTTATACATGGCCAACTTTTGCTTAGCTTTATACGTATATAGGCTTGTATGTATAAAATGAGGAAACATATGGCCATTAGTTATTGTCCATTGCACAGATATTGGGTAAAAATAATAGTAAAATCAGTCAAAGACTATTATAACTATCAAAACAGCATCACTACATGCAATACATGCACATGCATGCATACATAGAAGCACTAATTGCATGTTATTCTATTTTGTCAAAACTCTACCACGTCTTTCGGAAGCCAACATTTTACCCAGTAGGAGAGTGACACGTGCCTATCTTCACTACTATAAAAGAATAAAGGACTCAAGGAAGAAAAATTAATTAGCCATCTCTCTCTTGCTACGATAGAAACCTCTCCCACTTTCTCATTTTTTCTCTTTTCTCCAATGTTTCTCCTTTCTCTTTCTCCATTGCAAAACTATACCCCATTTTACTTACTTTTAAAAAATAGTGAAAAATTCCATTAGCTTGAAACTGTGATTTTCTCCCCCTCCAAATATAGAGGGATTTCACGTTAAAAAAAAAAAAAAATTGTGTTTCATTTTCTATTGCATTGATGTATTAATGTCATGATAGAAATTCAGTGTCTTACCAAATCGAAAATATCACATACACATATTTATAGATTATGATTTATTGTAGATTTGTAGTATTAGAAAATTAATATATATGCACATGCATGTGCGTGTATGTGAGGTTTGTTTTCACTGATGTTTTAATATTATAACTTAGCTCCCAAACAAAATTTTTGACTCTGCCCCATGGCATGAATATCATCATAAACATTTCTTTTTTCTTTTATTTTAATAAAAAAATCATAACTTTATTAGAAAGAAGATAAAAACACTTTTTTTTTTTAATGTCGTAATAAGGCTCCACCTTAACAATCGTATACGCTTGATGGCAAATCTACTTCTATTTTATGTTTTTAATTTTTTGATAAACTTCTATTTTATGTTTTTTAGTATACGTTGTAAACATGTAGTCATTTGTGGGACCTCTACTAGTATACTATTGACTTTTTCTTTCCGACCATAAAGAAATAATGGCCTGTTTAATTTTCTGTCCACTAGGCCTCTTCAATAGGAGGTGATATTTTGTGAGCCCATTACAAGGAGTGGTCAGCTCAAATACGGTGGGTTCCATAGGTGTGTAAAGCCACTCACTGTCTATGAGTGAAGTGGACTTATAAGATAATTATTAGTGCTTCAATAAGCCTTTTTGTCTCACTATTATTTAAACAAATATATTAATTTACAATATTTTAATACTAGTATAATTTTTAAGACTACTTAATTAAAAATTATATGTAAAAGAAAGAAATCATTTCTGTTAGGTTCTAAGGTCTTAGGATTTTATGTATTTAGAACTCTAATGTGTAATGTTGGCAAACCATGATCAAAACATTGTATTTAGTCTTGTTTAGGCTTGCTCAAAGTTGGTTTATTATTGTACAGTTGGAATCGAGTGGCTGCAGAAGTACTTGGGACTTTTGGCCTGGCTCGATCGATCGAAGATTAGACTCGATCGATCGAAAATCGCACAGGTTGAATTTTCTACAGAATTTCCAACTCAGCCCTACTTCATTAAACGTTTAGGGTTTTATGTTTTTACCCTAGGTATATAAACTAAACCCTAGCCACGTTTTTGAGGTTGTCCATATTGTTATTGTTGCTCATATTTGCTGTTTATGTGAATCTCTTGTGAGATCCTTGAGGAGTTTTCCTTCACATAAACTTAGGGTTTTCAAGTTAGAGATAGTATCAACATCTTGATGATCATTATAGTTGCAACCATTGGAACTTAAAAGAAAAGCAAGCGGGGAGCTTGTAGTCCTTCTGTAAGAACTTCAATTCTTTCATAGTGAATTCTTGTTTGCCTTGAGGATCGGTGGGTCAAATCCTCCCCAGGTTTTTACCGTGTGGTTTCCTGGGTGATCATATCCTGTGTTCTTTATTATTTCCGCTGCTTTATTTATTTTATATACATGATATGATTATTTGATTGTTTTAACCTAGAATTGCTTAATTTGACTAAGTAACAACTTGGCTAATTAATCTAGGCTACGCAATTTGGTTGTTTAAGGGGTCTAAATTTCTATCAAGTGGTATCATTTAGCCAACCCTAAAACATGTATATCAAACAATAACTCCCCCTAACATGAATATCTTTGTATTTTCCACACATATCAACATGATTCCCATAAATCAATAATTTCTCCCCCTTTTTGTCACGTATTGACAAAGACAACTCATACAAAGAGTAAACAGTCAACATACGCAATAAAGGATAAGAGAAAATAGAGAATCAAGGGGAACACAAAACAATTCAACTCTATAGAAAATAGAGACAGCTCCCCCTATGAACAACACAGGTTAAAAAAAACTTTTCTCCCCCTATAAAAATAGGAAAAACAAAACAAGTTTTGGGAAAAACAGTTTTGGGGAAAAATAGAATGGGGGGGATCAGCAGCATCACCAACAGGATCAAAGTTAAAAACACATAATCCAAAGTTAAAAACTAAGGTGAGGATACACATGAAGAAAAAATATTCTCTCTTTCAATAAAATGCAAACATGGCATTATGTGACCCATAAACAGTTGCATAAGTAGAGAAAATATTTGCACATTGATTATCTATTAGATCTCATAAGAAAAATATTTTCTACAGTTCACACATAAGAAATAGCATATACTAGAATGTACAAAACTCAAAAATTAATCAATCAATTTTTAAATCAAGTTGAGTACCCAATTTAGCAAAGTGTATGCATGCTATGTGTGAAAACAAAGAGAGATATGACTGCAGGGGTCAAGGATGAGCAGAAACAATAGTGTCCTTTTTATTCAAAACATCACAGGCATCAATAAAATCAGCAGAAGCATGAGCAGAAACATGATCAGAAAGACACTTCAAATTATCCATGACAGCAGGGGTCAAGGATCAGCTCTTAGATCAAAAGATCTAAAACAAACAAAGAGCTACCCGCTCTGATACCACATGATGGGTTATTTAGACCCCTTAAACAACCAGATTGCGTAGCCTAGATTAATTAGCCAAGTTGTTACTTAGTCAAATTAAGCAATTCTAGGTTAAAACAATCAAATAATCATATCATGTATATAAAACAAATAAAGCAGCGGAAATAATAAAGAACACAAGATATGATCACCCAGGAAACCACACGGTAAAAACCTGGGGAGGATTTGACCCACCGATCCTCAAGGCATAACAGAATTCACTATGAAAGAATTGAAGTTCTTACAGAAGGACTACAAGCTCCCCGCTCGACTTCCTAATGCTACCCACCAGTACGAACTTCCTGACACGACCACGCGCAGGCTCCGAATCCACGGACTACTTCTTTCTTGAATTCTTCAATCAGCTACAAGCTCCCCGCTTGCTTTTCTTTTAAGTTCCAATGGTAGCAACCTTGTTGATCATCAAGATATTGACAACCCTAAGTTTATGTGAAGGAAAGCTCCTCAAAGATCTCACAAGAGATTCACATAAACAGCAAATATGAGCAACAAAGACTTAGAGATGTTTGGGTACAAAACCCTAAAAATTAAGCAATTCTAGGTAGCCAAGCATATCTTTGTATGCTAAATGAATATCAAAAACAAAAAGCACATATTATGCTAAATGAATCAATGCAAAAGTAATGCATGATAGTGCAAAAACTAAGCTATAGAGGGTACACAAACAAGAAATATCAATTTCTTAATTAACCCTTGAGTACATGTACAAACTAGTACATACTCACACAAAATCAAAAATAGCTTAGCACAAACTATTCAAGTTTCTCCACAATGTCAAGCATATTCTAAATCAAGAGAGAGATATCATAACTCATGTAATCCTCAAGAAAAATAAACCAAGACACAACATAAAATATTTTTGTCTTTTTGAAATTTTTCAATGTTTTTGGATTTTTGATAAAAATTCCATGTTCAAGCCAATTTTGTCAATTTCAATCTCAATTGAACTTATTTGTTTACTGCATTAGATCATGCATCACAACATTATTAATGTTCATGCATCATATAGATTTTTGTTCTATATTTTTTATTGTGCTAATTTGCAGTCTGCCCTTGGTTTTATTTTCTCTTGTTCTTTTGGTTTTTCCTTTGTGTCTCTGTCCTTTCCTTAGCACTATGCCTAGGAAAACTAGAGCCCGTAGGAATGTTCCCTCACCTTCTCCTTCACCCCCTCCATCCTATGATCGTGAGAGGTTTTCTAGTGAGAAAAACCAAGAGATTTTTGAGAAGCTGAATGTTAGGAGAAAAATTTGGGCTGAGCGTTCTGTTCACTTAGATGAACTTGATCCTGCCATTAGGGCAAACTTTGAGCGTAGGGGCTGGTTACCCTTGGTGGATGTTTCTGATCCTCCTCCACCTTCTGCCTTGATTAGAGAGTTCTATTCGAACCTCTCTATCCGCATCTATGATTCCAACACTCTTGTCCAGAGTTGGATACGAGGCGTAGAGTACACACTTACTCCTACGGTAGTGGCTGATGCTCTAGGGGTACCATGGGTTCGACATCCTGTCTATCCATATGATGTGTCTCCCGAGATTAGTGATGTCTTGTCTTACATCACTGGGACTACTGTCCAGTGGGGTTCTGATCCTCGGATCACCTCTGCTGAGCTCTCTGGGTTACACTATCTTTTCTTTAGGATAGCGTGTCATTCTATCTGGCCCATTTCCCATGTTCACACCATTCCTCTTGAGAGGTGTGTATTTTTGTACGCTCTTGTTACTGATGCTCCTATTAGTTTTCCCCATCTTTTTCTTCGTTCTTTGAACGATGTTTATAGGAGTTCATCATCTGCTCATGCTCTTGTTCATCCTATTTTCATTCATAGGATTCTCCTTCATCTTGATCTTGGTGGCTTCCCTTACTCTGAGCCCGTTCATGTTATTGCTCCTATAGGTGCGTCTTTTCTTAGACAAAGGGCTGCTCATCTTCGAGCTGGTTCTAAACACCCTAGGTCTGAGCCCTTTAGTAGCGCACCTCCTCCTTTTTCTTCTGCAGGTCTTGCTGGTGAGGATGTTACTGATCCAGTTGGTGATGATGCTGCTGCTGCTGATGTTCCTCCACCTCCTTCGGCCGACTTCGATGTTCGTCGTACTTTGGAGACTGTCATGACCGTTCAGGCGGCTCATGGACAGATTTTGGTGGACTTGCTTGATGAGTTTCGTGCTCTACGAGCTGACTTGGCGCGTCTTCATTCACCCTCACCACCTCCTTTTGATGGCGACTTGTGATTGCTCATTGGCATTCCGTCACAAAAAGGGGGAGTGGTATTTTGACTTGTAGAGGGGTTTTTGTAGTTAGGGGGAGACTTTTTGTTTTGAGGAGCTTGTGGAGTTTTTTAGATTGTATCTAGGTGCTTCACCTTGTATATCATTTTTGGGGATATTCATGTTAGGGGGAGTAACATTGATTGATATACTTGTTATATTCATTGATTCTTGTTGCTTTATGATTCACTGCTTATTGATTTATATTTATGAGTTGATCATTCATATATGTCTTTATTTTGTGTTGTGTGAATCTTACAAGAATGTTATACCTGTTGTTTTACTCTTTTCTGTCACACATGCGTTTATGCGTTTGTTGAGTATTTCAGGAATATACAGGTTGATTCAACTAAAGCTGCTGTCTACACTTGCAACTGATGGATAGTAGTTAGGCTGAATTTGAGTTTATGAGCATTACTTTTGTAAAGGGCTTTTACTTGTAAAACTTTGAGCTTTTTAATTATGGTTTTGTCACGGATTGCCAAAGGGGGAGTTTGTTAGGTTCTAAGGTCTTAGGATTTTATGTATTTAGAACTCTAATTTGTAATGTTGGCAAACCATGATCAAAACATTGTATTTAGTCTTGTTTAGGCTTGCTCAAAGTTGGTTTATTATTGTACAGTTGGAATCGAGTGGCTGCAGAAGTACTTGGGACTTTTGGCCTGGCTCGATCGATCGAAGATTAGACTCGATCGATCGAAAATCGCACAGGTTGAATTTTCTGCAGAATTTCCAACTCAGCCCTACTTCATTAAACGTTTAGGGTTTTATGTTTTTTACCCTAGGTATATAAACAAAACCCTAGCCACGTTTTTGATGTTGTCCATATTGTTATTGTTGCTCATATTTGCTGTTTATGTGAATCTCTTGTGAGATCCTTGAGGAGTTTTCCTTCACATAAACTTAGGGTTTTCAAGGTAGAGATATTATCTACATCTTGATGATCATTATAGTTGCAACCATTGGAACTTAAAAGAAAAGCAAGCGGGGAGCTTGTAGTCCTTCTGTAAGAACTTCAATTCTTTCATAGTGAATTCTTGTTTGCCTTGAGGATCGGTGGGTCAAATCCTCCCCAGGTTTTTACCGTGTGGTTTCCTGGGTGATCATATCTTGTGTTCTTTATTATTTCCGCTGCTTTAATTGTTTTATATACATGATATGATTATTTGATTGTTTTAACCTAGAATTGCTTAATTTGACTAAGTAACAACTTGGCTAATTAATCTAGGCTACGCAATTTGGTTGTTTTAGGGGTCTAAATAACCTTCAATTTCATTCTAGCAACTAATTTTAATAATCAATGAGTCATTTGCAAATTAACAATTGTACTAATTAATTTATCACATGACAAAAATGTATTAATTTTCAATGTAGAACATACATATTTTGAGCCACCTATCATAATAAGTATGACATGTACTATGTAGGCTTTACTATATTAAAACACATAATAATTATTATTACAATAGATTATCAAAATAAATATTAAATTTTACTTAAAATTTCTTACAAATTTTGGTAATAGAAATATAGTTGGAGTAAAGTTTTAATTTTTTTAAAAGTTAGGAAAACTATCATAATATTAAAAAATTTATTTTAAATCTCTTAAATTTTTGGTAATCGAGTTTGAGTTGCAAACAATTTTAAATTTATTTTTTGAACAAAGAATTTAATATTTCTTGAAATTTAGGTAATAGAGTTTTACTTGGAATAAACTATCATATTAACTAATAAGCAACTTTCATGTTTTGGTAACAAAGTTTCATTTACACTAAATTATCATGAGAGTGTAACCACTTCTTATAAAGAGAAGATAATCACTTGGCATTACCATAATTTCTAGAACCAACTTTTGTTATATAGTATATGCTTTGAGTTTTTATTATGATTATGTTCATATATTCTAGCATTTTTTTTTTTTTTTGGGAGAAAGAAGACATCCATTATATAAACTTAAAGAGCGGTCAAATCAGCCTGAACAAAAGGTAAAGTGTGAGATGAAACATCTTTCATCCATACAGTACACTTTGACGTGATCAAATCTAGCCTAGCTAAATTATGAGCAACTTTGTTGCCATCTCTCCGAATGTGAGAGTACGACAATTCTGAAAACAACCCTAAAAATAAAGAGACATCATTAATCAAAGGACCATAAGAAATTAAGCCATTATCCTTATTCCTCAAAGCCTTCACAATTATTTTTGAATCACCCTCCACAATAACACAGTCAACTCCAATCTCGCTGCCAAACTCCACGGCCCTACAAGCTGCAATTGCCTCAACTTCCACAGGTTGGTATGCCTACCCCAATTGCTGAACTAAGGATGCAATTACCTGACCATTGCAGTCGCGAACTACCACTCCAACCCCTGATTTGTTTTTTGCACTTGAGATCTCTCCATCATAATTTATCTTGTATTTATTCAGGGGAGGTGCTGTCCATTTCGGCTTTGGCTGTGGCCTGCTCAGGTTTTGCAGGGGCTTGACAGATTTGATCTCCTCCCATCGCTCCTTTGCAGCTTGTTTAAGATCCTTTGTGAGGCTGCAAGGCTGTTACAATCGGGTCTGATGTCGTTTGTGCCATATAGGCCACACTTGGACAGCAAATAGCTCCAGTGACTTCCCATTCTCCATTATCCACCAGCATAATTCCTTGAAGTCTCCCTTGACTGAAAGCTCCACCTATCTCCATCCTAGACCTTACCCAACCCCAAAGAGCATGCAACGAGTCCTCAATGGTTGAAGAGCATCAGTCACATGTTGGGTTCTCAATGATAGTTTTTGGGTAAGGTTGAGTTTTGTTGGAAGGGAGTTTGTACTTGCTCGCCATACCAGATTTTTGTATTTGTTTGGAACTTCCAAAGAACAAATGCTTTTCCAGATTTTTTTTCTCAAAATCCGGTTGTGTATCCTCATTAGACCCCGCCTCCAACTCCTTTAGAAACCTGTATCCTGATTTGCAATTGTACTGCCCATTTGCCGAGAAAGGACAAAACAGAGAGTCATAATTTTGGCTTTGGAGTAGTGGAATTTTCATTGCAAGTTCAGCTTTAGAAGGTATAAGAATTCCATCCAACGTTTCAGCATTCCATTTTCCTGTATTATCATCAATTAGATAATCAACCGTGGCATCCTCCATGGACTCAATGATTGGGGAAGTGACTAAGGTTGGGTGTTTAATGGGAAGCCAGTGATGTTGCCAAATTTTAATATTCTTCCCATTGCCATCCTGATATCTGGAACCCATTTTAATGACCTCCTTACCTTTCAAAATGCTTTTCCAAGCATATGACCTGGATGTTGACTCCTTTGCTTCCATGAATGAACATTGTGGGAAAAATCTTACCTTGAATATCCTGTAAAAGAGAGTATCTTTGTTATGTATTAGTGACCAAGCTTGTTTGGCAAGAAGCGAGTCATTGAACAAGGCAAGGTCCTTAAAGCCCATTCCTCCAGCTAGCTTTGATTGTGTCAACTCCGACCATTTATCCAATGTATTTTTCTTTTATCACCCCGCTGCCCCCAAAAGAATTTTTTAATCATTGCTTCAATATCGTGACATAGACCCAAGGGGAGTTTGAAACATCCCATGGCATATGTCGAAATGGCTTGGATGACTACTTTGATTAGAACTTCTCTTCCTGCTTGAGACAATAGTTTTCCTTCCCATCCTTGTAATTTTCTCCATACCCTCTCCTTTATATAGCTAAAGCTTGCCTTTTTTCCCCTACCCACCAACGAAGGCATCCCCAAATACTTCTCATAAAATTTTAATTCTTGTACCCCCAACACTCTTTTTATCTCCTGCCTAATATCATCATCAGTGGACTTGCTAAAGAAAATAAATGTCTTTTCTCTATAGATTTTTTGGCCCGATACAACTTCATAATCAAATAATATTTTGAGCACATTTCCACATTCTTGGGAGTTGGCCTTGCAAAAAAGTAAGCTGTTATCTACAAAAAAATAAATGGGTTAGTTTTGAGCCTCTCTTACAAAGAGAGAAGCCGTTGATTTCCATTGCTCTTGCAGCTTTTGTGATTAGGTCGTGTAAGCCTTCCGTGCATAAAAGGAAGAGGAAGGGGGAAAGGGGGTTCCTTTGCCTTATGCCTTTTGTTGGATTAATTAACCCCTTCGGTTCACCATTCACCAAAATTGAGTACGAAATAGTACGTACACACTCCATAATTAACCGAATCCACCAGGAGCAAAAATCCATTTTCACCATTAGATTCTGTAAATAAATCCACTTCATCCTGTCATATGCTTTGCTCATATTCAACTTTATTGCCATAAAACCTGTTTTTCCTTAATTGTGATTTTTCATACAGTGCAAAGTCTCGAAAGCAACTGAAACGTTATCTGATATAAGCCTATTTTTTGCAAAAGCAAATTAATGCTCAGTTATAAGTTATGGCAAGAATTTTTCTAATTTGTTTGCTAAGACTTTGGAAAAAATCTTATACAACACGTTACATAGGCTTATAGAGCGATATTCAAAAACCAATTCAAGATTTTTCACTTTTGGGATTAAAGTGATGAAGGTATAATTTATTGGGTGTGGCAATTTACCTGAATTCTAGCATTAAACATTGATTGTGATTGTTTTTGTATATGGAATTATATATTTTATTATTTAAAGAAAATATGATGTACTAAGATTTCTAATGGAGAGTTTGCATATAAATAGTATCTAAATTCAATTAATTATATTTGTGGGTTCTAATTAGCTCAACTAGTAAAGTTTCTTATCGTTGAATAAAAGATCTAAGATTCGAACTCGTAATCAAAACTTGATTGGTGTCTTTGCTTAATAATAAAGCGAAATTATCATAAAGTGGACTATATATATATATATATATATTATGATAATGATGTATAAAATTGTAAAGCATAAAAACCTTATGTAGTTCAACGAAAAAGTGAAATGATTTCAATTTTATATAGATTATGGATAGATTATATATTCTAGACATGCCATTAGGCAGCATACTTCAAGCTAGTTGGACTTTGGTTTGACTTTGAGTTTGCAAGTAATAGCTTTGCCTGCGCAGCACTTGGGCTCGAAGATTTAGAAAATTATGAGTTTCTTAGCTGGCAATTTTTAAAGACCGAAAAGGCTTGCAATTTCAGGACATTAAGAAAAAGTTTGCAAGCTGTTCAAACTTACTGCATTTAACTTCTGCATTATCTAGCAAGAACTTGGCAATGATATTAAAATTAGGACAATATGTGTTGGGAGAAGTTGGCAATGAAATCTACTTCTGCACTGAACTTGTAGTACAACTTAACCAAAAACGTTCGACTCTGTATAATAGCCTCCACCAAAGGATTCACTTACAGTTATGCCAGGCATAACCCCATTAATGTTCCAACAATAGCGTTGGGTGGCTAACACCAAAAGGCTTTTGAAACCTTAAATGATTCAATTAACAATGGTAGTCCGATTCATCGGCAACAAAATACACCATAAATAGAAATAACAGTCTCTCTTTACACTTGTTCCGTGGCAGTGACTCGACAATAATAATTTATGAGAGAAAGAAACAAATAATTAAGACAATTCATGACACTATAACAGCATTTGGTAACGCATGCAAGCTCATGCTCTTGTGGTGATTATGTATGCCAAGCAAGAAGTAACTATTAATAAATAAGCACTGACAATATGATGCTTATCTATTGACAAGTCCTCTTATGGTCCCTGGTATAGCCTAGTGCTAATAAGAACAATTAGAAAGAATTTCAGTTGTCATTATAGCAATAGTATGTGTGTCGTATGTACCAATCATTTTTCTTGTTCAAAAGGGACCCTTTTTGAGATGACCAAGTATCTGGACGTTTTTAGACCACTTGACAATGGAAAACTCGTTCAAATTTCCCCACATATAGCGCCAAATGCTTACCCAAAAAATACCCAAATGATGGTTCATCTTTTGCATCTTTCAAATGATTTGAGTGCCTTTTTTTTGGCCCAATCAACTCGATTAACCTCTACCTACTGCGTTGCTTTTCAAATTAACTCCACCGGATTTTAGCTCGTGTCCCTCTTCTTGACTAGTTAAAGATTTCATCAAGATTAAGAGAATGTTTATTAATAACACCATAACTTTTCGTCTTTTCCCTCTTTACTCTTCACCTTTTCAATTGACATTTTTGACCAATCAACTTAAAAAGAAAAGTAAAAGGGAAGCAAGATTTGCAATAGAGACTTTCACCCAAAAAAAAAAGATTTGCAATAGAGACATCTAGTCAGAATAATGGGACGAAAGAATAAAGGTGGAAAAGTAGGCAAAAAATTTGTCAAAGAAGAGGAAAAAGAATAAGGATTTTGGTGAGTAACCAGCATCAAATCACATCCCCCAGCCCCTTTTTTTATATCAATAATGTAGCTTAGATTTGAAATTAATAGCCCCCTAAAAGGTCAGAGCAGGCATATTTTCATTCGGCAGATATAATCCACGGCCAGAAATGGGCCCGTGATCATTTTCTAGCCGACTAATGTCTTTTTAACACAATTTTTTAACTGATTCTGTCTTTCTTTAAGAGCATTCTCATTAAAAATTATAAAAATTAAAAATTGTTGTTTAAAAATATTTATAGAAATACATGTAGGTGAAAAAGTATATAAAAATGCGTGAAATATTGTTTAAAAACTGAAAATGGTTGTTTAAAAACACAAACCAAACACTAGCATTTAGCATTTGAAAAACCAACTTTATAATATTTAACAAATTACTTTACAATACAATCTACATTAAAACTTCTATTTTTTTACCACTTCATTTAAAAATTCTTTCTTTATTATTTTTTATTCTTCCTCTCTCTCTCTCTGTCTCTCTCTCTTTCTCAACCCAACAGATCTAGAACCTTTTCCCTCTCTCAGATCTTCTGCTCTCAAACCCATGCTCCATGGCTGACCACTAAGCTCCGTCTCTGAACATCAACGCCACCACTCGTTCGACCCTAAGTCTCACCCTCTCTATATTCTCGGCCTAAAACCCTTCTCATCCCTTCAAGCCCTCCCTCTTAAATTGAGTTCTCCTTCTAAACCTCCATGGCAGGAGCTCTTAAAGCTCATCACCTCCAACCACGCACCACTACCGAAACCCAGCCAAAATCAAATCACAACCACCACCACGGCCAAAACTCAGCCAAAATCAAATCACAACAAAGACCCAGAAGCCCACCAATCAAATCACAAAATCACAAACCACATCCACTGAAATCACAAACCACAAAATCACAAATCAAAGAATCACAAAATCACAACAAAGACCTAAATCACAAATCAAATCACATCCACCAAAATCAAAGCACAAAACCCACAAAACAACCAAAATCAAAAAGTCAAAACAACCCACCCTCGGTGAAAAGCGACAAGCAAACCCCGATCAACCCAGCAAAACCCAGCCACACCCGAAGCATCTCATGTCCAGCGTGGCACTGGCGGTGGAAGCCACGCTCAAGGAACACATCCACGACACCTTTGACGAAGCCCTTGGAAAAACGGCAATTGCCGCACCATCCTCGTCGTCGCGTCACTCACCGTTGTTGAAGTGGAGATCAAGAGTCAAAGAAACAAAGAGACATAGAGAAGGAGAAAGAGAAATAGAGAGAAAAGTAGTGGAGAAGAAAGGCACGGCACAAGAGCGAGTGAGAGAGAGAAAAAGAAAAAAAAATATTAAAAAACTCTATCATCTTGCTACAGTAGGGTGTTAAAGATAGTGTAGCAAGATGAGATTCAACTGTAACTCAATGCCAAAAATTTTAGGATTTAGCATATTTGATGTAGGTGTGTTTTTATCATTTGAGGTACTAAAAATGCTAAAAAATAGCATTTAGAATTTTTAGCACCTTTGATATGTATAATGTTTTAAAATATATCGTTTTACTTTTAGATATAATTATAATTTAGCAATTTTTTTTAGTAAATATGCAAATAAGCTTTTAGTAAACAAAAAAAAAAGGTATATTTAGAATCATTTTAGTACAGTAGGGTAGTTGGGCAAAGAGCAAAAAAGTTGCAGTTTTCCTCTAGAATTTTTGTGCTTATTTGTGAGGCTTTACACTAAAGGTCTGTTTGGGTAGTGTGGTTGCATCCGCATTTTGGGCATTTTTTTTTTTTAAGTCCAGCACGTTATGCACTGTTCATTGGTCATGAACAGTGATTTTAGGCCAATGAACAGTGCTGAACAGTAATAAACAGTAAAAAAATTATTTTTTTATTGTTTTCAGTTTTCAGCAAAATAAACTGTATCCAAACGCATACTAAAATTAAAGCTCGCCTCCATTTTTTTCCCTATATTTTTAATAAATAAGTAATAAATAAAGCTTTCTAAATGCGCTTAAATGTTTTAATTAGTTTATATGTTGAAAAGCTTGTTACACTTAATAACCCTTAACAATCCTTAGTCTTTTATGTCAGGTTCCTTCTTTACCAAACAAAAAACTTGTTACACTTAGAGCATTAACGTTGGGGTTATAAAACACCCAAATTGCTATTTTTTTACCATGAAATTAACAAAAACAAGCATTACCTCAAATGCTAGTTCTAAAATTTTTTGCAACTTAGCTACAGTAAAATGGTACTTTTAGAAGATATTATAGTAAGTTGTGAAATTATTTTTATTATATTTTATTACTCTCTCTCTCTCTCTCTCAGCCTCTCTCTCTCTCTCCCTAGTCTCTTTGACTCGGTCTATCTCTCTCCTTCCTCTCTCTCAAATCGGCATGGAGATGACGCTATGGTGGAGGTGTGGAGATCGTGGTTCATGGTGGAGTCATAGTTGTGGCTAGGACACGATGGTTTTGTTCTTGGGTCACGATGGTTGCGGCGATGGTGGGTTTGTTGAGATTTGTTCTTGATTGGGCAAATTTCTTAATTTTTTTAGTTTGTGTTTACTAGTTTATTTTCTGGGCAATCTTCTGGGTCTTTTATATTCAATAGATTTTCACAAATAATATTTATCTTTCATAATTTTAAAGGGATGATAATGATGATGGTGATAATGATAATGATTTATTTTTTAAAAGAAAATTAAGATAAGAGTAAAAAAAAAAAGGAGTGGTGGTTGCTGCTTTGTTCTTTGGTCATAGTGGGTTTGTTACTTCATTCTTGGCTGGGTTGGTGGTGGTAAAATAATGAGTTTTGGTGTGGTGGTGCCTCCTATTGTTGGTGGTGGTGTGGTTGAGAGAGAGACACAAAGAGCAGTGACAGAAATGTGTGAGAGAGAGAGAGAGAGGAGAGATAAATAGTTTTATATTATTTTATTATATATTATATTATTTTAATATATTGTATGTAAAAATAAAAATTAGGATGTTGAGTGTATTGTAAAGTGAGATAGTATAATAAGTAAAAATAGCTTTTTAAATGGTAAAATAAAATATTTTTTGTAATTCCATATGCTTATGCCTATAGCAACAACAACACAAAATAAAATACTTCATCGATCTCAAATTATTGATCTTCAAAATACAATATTTTGTAGTACTACTTTTACACTAGAATTTAAATTGGTAAGAAAAATAATAAAAACCTTTACAATTTTAACTGATAGACATCCTCTTAAATGATGTTCATTTAAAAATTTGTACAAATAATAAATTGACCTACAAAAACTAGTCCAACCAATATTTAAATTTCACTTACCCAAAATTTTAAAAGACAACAAAAAAAACCAAAAAAGGGAGAAAAAAAAAAAAGGGTTAAACAACAGAGCAAAGATAAGGTCACATAAGGTTCAATGATTCAACCCATCCCACATCATATGAGGTTAAAAAGTGAGTAGGCCCCACCATATGCCATTTCATAAAAAAAAATAAGTATTTGTTCAACGGGTTTTGGGGAAGAAGGAACCCCACAATACCAAACAGAGAGATTTTGGTTTGCGCTTGTGGGAGAGAAAGAGTATCTGTATCTCTCTCTGTGCAGCATTTTTTAGTGTCTGTGGGTCTCTCTCTCTGTGAACACTTAACGTAAACTCTCTCAAAATGGCCGCTCCTCCTCTCCTCTCTTCCTCATCGTTATACTATTCATCTCTGCTAAAATACGCTCCCTGTGCCCATTCCCTTAACCTCCACCCCCAACTAGTTCTTTAGCCATTTAAACAAACTAACTAATTTGATATTTGATATTTCTTCCATAACTACCAACCATGGCCGTTACTGCTCTTTTTTTCTGTGTAGTGGTTCTCTGCGCACCCTTCTTATCGTGCGCCGGGACAGTAACGGAAATTGAAGCCTTAACATCTTTCAAACTCAATCTCCACGATCCACTTGGAGCGTTGAACGGCTGGGATTCATCGACGCCATTAGCTCCCTGTGATTGGCGTGGAGTCGCGTGCTCTAGCAACCGAGTCACCGAGCTCCGCCTGCCTCGCCTCCAACTCGGTGGCCGACTCAGTGATCGTCTCGCTGACCTAACCATGTTGCGGAAGCTGAGTCTTCGCTCGAACGCTTTCAACGGAACCATTCCTCGTTCTCTCTCCAAATGCACGCTCCTACGCTCCGTGTTCTTGCAGTACAACTCGCTCACCGGAATTCTCCCGCCGGAGATCGGGAACCTCACCGGTTTGAAAATCCTCAACCTCGCGCAGAACCATCTATCCGGCGAAATCTCCGGCGAACTTCCAAGCGGCCTCAACTACCTTGATCTTTCATCGAACGCCTTCTCCGGCGTGATTCCGAGGAGTGTCGCGAACTTGACTCAGCTTCAGCTCATCAACCTCTCGTACAACCAGTTCTCCGGTGAGATTCCGGCGAGCTTTGGAGAGCTTCAGCAGCTTCAGTACCTTTGGCTTGACTACAATCTATTACAAGGAACTCTTCCTTCGGCGATCGCGAATTGCTCGTCGCTCATGCACTTAAGCGTCGAAGGCAATTCGCTCGGAGGAGTGGTTCCGGCGGCGCTCGGAGCTCTGCCGAAACTTCAGGTTCTCTCTCTCTCTCAAAACAATCTCTCCGGTTCGGTTCCCGCTTCGATGTTTTGCAATGTCTCGCTCTATACGTCGTCGCTTCGTTATGTTCAGTTAGGGTTTAATGCGTTCACGGACATTGTCAAGCCAGAGACAGTGACGTGTTTCAGTGTTCTTCAGGTTTTAGATCTTCAGCACAATCAAATCCACGCCGCGTTTCCTTCGTGGTTAACGAGTATCTCCACGTTAACAAAGGTGGATCTTTCGAATAATTTCTTCACTGGTGTAGTTCCTGCTGAGATTGGAGACGTCACGAAGTTGGAGAGCCTCAACATTGCGAATAACTCGTTTAGCGGTGCAATTCCAATAGAAATCAAGAAATGTAGCTTGTTACAGTTTCTAGATTTTGAAGGAAACCGCTTTACAGGCAACATTCCTGAATTTTTCGGAGAATTGAGAGGTTTGAAGGTGTTATCTCTTGGAGGAAATGCATTTACCGGTTCAGTTCCAGAGAGTTTTGGCAACCTTTCGGTGCTTGAGACTTTGAATCTGAGAGCTAACAGATTAAATGGAATTGTGCCTGTAGAGCTAATGGGATTGAGCAATTTGAGTACACTGGACCTCAGTGGGAACAATTTTTCTGGTGTGATTCCTACAAGAATTGGGACTTTGAGTCGGCTAATGGTTCTAAATCTGAGCGGTAATGGTTTTTCGGGGAAGATTCCAGCGAGTTTGGGCAATCTTTTCAGGCTCAGGAGTCTTGATTTGAGCAAACAGAGTCTCTCTGGTGAATTGCCATTTGAGCTGTCGGGTTTGCCGAATCTGCAGGTTATTGCTGTGCAGGAAAATTTGTTGTCTGGGGATGTTCCTGAGGGGTTTAGTAGTTTGATGAGTTTGCGATATTTGAATCTCAGTAGCAATGCGTTTTCTGGTCACATTCCGGCAAATTATGGTTTTCTTCAGTCATTGGTGGTTCTGTCATTGTCTGATAATCATGTTTCGGGCTCGATTCCACCGGAGCTGGGAAATTGTTCTGACATTGAAGTAATTGAGCTCCGGTCTAATTCTTTGACGGGTCACATTCCAGCTGATCTCTCTGGTCTCTCGCGTTTGAGAGTGCTTGATTTGGGTATGAACAATTTAACAGGTGAAATCCCAGCAGGAATTTCTGAATGCTCATCGTTAACTGCTTTGTTAGTAGACTTCAATCATCTTTCAGGTGGCATACCTGTCTCATTGTCCAAGCTATCAAATTTGACGATGCTGGACCTTTCTTCTAACAACTTAAGTGGAGCAATTCCAGCTAATCTTACAATGCTTTCTGGCTTGGTGAACTTAAATGTTTCGAATAATAATCTCCAAGGTGAGATCCCCCTAATGCTGGGTTCTCGATTCAATAATCCATCTGCATTTGCGGGTAATCAAGGCTTATGTGGGAAGCCATTGGATCGAAATTGTGTGGATATAATTGATAGGGGTAGGAAGAAGAGGCTGATTTTGTTAATTGTCATAGCTGCTGGTGGAGCTCTCTTACTGTCGTTGTGTTGTTGCTTCTACATTTTCAGCCTCTTGCGGTGGCGCAAGAAACTCAAAGAAAAAGCATCTGGGGAAAAGAAGAGGAGTCCCGGAAGGGCAAGCTCGGGAGCAAGTGGAGGTCGTGGAAGCACCGATAATGGAGGGCCAAAGCTTGTTATGTTCAACAACAAAATCACACTTGCAGAGACAATTGAAGCAACTAGACAATTTGATGAAGAAAACGTGCTGAGCAGAACACGGTATGGGTTGGTTTTCAAGGCCAGTTACAGCGATGGAATGGTGCTCTCAATCCGCAGACTCCCAGACGGATCACTAGATGAAAACATGTTCAGAAAAGAAGCTGAATCATTAGGGAAAGTGAGGCACCGAAACTTGACAGTCCTTCGCGGATACTATGCTGCTTCACCCGACTTGAGGCTCCTAGTGTATGACTACATGCCAAATGGAAATCTTGCAAGTTTGCTTCAAGAAGCATCTCACCAAGATGGCCATGTCCTCAATTGGCCAATGCGCCATCTCATTGCACTAGGAATTGCCCGTGGATTAGCCTTTCTACACACTTCCTCAATGGTACATGGCGATGTCAAGCCTCAAAACGTTCTATTTGATGCAGATTTCGAAGCCCATTTATCCGATTTCGGGCTAGACCGCCTCACAATTGCAACTCCAGCTGAAGCCTCAACTTCCACTTCAGTTGGGACATTAGGCTATGTATCACCAGAAGCAGTTCTAACAGGGGAAGCCACAAAAGAATCAGATGTCTACAGCTTTGGCATAGTTTTACTCGAACTATTAACTGGAAAGCGACCAGTAATGTTCACACAAGACGAAGACATTGTGAAGTGGGTGAAAAAGCAATTGCAAAGAGGTCAAATTACAGAGCTATTAGAGCCTGGTTTGCTTGAGCTTGACCCTGAATCATCAGAATGGGAAGAGTTTTTACTAGGAGTGAAAGTTGGGTTACTATGCACAGCACCTGACCCGCTTGACCGACCCACCATGTCAGACATTGTGTTCATGCTAGAGGGTTGTCGGGTCGGACCCGATATTCCTTCTTCCGCGGATCCAACCTCTCAACCTTCACCGGCATAACCCCAAAACCAACGTTAACCATTTTGTTTTTTTTTTGTTTTCTTTTTTTTTTTGGTTTTTATTAATTTCTCATTGTAACAGTTAGCTGAATTTTTTAGAGGTTTTTGAGGGAACAACAACCAAAAAAAAAAAAAAGTTTGCCTTTTTTTAATTAGTAATGTTTTTCATGCTTTTGCCATTATTTGCATTTTTTAACTTGATGCTGGCCTAGGGAGTAGGTAGGGTCCACAAGGGTTGTGAGGGTGGTGGAAAATTCAACACACTCTCTCTCACCCCCATCACAGTCAACAATTTTGAACAAAGCCCGCAGTTAGGGTTGGATGAAAAGAAAATGGACAATGATGGGCCCACAAGTCCATTCCCGCCAAAAGGAAAAGTACTAATTATTTGATCTGATCTGTGTGTTGGTCACGTGGCTTTAAAGACTGAATCCCGGTTGTTGTGGCGAATAAAAATGTAGCCGTTAATGGTGTAGGGTCCGAGGTGTACACTCTGGCGCTGGCTTAAAACTCGAAGAACTGTCTTTTCCCAAGGGTAGGGTTTGGCGGCATTAGTTGAGTACAGCTTCACCGAGTTTTCTATATTATTAGGTTGACACGTGTGTTACTCTGTTGGCCCTCTGTGTTTTTTTTATTATTACGAGGCAGTGGAGGAAAAAGACACAAGGACCCAAGTTTTGGGGTCCCACTAGCCCCTGGATTAAGCAGGAAATGTGACTCAGAAAGATGAGAGAGAAAGATCAAAAAATAGTCACCAAGCTCAACCACTTTGTGAACTTTTTGTGGGTCATGAGTCGTGACCCTATTGGAATCAAATTTTTATCTGATTTGAAATCTAGTCTGTTGTGTTGTACCATGTGGAAGTGGAAGTACCAATTATCTTTTTTGGCTTTGCCCTCGATTTAAGTTTCTCAAGTCATGGGGGGATAATAAAAAGCCCTGTTTCCACGTCTTTTTCTTTTTTCTTTTTTTTGCTTTACCGGCGTTGGAATATATGGAGCAAATAGCAATAACCGAAAGATTCTCCAATTGTCCTTCAATGGCATCAATGACAAATTGATAATTAAGAATTGAGGGAAAAAGGGGAACACATAAATAAAATATTCAAAGTGAAATTAAGAACAAGACAAATTATGTCCAATCCGATGCAGTGCCGTTAAGTATCCTTCTTTGATTTGTTTAATCCTTCGTATTAATTTCTAGATATAATACGGTACGCCAAATGATTTAATAATTTTGTATGTCGCCTCGAAGGTGCAAATTCAAGCACGAAGCTCCGAGCCTCCCAAGTAAAATTAAATTAATTTCTAGTTCAAGCTAAAAGCCTAAAATGCTATGTTCTTATTACTACTCTCTTCAATGGCAAAATCAGAATATTCCATTCCAAACGGTAAGAGTTGACCATCTTTTTCTCTAGTTAATTAAGAAGAAAAAGATCCATAAAAAATTAAAAAAAGAAGAAGAGTAGATGAAGGGTAAGACTTGACCATCCAAAAGAGTAACGAAACGATGTATTGAAAGTGTTCTTTGATAGAAAAATGCAAAAACTATACTATCTCACCATCCACCACACATTCTTACCTGCTGAAACAATGTGAGTTCAATAAGTCTTACCAAGGCCATGAGATAGAACTCAGGGCACCCCATAATCATAAAAGAGTAGTTCCGTGTTTTTAGATTAGAGGGGTACTCCGTACTTGGCAAAAAATTACAGTATAATTAGAATCAAATTTGAATTCTATATTAAACTTTCACTTTGATATATTATACATACAATTTGTTCATTCTTTGATTGTCCTATTTTAGACCCAAAAAAAAAAAAATACAAAAAATATGTTAGTTGAATATTATCAATGTTTGTTTATGAACTTTTTATCATCTCTTTCAAAAATCTTGTAAGAATATTATTTGCTAGAGTAAGCAAATTGTTTTTTTTTTTTTTTTTACTACTTGATTATAGGGGAAAAAGAAGAAGAAAGTTTATTACTTAATAACTATTGAGGGTTGTTGTTGTTGTTTTTTTTTTTTTTTACACTTCTTGTACTTTAGACACGTGTCTTGATGTTATTAGACAATGCTTAGTCTAGGATTTTTCTAAGAAGGAAGTTGGGTCTGGCGCATCTGTAAAATAGGCTTCAATATCCCATTCCACTGCTGCTAATTTGTGCACAAACTTTGAGTCCAAAGTTCAAGGAACAACGTTGCAAACTAGGCTTATTCACTGTTTCAAGCGCAAAAGGAACATTTCTCCAGTTTCTGCCGCAGAACTGACTTTGCTTAACTTTTTGCTGTGCAGTAAAGTTTTCTGCAACGTGGGTGACTATTCTCCATTTTCTTCTGCAGAAATATTTCTTCACTTTCTGCACATAAACTCTAAAACCCAAAAAAATACCCATCAAGTAAATGTTAGTTTACATGGGTTAGTGTATTCTCAAATATTTACATACATATATTCATATATATACTTATACGTATTCGCATACAAATATATAAAATATATTCTGCAGGATATGAACTATAATGTATATATATATATATATATATATACGTATGACAGAATTAGTTAAAGATAAACACACTAATACGAGTGTCAGCAAAGAATACATAAGGTTTCTGTCAGCATAATCATGAATTAAAAGAAAGGTATTCTCAGCAGGATAATGACTAAGAGAGCTCAACTCCAACTCACACAGCCTTGTTACCCAATTAGGCTACAAAGTTGAGTGGTTTGGAATGTGAGTCAAAGTAGTTATCCTTTGGAGATTGCAAACAGTGTGCTTTGGAGTTTTCTGAGGGAGGGAAAGGATTCCTAGTGATGCAAGCTAATTCTGCCATGTATTTTCTACTCTCTCTTCTCTTAAATATGACGTTCTTTCTCTTTTATCTCTCTTCTTTCACTTTCAACTCCCTATTCGGACTTCCTTCATATGTTTTTCCTTGATTTCTATGTTGTTCTTCCTACCGTTCTTGTTGTAGTTGTTCCCATATTCATGGGTATTGTTCCTTTTATACCCAACATCAAGCCTAGGTGGTTTTCCTTCTTTACCCTTGTTTTCACCAACCATTTTGTCTACTGCAAGCATTCAGTTAACAACTACAACGTATTGGCCACTATCTTTTGGCCATGTGCAGATGGGTTCAATTCCACTAACTTTTGGCCGCTAGCTGTGGGTTTAGTCCCACTACTTGCTTGGCAATAGCTTCTTTCCTCTTTTTGGGTAAAGGCCAACCAGCCACAATAACCTTGTCTCTCTCTTTCTCTTTCTCATTAATTCCCTTTGTCTTCATTCTCTAATATGCATCTGATGGTTCCCACCTACCTTCTTCCCATTTTTGGTAATGATAGTTTCCTAGCAAAGCATATTCCCAAAATTGGTCTTGGCAAGATACCAAATCTAGGTCCTTTCCTCCCTCAACCAAACCACACCCTCTACACCTCATCGGTCCTGGGTCTTGCTCCCTTGCATGGCTAGGATGCAGAAGGGCAAAGCCTAGACCTTTCCTTACTCACCTACCTTGCTATTTTTGTCTTTTCTTTGATTTTGTTTTCTTTCTCATTCACGCATTTTCTACCGTTGGCTTGTCACTATGGCTTTGTCTTATTTCTTTGTGCATTTCCAGCTATGTTTGTCGTTTCCTTTGGCTTGAATTTTCTTTCCTTTATGCAGTTCTTGCTGATGACACTTTTTGTTGTTCCTTGTTTCTTCATATTAGTTTTCAATCCTATCCTTTTATACTAGATATTTGTACCCTATTGAAGTAAGGAACCATGGCATATATGTTTGGAATAGATTCCATTTTATTACACATATCCATTCTAGCCAGTATTTGGGTGGTTTTTGTTTGAGCCGTACAAAATGAAATTCTCATATACGGTTCTTAGAGGGGGAGTTTCCCGGGTTTATGTATCTCAATAAAGTATATGATTGGTTCAAAGAGGCTCATATATGAAACGTCTCAAAATAATACCAGGAGCTGGTGATTCAATTAACCTAAATTCAGAAGCTAAAATTTCACCTCAACCATCAATAGGTTTCGCTAGGGCATTTATAACATGACCTAAATAAGCCTCACTTACGGGTATCTAAGCTATTCTTCCTGTTGCTTAAAGGATTTAGACCTTTGTGGGCCACATAATGTTTACTGGATCAAAAGGGTATTAGACTCAATTTGCCTTTATCTGCCAAAGTCATTCTGCAGAAGATATGTATTCTGTAAAAGACTTGTATTCTGTAGAAAACTTGTATTGCAGCAGATCTATATTCTGTTGTAGATCACTTTCCCTTGCATTTTTTTTTCTCAGCCTAAGCGTAAGTCTAGGCTTTTGTTTCTTTTTTGTTTTCTGGTCTTCTTGGTGGGCCTTTGGACTTGCTTTCCATTGGACTTTCCTCCTTATGGGCTTTTGGGTACGGATTTGCAAAAACAAGTATCAACAATAACTAATTTTACAAATGAGTTATGAAAATTGAGATATAATAAAATTATATTAAAATTGAACCAAGGGACATTTGACAGAAAATTAGAGTAATTGAAATCTAATTATATATATATGTGTGTGTGTGTGTGTGGGGGGGGGGGGGGGGAGTGGAAGAGTCCCCCTCTAGGCCTAAAGCCCAAGTCCTTGTTGGGCCCCATGGAATGAATTGGGCCAGGCATATATATTTGTAAGAAGGCCCAATGGGCTATATAGGGTATGGAAGAAAGGCCACAGGGGAATCCTAAGCACCCAGAAGGAGGAGGGCAATTTTAGTAGGTTGTTCCTGTGAAGCATGCAATAAGCAAGAGAGAGCCGAGCCTTACCCGAGGGAAGATGCACGGATAATCCATATTTGACTTCCAGAAGGTACCTAGAATCTCGGGGAGACTTCCAGAACATGCAAAAAGGTTAAAGATCTTTGCCTTCGCATTAATGAGGGGATTTCCACTTAACCTCTGCCGTATTGAATGCATGTGAGACAACCTGAACAATACAAACACCCTCAAAATTCAAAATTGCAAGATAAGGGAAGGGAGGAAACCGATAAAGGAGAGGAAAATATCCTTGAAAATTTGGATGGCGACAGGACAGCTGTAGAGATTTAAACAAGGAATGTACCTATATAAAGGGGAAGATAGGCAAATATGAGGGAGGATTTTGGGAGGTAGAAAAAATAGTGAAAAAATGTGAGAGAAGGAAGAAAAGTTATCTGTATGAGAGAGAGAGAGGGTAACACCACGAGAAAAAGAAGATTTCCAATTGTAATACTTTAGTTTCATCTGAAATATATGGTGTCGATGAAATCAATTGTTTGAGGTCACAGTCAATTTGTTCTCTACATTTTGATAGCAATCAATTTGGTCCCTGTTATTTTCAATTTGGTCCCTACTGTTAACTTACTAACGGAAAATGTCTACATGACAAACAGATTGCGTAGTTGGCACATTAAAGCTTACGTATCCAATAAAATATTAATAAAAAAATTTTAATTAATATTTAAAAATGCCACGTAAGCATTTGAATGATAAAAAACTCACATCTGAAAAAATCCAAAAGAAAAAAAAATTAAAAACACAAAAATTAAATTAAAAAAAAAAATCATTAGGGTCATCAAAGGGCCAAAAAAAGAACCTTAAAATTAAAATGAATTAAATTAATCCTTAATCTTCAAACAAGAAGAACACGAAATATAAAAAATCAAATAGGAAGAACAAAATTTGTAATCTTGAACCCTTTCATCAAAATTTGCTATCTCAATATAGAAAGTCTATACAAATTATTCCAAAAATAAAATCATTAAAATAAGTTAAACCAAAAATTTCTCTTTCACACAAATATGATTCAACTAAATACATATTCAAACTTGTACAACCTATACATATTCAAACTTGTATAGCCAAAACCCAGACAGAGAAAAAAAAAGAAAAAAAGCCAACATTTGCGATAACCTGCATCTTACTACCTTGCTTCCTTAAACATTCATCTTAGAATTCTCAACAAATTTGGAAAATCGCAACAGGTGAAACAGAAACGATAACTCAGATTTGGGCGGAGGAGATGGAGCTCGGAGTCACTCATCCATGGCAGATCAGCGATCTTGGCTACGACAGATGAGGTTGGCTACAACGTGGATGGCGATGACACAACTATTGGGATCTTGGGTAGACTTATCTGGGCATTGCTGGCTGGGTCAAGAACTGTGGCTTGATGGGTTTACTTGTAGCTTGGTTGACTTGTGGTGGAATGGTTGTCGGCGGTGCTGGGATTTGGGATTTTCATAGGATTTGAATTCTCAAAGATTTTACATTTACCCACAAAGCTACACACACTAAGTTTGAGGAAATAGATACTAGGTTAATTTTAATTTTATGTTTTTTATTTTTTAATGTGTTTGATGATTTTTTTTTATTTTTAAATTGGGTGTTTTTTTGGGGTTTTGTTTCTGATGGAGTTTTTTATCATTCAAATGCTTATGTGGCATTTTTAAATGTCAATTTAAAATTTTTTTTATTAATATTTTATTGGCCACATAAGTTTTAACATGCCAACTATGCAATTCGTTTGCCATGTAGATATTTTCCATTAGTAAGTTAACGATAAGAATCAAATTGACTGCAGATTGAAAATAATAGGAACCAAATTGATTGTTACCAAAATGTAGGGACCAAAATGGTATTTTTGCCCATTTATATTTTTTATGATAAAAATGTGTTTCATTTTAAATGCATCTATACGTATGCATGTGTTACATGCTATTTCTTTTTAATAATTTGATTAATTATTTATATTTTTATAATAAAGATTGTGTTTAATTTTAATTGTATCCATGCATTTGCATATGTTACCTGCTAATTTAACATAAAATTAAAGTATATGAAATCCAATTAGAATGACTATTGCCACAAAATTTAGAGTGCATCTAAAATCTAATTCAACACATTTAATGAGCTTCCACTTTAACTTATAGTGATGTGATGAATTAATTTTTTTTTTCCCTTTTTTTTTTTTCAAATAATTATGAAAACTAAACTATTATGAAAATGTATCTAAAGTGAACAACTAATTTTTTAGAACATAGTAAACTATTTCATTGAAATTTATTGTTGAATTTCTTATAAATTTTGATAGAAAATTTGGACTAGTTTCAAATTGATTGGAAGTGGTTTTATAAAAAAGAAAAAGATAAAGGCTAGAAGTAATTATAAATTGAAGGATACTTGGCATAAATTTTAATTATCTAAAATATAATTAAAATGACACTTAGACACAAATAATGAGTAAACATAACGTAGAAATTTATTGATTTTTTTTTTTTTTTTTTTTTTTGAGAAGGAGAAATTTGTTGAATTGGTTGTATAGATATAGATAGATCTATTAAATTAATCAATTCCCTATTGGCCAGACCGTACGGAACCATCCCCACGATAAGAGTGGGCCTCGTTTGTCCAAAGAAAAGGAAAAAAGAGTGGGCCTCGAGCGGAATAAGTTCAATTTCCAATTGAAACACCTTGCCCATCATAATCAGATGCAACTTCGGCTACTCACTCATCCACAAAATCAGTCATTATTTTAAGCCCAGATCTTTAAGCCCAAACACTATACCTCCATTGATAGCCAAGTCTAAAGGATTCAGCCCTAGCAACATTTGCGTTGGCACAGCCAAGAACTCCCCCTTCCCATTCTATGATACCAATGAAAAGAGAAAATTGCTCCATAATGCTTTACTCTTAAAACTCTTTGATTCAAAACCCTTTCCAAGTCTGCTCATATTCAGCCAATTTTACTAGGCAAGCTTAAACCCTCCTATATTTCAATAATCCAACCAATGTCATCAAGGAGCCCTCCTACAGCGCTCGAGCAAATTTAGGCCTATACTTTTGTGAAACTAGTATCTCAACTCAATTCTCGATGCCAAGAGCCTTATAATATAATGACATAGTCTGCCTTCCTTTATCAAGAGAACTAGGATTTGTATCTCCTCTCTCCCATCATTCTAATAAAATGGCATATGTATTCCTTTATTAAGACTTAAGAGACCCCCGCTAATTTGATCTAGGCTATGCTATTCTATAATTGAATTCTTAAAGACTTAATTCACAAATAGCCTATTATGCCAGGATGAAAGGTTGAAAATCCACAAACAGGCGTCAGTCTAATCTACTTTGTTCAACAATCCATTTTAGTCCATGGTTTTCAAACCCGGACCGTTCAAAAAAACAATAAACGAAGAGGTTCAAGATTTTTAAGATTAGACCAAGGTTCAACCGAAGTCGAACCGTGATAATGTCATAGTTAATTTAGTAATTAATTAAAATAAAATAAAGGTATTAAATTTGTAAATATTAGCAAAATTAACTAACAATATCTTAAAAATTGAAACAAACTTTCAATTAAATTTTCATGATATTATAAGGTCAACATAAAATAGTACATTACGAGGTTAATAAAAAATAGTACAGCATAAATAAGCATAAAAATAAATTTTATAATAATCCATCAAGTAGAAATCATTTCAATTAATTAAAAACCACTTTTAAAATAAATTCATAAATAGTAAATTCCTATGCAATGGTATTATTCTTAAATAACAAGTTAATTTAGCAATGAAAACAAATTTAGTAATATTTAATATGTTAAGAAAGGTGACATAGAAGTTTAGAAACTATAAATGTAAATCTAATAATATTGCATATTAGCTCACATGAAGCTCACCTGGTTTGTTGATTATGGCTTTAGTCTTGGTGCTTATTAAGGGAGAGGTCATAGGTTCAAAGCTTGTTGTGCATTTTTATTTAATTTTTCCAAATAAGTACAATTCCTTGACCCAGTTGAACCGCCCTATGGTTCAAACGGTTTTCTGGATTGAACCCCAGTTCATCCGATTCTCTCAGAATTCATGTATACCTGGTTTTCACATATAAAAAATCGTATTTATTAGTAGTTCACGGTTAACCCGATTAGACTGGCCGGTCTAGTCCAAGTTTAAAAACCATGTTTTAGTCTCTACCATGTTACGACATGCTATTCTCAGTCAAAATCTCAAACCCTATTTCACTTGAGTTTTTAAGTTAGCTTTGAATGAAAGGAGGTTCAACATTTTACCTAATTGGGGGTTGCACAATTAACAATAGAATGACAACATCTCTAATTCAATCTAAATAAATACAATCAATTATCAAAATGTATTGCACACCTTTGATGCGGTGGTTACTCTACAAGTATAAGTGCTTGTAGGGTGTGGGGGGCAAGGGCCGAAGTTCAAGTCTCCAGAAGGGAGCTTTACACACATATACACTTAGATTAAGTTAGGGTAGAATTTTTATCTTGTATAAAAATAATAATAATAATAATAATAATCAAAATGTACATAGATACAATCAGTCTTATCGATAAAAACATCACATCTTATCAAATACAAAATATTACATATTTCATTATTTTAATATGAGTTCAATAATCCTTAATAAGGTCATGAGATACAGGTTAGGCACCCTCATAATTTAAAAAAAAAAAAAAAAGGTGTTTTGAATGGGGTTGAAGTGCTTTTAGATTAAAGGGGTAATTGGCACAAAATTACACTATAATTAGAACTAAATTTGAATTCTTTATTAAGCTTTCACTTTAATATATTATACAAGAAATTTGTTCATTCTTGATTACCCTATATTAGACAAAAAGAAATAAAGATAGAAAGAAAGAAAAAATATGCTAGTTGAATATTACTGATGTAATATTAATTGCAAGAATAAGCAAATTGCTTATTTTTTTACTGCTTAATTTCAGGGAGGAAAAAAGAAGATTGTTTATTATTTCATAACTAATTTTTCAATTGAATTATGAAAATTGAGATATATAAAACGAATCACCAATTTTTAAGAACTTTTTAAAGAAGAATTATACTTGAATTGATAATAAATTTTGATAAGAAATTTTAATCAGTTTAAAATGGATTACAATGTCTTAAAGGTAATTTTAATAGAAATTTAAAATGTGTGCTATAAGTGGTTTTAAATTGAAGGGAGGGGACATTGACTGATATTAGAGAATGTGAAATCTAATTACAATGATATTTGCTAAAAAATTAGGGTATGTTAAATTGCTCATTATTAATTGATCTATTTTAGAGAAAAAAAAAAAACATAATTTTTATTATAGTGATGCGATCAATAGAATTAGGACAAAATTTAGCTACAAAATTGGCTGTAACCTAAGGCTATGACCTTATTCAATAAAATAAATATTATTACATATATTGAAAATGACAAGACTTAGGCACAGTACTTAGGTGCTGGTCCTTAGATTTCTTTCTTAAGATTCTACTATGTGGATTTTTTCTCATGGGATGGAAGTGTATTTTTTAATTAAGTAGCCACATGGCTGAATCTTAAGAGGAGAACATGAGGAATATCACTTAAAATACTATATCTAAGTTTTGTCATTTTGAAAATCTAACCGTTGAATTACATGTTCTTTACATTCTTAATGCATATGTCAAATTCTATGTCGATCGGATATTATTTACTATATGATCTATAAGTTTATATTTTATGCATAATTTTAAACTACAAAAACTTGCAATTTTAAACAATTTATTGATGACATGACTATTGATCTTTAATTTTCTATAAATTTTGCAAGCATGAAAAATATAAGAAGAAAATGTAATCCAATGATGGATTTGTTAAAATTCACATCCAATAAAAAGATATTAAATAAGGTTGTAACCTTAGGCTACAATCAATTTTGTAGCTAAACTTTGTCCATAGAATTAATGTATACTCTTTTTTCCAATAATTATGAAAACTAAACTATTATGTAATTTTTTTTTTTCAGTAAACCGTGATTTAAAATTAAAACTAAGGATTTACAAGTCTATTACAATACATATTAGCTTTATCAACAGCCAAAATAGCCTCCACCATAGACGGTGGGTTACAAAAAACATCAAAACTATACAATGATTGCGCTCCCATTTTAGCCAATGCATCAGCGCATTGGTTTGCTTCCCGAAAAGCATGGATCACGCACTTGCAGGGAAACTCCTTCAAAAGGTTCCTGCAATCGGTTAGAAGTGGTTCCATTAATGAATTTTCAGTGTCATTGTTCAAAAGGATCACAATACTCAAAGCATCAAGTTCAATTATTAGCTGCTGAATCCCCATCTCCTTAGCAAGAATCAACCCATCTCTAAGCGCCCACAGTTCAGCCAAGGCGTTGCTAGTGTACCCGAGCCCCCTTGCAAAGTAAAAAAATTCATTGAAATTTATTTTTGAATTTTATTATAAGTTTTGATAGAAAATTTGGATTAATTTCAAATTCATTGGAAGTAATTTTGAATAGGCTTTTTATATTAGAATGAGATAGAAGTTTTAAATAGGCTAGAAGTATAAATTGAAGGACACTTGGCATAAATTTCAATTATGTAAAATATAACATAGAAATTTATTGAATTACTTTAATATAGTGGATAGTATATGTGAGGGGTGAAAAGCCCAACCTAACGTATTGGACCTAAGGCCCTATTTGAGGAACACTGTTCGTCCGAGGAGACGAAAAACGTTCAATCAGAGGCCCATGTAAAAGGAGCATGTCTGGAGAGGAGCACGTGCAAGATCCGAGGAGATGTTCATTTGTCCGAAGAGTCCAATATCCTCGGATCCGAAGAAGCTTGGCCCGACAGGTGTATGGGAAGCTCAAGTGATCCTTCTGGCAAATTTAAGGAGGGAAATGAACCTCAGACACACATGAGGATAACAGGAACAGAGAAATATCTAAGAGACAGGCTTCAACCACCACATTAAATGCACTGCACCTACCTTCCTGGCAGCATTTATGTGGAGAAGACCCCTGAACAGTGCAATCTCAGCTACCACCACTCACACAAGGCTAGAGATGGTGCATGATGGGACAAGTACTTAAGTGGGCGTCTAGATGATGAACAAGTGGACGGTGAAGATGTAGGAATGGAGTACTATATAAGATGGGGATGCCCCTGAAAGAAGGGGTCGAAAAATCAAAAGGAAAAAGGAAGAGTCTCCATTACTGTAGCTCCAAAAATTGTAACCCAAAGTTTAGGAAATAAAAACACCTCTTCGGACGTTGCATTTACACCTGTCCGAGCACATTTTAATACGAATTCATCCACAAACATTGCTGTCTAATACTGTTACTTCATTGTTAGCCTAGCTCTTTCACCCACTCTCTACAAATTTATTGTCTTGGGTTCAGTGGGCTCAAAATCCATATCTTCTTGGACTTGGGCCACAAAAATTGTCCCTACAATTGGCACCGTCTGTGGGAAGAGCTTGTGCAAGAGTGAAAACAACAGTTGATGATGGCAGGACAAGGTGAACAACAAGCAGAATCCAGGGCGTCCCAACACGTGGACCCTTGTGTCAACTTAGAGATGAGACAAAATCGTGAGGGCAGTGTACACACTGTGCGCCTTAGCCAGAGCCAGTCACAGGGCGGAAGTCACATGTCCCATGCAGAGAAGAACCGTGACTTACAACTGGAAGTAGAAAAACTAAAGAGGGAGTTGCGCCATGCAAAGAGGAAACGGGCCTCCTCATATTCTGAGGAGGATCTTGATGACGAGCAGGATGTCTATTATCAACATAAATCTAGGACACCAGCTAGCGAGTCCTACACCTATGAAGAGGAGTCCCATCGTAAGAGGCAACATAGAAGCCCATCACGTGAGGACGTGGAGAACGATGCCATGAACAGGGCTCTGAATCAGATATCTAGGTCACCCTTCACGCACAGGATTGAGGAGGCCAGACTTCCCCGGCGCTTCAACCAGCCAACGTTTACCATCTACAATGGTAAAACTGACCCTGTGGAGCATGTGAGTCATTTTAACCAGAGGATGGCTGTCTACTCTAGAGATGAAGCTCTGATGTGCAAGGTTTTCCCTTCCAGCCTTGGGCCTGTTGCTATGAGGTGGTTTGACGGTTTGAAGGCAGGCTCCATTAACTCCTTCAAAGAACTCACTCAGGCATTCGGCTCCCGTTTTGTCACATGCCGAAGAGTGGCCAGACCCTTCTCTTCACTGCTATCCTTGTCCATGCAGGAAGGAGAGTCCTTGAATGCATATTCGGACAGATACTAGGAAATGTTCAACGATATGGAGGGCAACAATGATGCAATGGCCCTTAGCACGTTCAAGCTCGGCCTCCCCACTGACCACGGTTTGAGGACATCTTTATCTGGCAAACCGGTCGCAAACGTGCGTCAACTAATAGACCGCATAGAAAAGTATAAGAGGGTTGAAGAAGATCAGCAGCAGGGCAAGGGAAAGGACAAGGTTATCCCTCAGGAGATGAGGGATTTCAGGTCGGACCGTTACAACCACAGCAAACCGCGGAGGGATTTTGTTGGGCAATCAGGATCGACGAATCCTCAAGCGGTCAACACCGTGTTCAAAGAGCCAGTGCACCAGGTCCTGGAAAAAATCAAGAATGAATCATTCTTCAGGTGGCCAAATAAGATGGTAGGAAACCCCGAGAGACGCAACCATAATCTCTACTGCCAGTATCATCAAGACCATGGGCATACCATGGAGGATTGTAGGAGCCTGTGGGATCACTTGGACCAACTGGTTCGCGATGGTAAACTGAAACACCTCTTGCACCTCTCCAGCGGCCGAGGGCAGGCGGGTTCAGGGCCACGCAGAGATGACCCCTCAAAGCCGCCGCTAGGGACTATAAACGTCGTCTTCGCCGCACCGGGGAGAACAGGATCCTGGCCATTGAAAGTTATGTCTGTAGGCCGACCATCCGCAGGGGAGTCAAGCCGAGGACCGAAGAGAGCTAAGTCTGGTGCCCCGCTGGTTATGGGGTTCTCGGACGAGGACATGATTGGCACCATCCAACCCCATGACGATGCACTAGTCATCACCCTCAGAATAGGAGGGTACGATGTAAAGAGGGTGATGGTGGACCAGGGCAGTGCTGTGGAGATAATGTACCCAGACCTCTACAAGGGGCTAGGCCTAAAACTCCAAGACCTGACGCTATACGATTCCCCCCTCTTGAGCTTTGAAGGAAGGCTTGTTATCCCGAAAGGCCAGATACGCTTACCTGTGCAGTCCGGCTCAGAGGTGGTGGAGTTGGACTTTATAGTTGTGGACGCATATTCACCCTACACGGCGCTCGTAGGCAGACCCTGGATTCATGCACTTGGGGTTGTTCCCTCTACTTTGCACCAAAAGGTCAAATATCCATCAGAAGGGCGGATACATGAGATCCGAGGAGACCAGTCTGTTGCTCGACAGTGCCTGGTAGCTGCCATTCAACATAGGACCCCAGCCGAGTCATTGGACATAGTCGAAAGGGATTTATAGCAACTACAGTCTCGGGGATTGCCCGTCGAAGATCCAGATGAAGGCACTCGATGTGAGGATTTGACGAAAGTGGTTATTGGAGATGATCCTGATAGGTTCTTTCAAGTCGGATCTCATCTGCCTCTTCAAGAGAGGGAAGAGCTAATAGAGTTCCTCAAGCGAAATCTCGATGTGTTTGCCTGGAGTGCTTACGAAGCCCTAGGGGTAGACCCGGAGTTTATATGCCACCACTTGAAGGTGAATCCACTGGTCACCCCCAAGAAACAGCCTATTCGGCGCCCGTCCAAGGAACATGCTGACGCAGTGAGAGAGGAGGTAGCGAAACTCAAACAAGCTGGGGCTATCAAAGAAGTTTTTTATCCTGAATGGCTGGCAAATACCGTGGTGGTAAAGAAGAAGAGTGGGAAATGGCGAGTGTGCGTAGACTTCACCGATTTGAATAGGGCTTGCCCCAAAGATCCATTCTCTATGCCGAAAATTGATCAGCTGGTGGATGCCACTGTCGGCCACCCTCGGATGAGCTTCCTAAACGCCTTCCAAGGCTACCACCAGATACCATTAGCCCCGGAGGACCAGAAGAAAACTGCTTTTGTCACCCCTATTGGTAACTACCACTATAAAGTGATGTCGTTTGGCTTGAAGAACGCGGGTGCTACCTACCGAAGGATGATGACGAGGATGTTCGAGCCACAGCTGGGCAAAAATATCGAGGTTTACATAGATGACATGGTGGTGAAGAGCAAGGTTGTACCTGAGCATGTGAAGGACCTTGAAAGTACCTTTGAGATTCTACGAAAGTACAAGCTACGACTAAATGCTTCTAAGTGCTCATTTGGGGTGGGGTCTGGCAAGTTTTTGGGATACATGGTCACCCACAGAGGAATTGAGGTCAACCCCGACCAGATAAAGGCCATCAACGATCTACGAGCTCCTTGGAATCCCAAGGAGGTTCAGAAACTAACCGGAATGACTGCTGCCCTCAATCGGTTCATCTCTAGATCAGCAGACAGGTGTCGGCCCTTTTTCTCTCTGCTCAACAAGTGGAAGGGATTCGAATGGACTGCAGAATGTGCTTTGGCATTCCAGCAACTTAAGGATTATCTAGCTCGGCCACCAATCATGTCCAGTCCTGAGCCAAATGAGGTACTGTTCGCCTACATCGTTGTAGCTCCCTATGCGGTGAGCCTGGTGTTGATACGATCAGACTCTAGTGTACAAAGGCCCGTTTATTACGTAAGCAAGTCGTTGCATGAGGCTGAGATTTGTTACTTGCCTCTGGAGAAGGCTATTCTAGCAGTAGTGCTTGGCACACGGAAGCTACCTCACTACTTCTAGGCCCACACGGTCATTGTTCTCACTCAACTCCCACTCAAAGCTATACTACGAAGTGCTGATTACACTGGTCGGATTGCCAAGTGGGGTACAATCTTAGGGGCTTTCGATATAAGATATATGCCCCGCACATCGGTTAAGGGACAGGTCCTCGCGGATTTGGTGGCTGAGTTCACGGAGCCCCAGTTAGAAGAAGTAAAGCCCACGTCAGGCATGGATGAAAAATCAGTTGGCATGATCTCCCAACAGAATCCCTCCCATTGGGAAGTGTACGTTGATGGCGCGGCAAACCAAAGAGGTTCTGGAGTTGGGCTGGTATTGATATCCCCCGAGAAAATCATTATCGAGAAATCGTTAAGGCTGGACTTCTCGGCAACGAATAATGAGGCGGAGTATGAGGCCCTACTGATGGGAATGATTATGGTCCGTAGAATGGGTGGGAAGTCCGTGGAGTTGTTCTCGGACTCAAGATTGGTAGTAGGTCAAGTACAAGGCGAGTTTGAGGCAAAGGACGAAAGAATGCAGGGGTACTTGGGTCGTGTTAAACATCTGCAATCAGAGTTCGACTCTTTCAGTTTGCTGCACATCCCCAGAAGTGGTAACTCACATGCTGACTCCTTGGCCACGCTTGCTACCTCTTCGGCGCAAAACCTGCCGAGGATCATCCTCGTCGAGGACTTGCACAGGCCTACAGAGGCGAAAGCAGAGGTAGTCCAGGTTCACCAGGTCAGGGTCGGGCCCTGTTGGATGGATCCTTTAATCAAATTCCTCAAAGAAGATATATTGCCTGAAGAGAAGGGAGAAGCTGATAAAGTTCGAAGGAAGGCGACCAAATTCTGGCTATCCGAGGACCAGAAATTATACAGACGCTCCTACTCGGGACCATACTTGTTGTGCATGCATCCCGAGGCGACTGAGCCATTACTAGAAGAGCTGCACGAAGGAATCTGTGGGAGCCACACTGGAGGTAGATCCTTGGCTCACCGAGCCCTCACCCAAGGCTATTGGTGACCTAACATGCAAAAGGAGGCCCACGAGTATGTCAAAAGGTGTGACCAATATCAGCGCTTCGCTCCAAACATTCACCAGCCAGGGGGAAATCTTAATCCGCTATCTAGCCCATGGCCCTTCGCCCAATGGGGCTTAGATATTGTGGGACCCTTCCCTAAAGCTGCAGGAAACAAGAAGTACCTTCTGGTCGGCACAAACTATTTCACCAAGTGGGTTGAAGCCGAGCCACTAGCCAATATCAGAGACGTTGATGTGCAAAAGTTCGTGTGGAAGAATATTGTCACTCGGTTTGGAGTTCCTCACACTCTCATCTCGGACAACGGCTTACAGTTCGATAGCAAGGCATTCAGGAATTATTACAGTGAGCTGGGAATTATAAACAGATACTCCACTCCTGCCTATCCCCAGGGTAATGGACAAGCAGAAGCTGTCAACAAGGTCATACTGAATGGCTTAAAGAAGAGGCTGGATGATGCAAAGGGCAAATGGGTAGAAGAATTTCCACATGTACTTTGGGCTTACAGGACCACGCCTCGTAGGTCTACTGGAGAGACCCCCTTCTCAATGACCTATGGGGCTGAAGCTGTCATTCCCTTGGAGACCGGTTTCCCAACGTTAAAAACTAGCTCGTTCAGTCCGACCGACAACGATGAGCAACTACAAAAGAGTTTAGACTTGATTGAAGAAAGGAGGGAGAATGCAATGGTTCGGCTGGCACATTACCAACAAAAACTCAGGCAAGGTTATGATGCTAACGTAAAGCTAAGGCCTCTAGAGCCTGGTGATCCAGTGCTGAGGAAAGTTGTGGGCACCGCAAAAAATCCAACTTGGGGAAAACTAGGACCCAATTGGGAAGGGCCATATCGCATCACTTCAGGAGCAGGCATTGGGGCATATTTCTTAGAAGACCTAGATGGTCATGTAATACCACGTCCATGGAATGTAAATAACCTCAAGAGGTACTTTTATTAATCGAATATGTTCTTCAACCGATGTGCCAATTCAATGCCTAAAGTCTTCTCTCAAGTGTTTAAACTTAAATCCAATCATGCCTGTAGTCCTCGGACCAGATGATTAGGGTTAGTTAACACTCATTCGCCACTAGCTCAAGTGTTTAAGCTTAAATCCAATCATGCCTGTAGTCCTCGGACCAGATGATTAGGGTTAGTTAACACTCAATTACAGTTCTATAGTGTTTAAACTTAAATCCAATCATGATTGTAATCCTCGGACCAGATGATTAGGGTTAGTTAACACTCAGTTACCGTTCTAGTATTCAAACTTAAATCCAATCATGCCTGTAGTCCTTGGACCAGATTATTAGGGTTAGTTAACACTCAGTTACAGTTCTATTGTTTAAACTTAAATCCAATCATGCCTGTAGTCCTCGGACCAGATGATTAGGGTTAGTTAACACTCAGTTAAAGTTCTAGTGTTTAAACTTAAATCCAATCATGCCTGTAGTCCTCGGACCAGATGATTAGGCTTAGTTAACACTCAGTTACAGTTCTATAGTGTTTAAACTTAAATCCAATCATGCCTGTAGTCCTCGGACCAGATGATTTGGGTTAGTTAACACTCAGTTACAGTTCTATAGTGTTTAAACTTAAATCCAATCATGCCTGTAGTCCTCGGACCAGATGAATTGGGTTAGTTAACACTCAGTTACAGTTCTAGTGTTTAAACTTAAATCCAATCATGCCTGTAGTCCTCGGACCAGATGATTTGGGTTAGTTAACACTCAGTTACAGTTCTATAGTGTTTAAACTTAAATCCAACCATGCCTGTAGTCCTCAGACCAGATGATTAGGGTTAGTTAACACTCAGTTACAGTTCTAGTGTTTAAACTTAAATCCAATCATGCCTGTAGTCCTCGGACCAGATGATTAGGGTTAGTTAACACTCAGTTGCAGTTCTAGTGTTTAAACTTAAATCCAATCATACCTGTAGTCCTCGGACCAGATGATTAGGGTTAGTTAACACTCAGTTATAGTTCTATAGTGTTTAAACTTAAATCCAATCATGCCTGTAGTCCTCGGACCAGATGATTAGGGTTAGTTAACACTCAGTTACAGTTCTATAGTGTTTAAACTTAAATCCAATCATGCCTGTAGTCCTCGGACCAGATGATTAGGGTTAGTTAACACTCAGTTACAGTTCTAGTGTTTAAACTTAAATCCAATCATGCCTGTAGTCCTCGGACCAGATGATTAGGGTTAGTTAACACTCCGGTGCAGTTCCCTAAGTGTTTAAACTTAAATCCAATCATGCCTATAGTCCTCGGACCAGATGATTAGGGTTAGTTAACACTCAGTTACAGTTCTATAGTGTTTAAACTTAAATCCAATCATGCCTGTAGTCCTCGGACCAGATGATTAGGGTTAGTTAACACTCAGTTACAGTTCTAGTGTTTAAACTTAAATCCAATCATGCCTGTAGTCCTCGGACCAGATGATTAGGGTTAGTTAACACCGTTACAGTTCTAGTGTTTAAACTTAAATCCAATCATGCCTGTAGTCCTCGGACCAGATGATTAGGGTTAGTTAACGCTCCGGTGCAGTTCTAGTGTTTAAACTTAAATCCAATCATGCCTGTAGTCCTCGGACCAGATGATTAGGGTTAGTTAACACTCAGTTACAGTTCTATAGTGTTTAAACTTAAATCCAATCATGCCTGTAGTCCTCGGACCAGATGATTAAGGTTAGTTAACACTCAGTTATAGTTTTAGTGTTTAAACTTAAATCCAATCATGCCTGTAGTCCTCGGACCAGATGATTAGGGTTAGTTAACACTCAGTTACAGTTCTATAGTGTTTAAACTTAAATCCAATCATGCCTGTAGTCCTCGGACCAGATGATTAGGGTTAGTTAACACTCAGTTACAGTTCTATAGTGTTTAAACTTAAATCCAATCATGCCTGTAGTCCTCGGACCAGATGATTAGGATTAGTTAACACTCAGTTACAGTTCTAGTTTTTAAACTTAAATCCAATCATGCCTGTAGTCATCGGACCAGATGATTAGGGTTAGTTAACACCCAGTTACAGTTCTAGTGTTTAAACTTAAATCCAATCATGCCTGTAGTCCTCGGACCAGATGATTAGGGTTAGTTAACACTCAGTTACAGTTCTATAGTGTTTAAACTTAAATCCAATCATGCCTGTAGTCCTAGGACTAGATGATTAGGGTTAGTTAACACTCAGTTACAGTTCTAGTGTTTAAACTTAAATCCAATCATACCTGTAGTCCTCGGACCAGATGATTAGGGTTAGTTAACACTCAGTTACAGTTCTAGTGTTTAAACTTAAATCCAATCATGCTTGTAGTCCTCGGACCAGATGATTATGGTTAGTTAACACTAAGTTACAGTTCTATAGTGTTTAAACTTAAATCCAATCATGCCTGTAGTCCTCGGACCAGATGATTAGGGTTAGTTAACACTCAGTTACAGTTCTTGTGTTTAAACTTAAATCCAATCATGCCTGTAGTCCTCGGACCAGATGATTAGGGTTAGTTAACACTCAGTTACAGTTCTAGTGTTTAAACTTAAATCCAATCATGCCTGTAGTCCTCGGACCAGATGATTAGGGTTAGTTAACACTCGGTTACAGTTCTATAGTGTTTACACTTAAATCCAATCATGCATGTAGTACTCGGACCAGATGATTAGGGTTAGTTAACACTCAGTTACAGTTCTATAGTGTTTAAACTTAAATCCAATCATGCCTGTAGTTCTCGGACCAGATGATTAGGGTTAGTTAACACTCAGTTACAGTTCTAGTATTTAAACTTAAATCCAATCATGCCTGTAGTCCTCGGACCAAATGATTAGGGTTAGTTAACACTCAGTTACAGTTCTATAGTGTTTAAATTTAAATCCAATCATGCCTGTAGTACTCAGACCAGATTATTAGGGTTAGTTAACACTCAATTACAGTTCTAGTGTTTAAACTTAAATCCAATCATGCCTGTAGTCCTCGGACCAGATGATTAGGGTTAGTTAACACTCCGGTGCAGTTCCCTAAGTGTTTAAACTTAAATCCAATCATGCCTATAGTCCTCGGACCAGATGATTAGGGTTAGTTAACACTCAGTTACAGTTCTATAGTGTTTAAACTTAAATCCAATCATGCCTGTAGTCCTCGGACCAGATGATTAGGGTTAGTTAACACTCAGTTACAGTTCTATAGTGTTTAAACTTAAATCCAATCATGCCTGTAGTCCTCGGACCAGATGATTAGGGTTAGTTAACACTCAGTTACAGTTCTATAGTGTTTAAACTTAAATCCAATCATGCCTGTAGTCCTCGGACCAGATGATTAGGGTTAGTTAACACTCAGTTACAGTTCTATAGTGTTTAAACTTAAATCCAATCATGCCTGTAGTTCTCGGACCAGATGATTAGGGTTAGTTAACACTCAGTTACAGTTCTAGTTTTTAAACTTAAATCCAATCATGCCTGTAGTCCTCGGACCAGATGATTAGGGTTAGTTAACACTCTGTTACAGTTCTAGTGTTTAAACTTAAATCCAATCATGCCTGTAGTCCTCGGACCAGATGATTAGGGTTAGTTAACACTCAGTTACAGTTCTAGTGTTTAAACTTAAATCCAATCATGTTTGTACTCCTCGAACCAGATGATTATGGTTAGTTAACACTCAGTTAGAGTTCTATAGTGTTTAAACTTAAATCCAATCATGCCTGTAGTCCTCGGACCAGATGATTAGGGTTAGTTAACACTCAGTTACAGTTCTAGTGTTTAAACTTAAATCCAATCATGCCTGTAGTCCTCGGACCAGATGATTAGGGTTAGTTAACACTCAGTTACAGTTCTAGTGTTTAAACTTAAATCCAATCATGCTTGTAGTCCTCGGACCAGATGATTATGGTTAGTTAACACTCAGTTACAGTTCTATAGTGTTTAAACTTAAATCCAATCATGCCTGTAGTCCTCGGACCAGATGATTAGGGTTAGTTAACACTCAGTTACAGTTCTATAGTGTTTAAACTTAAATCCAATCATGCCTGTAGTCCTCGGACTAGATGATTTGGGTTAGTTAACACTCAGTTACAGTTCTCTAAGTGTTTAAACTTAAATCCAATCATGCCTGTAGTCCTCGGACCAGATGATTAGGGTTAGTTAACACTCAGTTACAGTTCTAGTGTTTAAACTTAAATCCAATCATGCCTGTAGTCATCGGACCAGATGATTAGGGTTAGTTAACACTCAGTTACAGTTCTATAGTGTTTAAACTTAAATCCAATCATGCCTGTAGTCCTCGGACCAGATGATTAGGGTTAGTTAGCACTCAGTTACAGTTCTATAGTGTTTAAACTTAAATCCAATCATGCCTGTAGTCCTCGGACCAGATGATTAGGGTTAGTTAACACAAAGTTACAGTTTTATAGTGTTTAAACTTAAATCCAATCATGCCTGTAGTCCTCGGACTAGATGATTAAAGTTAGTTAACACTCAGTTACAGTTCTAGTGTTTAAACTTAAATCCAATCATGCCTGTAGTCCTCGGACCAGATGATTAGGGTTAGTTAACACTCCGGTGCAGTTCTCTAAGTGTTTAAACTTAAATCCAATCATGCCTGTAGTCCTCGGACCAGATGATTAGGGTTAGTTAACACTCAGTTACAGTTCTATAGTGTTTAAACTTAAATCCAATCATGCCTGTAGTCCTCGGACCAGATGATTAGGGTTAGTTAACACTCAGTTACAGTTCTAGTGTTTAAACTTAAATCCAATCATGCATGTAGTCCTCGGACTAGATGATTAGGGTTAGTTAACACTCAGTTACAGTTCTAGTGTTTAAACTTAAATCTAATCATGCATGTAGTCCTCGGACCAGATGATTAGGGTTAGTTAACACTCAGTTACAGTTCTATTGTGTTTAAACTTAAATCTAATCATGTCTGTAGTCCTCGGACCAGATGATTAGGGTTAGTTAACACTCCGGTGCAATTTTCCAAGTGTTTAAACTTAAATCCAATCATGCATGTAGTCCTCGGACCAGATGATTAGGGTTAGTTAACACTCCGGTGTAGTTCTCTAAGAGTTTAAACTTAAATCCAATCATGCCTGTAGTACTCGGATCATATGTTTAGGGTTAGTTAACACTCGAATACGTTCGTCCCCCGTGGTCCGTGAATCAAATGACACAGGTTAGTCAATACCCCCACACAGCTATTATCACTAGGGCATAGTGCTAAAATTTCTGATTGCGTTTAAATTAATTCTCAGTTATGACTGTCTTCCTTAGTTATACTTATGACTGTCTCACTTACACAACTACTCGCTGCAATCATTACCTTTTAGTAACTTTTATTCGGATTGTTCTTTTCAATATCAATTTTAATTACTCACACCATCAGTATGATGTATCAATCAAGTTTATTTGCATTATTTCGTTATAAGTGCAATGTGCAGTCATATGCAACAGTAATAAGTAGTAAGACATGTATTAAAAATATCAGAGACAAATGAGAAGCCATTCTTTAAATAAAAAAGAGAGTTTACAATTCCTTGGATAAAAACAAAAGAAAGTACAGGTGCAAAAACAAAAGCCCTTTATATCTATTCTTTTACTGGAGGGAGTACGGGGTCAGCAGCCTGGCCTGTCCGAGCAGTTGCTTCAGAGACTTGGTCCTTGGGCTCAGCAGGAGTTTTCTCTTTACCTGACCCTTGGCCTTTTCCTTCGACTGGTTCAGCTGGCTTATCTTTGTCACCTGGCTGACCAGCCTCTTTGGGTGCACCAAGGGTGGACGTAGGAGCTTGGCTGACCAGGTTTGGCTCAGAAACCTCAGGAAGCTGTGGGGCAGAAGGATCATCCACCGGGATCTCTCGGATATCAGGATCATAGTACGTGCTCCCAGGTAACCTCAGGGGAGAGTCCGAGGGGACCCCAACGGCGTCCAATGCCTTTTGCCAGGTTATGTCGCAGTACTCACGACTAACTGAGGCAAATTGCTCAGTAAGCTGCTGCCCGGTCACATCTACCCCCAACTGATACGCCGCCTTCCTCTCAGCTTCAACTGACTCCTTGGCCAGTTGAGCCTTTTGCTCAGCTGCTTTGGCGCTCTCTTTGGCTTTTTGGAGTTCAGCGCTTAGGCCCTTCACTAGCTCCCTTTCAGTCGCCAGGTTGATCTCTGACATGTTTAGCTGTTTGCGCTGATCCTCGGCCTGAGTCTCGGCGTTTTTTAGGCCGGCTTTGAGGCTGTTCCTCTAGTTGGTCATGTCTTTGAGCTGCTCAGACATGAGAGCATAGTTCTCCTTCAGCTGGCCGAGAGATGCCTCCACCTCAGACTTGGACTGGACTGCTGCTTGGGCCTTGATGTAGGACTCCTTGTTCCATTCCTCGGCCACGTAAATTTGCTGAGTAATCTGCATGACATTATTTTCAACATTGGGTGAAGAAAGGAAGCAAGGCCAACTAGGGATAAAACCTGAATTAAGGAATCGTTCACTTACCATGGCCAAATCCCTCTTAAAGGACAAGAATAGCTCCTGCTGGTTGAAGCGCCTAAAAGAGCCCATGTCATGTGGGAGAAGGAATGGCTGTTGCAGAGCCTCAGCAATGTACCCTGCCCTTCCCCCGTCATAATTCCTGAGGGATGTATCCCAAGGAATGGGGGAGCCATCCAGCTCCAGCTTTGGAGACCAGTTGCGAGGCCCTCCTCCTCGGCGAACGTCGGCGACGACTTCGTCTCGGCTTTCAGTGGAAGAGGCCATTTTGCTTCGATGGTCCCTTGCCACCTTTTTTTGTTTATTCGTCTTGGGTAGCACGACCACTTCCCTCTCTTCAGGCTCGTGGGGCCTCTTCTTCTGCAGGTTTGGTACGGGCTTCAAACCTGGGTCAGGGACCTGAGTAGGCACTGGGGGCAAGGTCACTACTGGTTTAGACGTCCCATCATCTTTCTACTCGGGCTTTTTGCCCCTGCCCTTCATTAAACTCCTTAGATCCATGTCGTCGTCCGAGGAGTATTCGGAATGAGTGGCTAGCAAATTAAGGTGGATGCCTGATTGTCTATCGGCCTCTTCCTCGGCATCTGAGACCTCTGTCACTCGGTTCACTCCCGAAACCTCTCCCCCAAATTGAAACCTGTCTATTTGTTCTTCTAGCGAGGAGGTGGAAGAGCCGACCCTCTCACCTTCAACCGCTTGTCCGAGGGGAACTTGCTGGAGTGGCTGGACAAGAGGGGGTATAGCCCGAGGATTCGGATGGGGTACGGGTTTAAGCTCGTCTGGCGCCAAGAAACCCTTCCGAGCGACGTCAATACGTGCAAGGCGATGATCTCCCTGGACAATCGCGTTGCCGACTGGTTGGAAACCCTTTGGACTTCCTATGTATCCCAGAATAAGGGGAGCCGATCAGAGTTGCCTGTCCTCGCTCACGAAAATCGCTGACCTTAATAGGTAATTAAGGGCAGCAGTATTTGTAAGGCTGAGCCGAGGAGAAACTTGATTTTTATCTGTTACAAATCACAGCAGAACATGGTTAGAAACTCAGAAATAGCAGCACAAAAGGAATCAGAAACCATTAAAAGATAAGGACCCTAAACCTATGGTTAGTGTGCCTAAATCTAACATGTCCCACCTGGCTTCCCATGTTTGGTTGGGCAATGATGGCCGTCATGCCATGCGCCCGAGACGATCACATAGTCGTCTTTCATCCCTTTGTTGGATTTGGGGAGGCAGGAAATGAGTCTGACAACGTCCGACCGGGATTTTAAGTAATACCCCGCATCTTGCTAGCTGTGGCATTCGTACATATGTACTACGTCGAGCCAAGTGAGCCCCAATCCTAGGTGAAGGTTAAGGTCCTCAATCGCTCCTAGGATCCTAAACATATTAGGCGCGCACTGCCAAGGAGTAAGCCTATGGTTTCGAAGGTAACTAGTGGTGATGGGACCCATGGGAATCGTCATTCCCCCTTCTTTGAAGGCGATGAGGGGAATAACGACTTCTCCCGTCTTCCGATCTGTCAATATTTTTTCCGGGGGGCAATACCTCACCCCCACATTTGGGGGTATGCGATATGCGGTCCTAAACGCCTCCATTTGCTCAGGGCTATCTACCATGTACTGGAGTTTCCCCATGGTGCTTAAACAAAAATGACTGGCCGAAGAGGAAACTAGAGGATTTGGTGGACGACGACTTACGAGGATTAGGCCGGAGAAGGGATTGCAAGCTCGTAGAAGGATTCGTGAAGATTCTGGGGAAGACTGAAACCAGTGACTGAGAGATTTGGACGAAGTCGCGCGCTTGTTCTTACTGGAGCGTCTGAAGATTTGTAAAGTAAAGAAAAATAACTTCCTCTGAGGCTTTATACGGGGTCAAACGAAGAGTCAGGGGCACTCCCGCCCAAATCCTGAAGAAAAAACCACAGCCGTTGGATCAATCATACACCGTTGGGTACGAAGGACAAAGCGCCACCTGGTGAGATTAATGCAGCCCCTTGAGAATATGGAAACAGCAGCAACATTAATGAAGCGTCCGTTCCAATGCCTATGCACGTGCCAGTTCAAATTTGCCTGTTTTCAAGCTTTTGCTCTGTGGCAAGTCAAAATCCTACTTTTTCTCTACGGATGCGAGGGAAAAACTACAATTTTGAGGGGCTATTGTGGGGGTGAAAAGCCCAACCTAACGTATTGGGCCCAAGGCCCTATTTGAGGAACACTGTTCGTCCGAGGAGACAAAAAACATTCAATCAGAGGCCCATGTAAAAGGAGCATGTCTGGAGAGGAGCACGTGCAAGATCCGAGGAGATGTTCATTTGTCCGAGGAGTCCAATATCTTCGGATCCGAAGAAGCTTGGCCCGACAGGTGTATGGGAAGCTCAAGTGATCCTTCTGACAAATGTAAGGAGGGAAATGAACCTAGGGCACGCATGAGGATAACAGGAACAGAGAAATATCTAAGAGACAGGCTTCAACCACCGCATTAAATGCACTGCACCTACCTTCCTGGCCGTATTTATGTGGAGAAGACCCCTGAACAGTGCAATCTCAGCTACCACCACTCACACAAGGCTAGAGATGGTGCATGATGGGACATGTACTAAAGTGGGCGTCTGGATGATAAACAAGTGGACGGTGAAGATGTAGGAAGGGAGTACTATATAAGATGGGGATGCCCCTGATAGAAGGGGTCGAAAAATCAAAAGGAAAAAGAAAGATTCTCCATTACTGTAGCTCCAAAAATTGTAACCCAAAGTTTAGGAAATAAAAACACCTCTTCGGACGTTGCATTTACACCTGTTCGAGCACATTTTAATACGAATTCATCCACAAACATTGCTGTCTAATACTGTTACTTCATTGTTAGCATAGCTCTTTCACCCACTCTCTTTATTGTCTTGGGTTCAGTGGGCTCAAAATTCATATCTTCTTGAACTTGGGCCACAAAAATTGTCCCTACAGTATATAATATATATATATATATATATATATATATAGATATATAAAAGATAGATCGATTCAATGAATCAAATCCCCAGTGGCCAGACCGTACTATGCAAGACCCCGCTCCCCCAACAAAGGTGGGCCTCATTTGTCAAAAAAAGAAAGGCGAAAAACTCATTTTCGTCCTTATATTTTCACACAATTTTCACTTTGGTCCCTATCTTTTATTTTCACCGCTTTTAGTCCCTAAAATAAAAAAAGCGATCTCGTTTTTGTCCCTACCGTCAGTGCCCTAACAGCAAAGTCCTAAGTGGCAGACGGAACACCCTATTAGCTGACGTGGCGCTGATGTGGCGATTAAAATATTATTAAAAAAATATTATTTGGCATTTTTATATGCCACGTCAGCATTTTAATTTTTTATAAAAAGCCATGTCAGAAAATTTAAACCAAAAAAGAAAATAAATTAAAAAACAAAACTTAAATCTAATTGAAAAACGGTTTAAAAAAAAATCTAATTAAAAAACAAACACAAACACAAAAATAAGCTTCCCAAATCTCATATCAAATCAAATTTTCTTTAACCTTAATTCTTTTTCTTTTTCTTTAATCTCATCTCTAAACTCTCTCTATCTCTAATTCTCTCTTTCTCTCTTCACCCTCGACGAAATCTCTCTCAGACCCAAACTCTCTCGAAATCTCTCTCAAACCTAAACTCTCTCAAAATCTCATCTCCACCGACTGCCAAACTCCAATCTGACCCAAACTCTCTCAAATCTCAGTGATGAGGTCGCTGCCGTCGAACTCGTTCAAGACTTAGGGAGGTTGCTATTGCCGTCAAAGAAAGAAAACCCATCGCGAAGGTCCACCGATTCGGTAACTCACCATAGTCGCTGATTCGGTATGGCTCTATTGTACAAAACCCCAATCACCGATTCGGTATTGGAGCCCAGATCAGTGGTTGTGAAGCCGAGATGACCCTAAACTCTCTAATCTCATAATCTCATCTCCGCTCAAACTCATACCCAAATGGCTCAAACTCTCTCTAACTCACAAATCATTGTCTCTCTATCCCAAATCGGTAAGTCTCTCTCTTTCATCTCTCTATCTCTCAGCTTAGTGGTGCAAATCGTGGTGGAGATATGTATTCCAACGGTGGGTTTGTGGGTTGTGAGTTTTGTTGATCTGGGTTTGTGGTATATGTTGATTTTTGGGTTTGTGGGTTTGTGGTAATGTTGTATTCCGATGTTGATTTCTAGGCTTGTGGTGTACATGGAGACCAAAAATCTGGGTTTGAGTTTTGTGTTTTTTGTGTTTGGTTTCTAAGCATAAGAAAATCTTGTTGAATGTTTGTGTTTTGTAAATTTTTATGGGAATGTCTTTATTTTGTAAATCTGAGTGATTTTATGGGTTTGGTTGCTATGAAAACGCAAGAAATGAAAAGTAAATTTTTAATTTTTAATTTTCTAGGCTAGCTTAGTTGGGAAAGAAAATGAAGAACACATAGTTCTAAGTTCTTCCCAAAAAAAAAAATTTTTAATTAATTTAACAAATTTCTTTTCTTTTTAAAAAAAATAATTAGTTTAGAAATTTTTATATTATTTTTATCTGGTGTGGCTTTCTTAAAAAATTAAATTGCTGATGTGACATTTTAAAAAATGTAAATAATTTTTTTAATATTATTTTAATAGACACATCAGCCTTTACTGTTAGACCATTTGCCACATAGGATATTTCTATTAAATGAGTAACGATAAGGACTAAAACGGAACGCATTTTTCAAAAAAATAACTAAAAACGGTGAAAATAAAAAATAGAGACCAAAAGAGGAATCGCATGAAAATGTAGAGACTAAAATAGGTTTTTCACCAAAAAGAAAAGAAAAAAGAGTGGCCCTCCAGCTACATAAGTTCAATTTCCAAGCAAAACACCTTGCCTATCAGTCAGTTGCACAAATGCAACTTCAGCTAGTCGGTCATCCATGAAATCTTTCATTATTTTAAGCCCAGCTCTAATCCCAAACAGCATATCTTCATTGACAGCCTAGTCTCAACGAATTCAGGTCTAACAACATTTGGGATGGCATAGTCAAGAACTCCCCCTTCCAAAGTTGTCAAAATAAGAATCTTTCGTAAGATCGTAAGAGATAGGTAGGATCGTGGATCGAATCGTAGATCGTAAGATCCTACATATTTTCATATTTAAAGAAAAAAACACATTGATAATGACTTTGTATATTGAATAATCACGTAAATTGTGAATTTATCCATAAAAAAAACAAAAATTTGCATTATATGATATAATTTGAATGTCTTACATTGCTACGTCTATACTAATGAAATAAATATATTTATGTTTTAACCCAATGTATCTAAAAAGTTAAATAAATGTTTAATTAGCAACCAAATACCAAAATATTTATCAACAATATGGAAAAAAATTTCCAAGTTCCAAGTTTAAAATCTAAAATAAGTTATCAAATGGAAACTAGCTAACTAAAATATAAAATCTAAAAGCAAGATTAATATTAAGGTAAAATGAACATTTAATTATTCTCATTATAAGGTTCTTATGACCACCGACCTAATTATCATCAACCATTTTATCATCTATGTAGACATTGTATATTTGTATACTAGAGCTGCAAAAGAGATCAAGATACAACTTCACACTCAACTATTTAAGTTATACTGCTCAGCAACAATTACAAAGCGTGCTCAAAAAAATCAATCAATATACAAATACAAGCATACTAATAAAATTATATATAAGAAAAACATTTTAGTAATATTATAACACAAATTAATATATTGATCAAATAAATTTAACAACATTATAGCTTAAAATGTAACAAAGCCAATATAAATTCTTCATTTAGAAATGATGAAACATTCCTTCATTTTTATTACAAGTGCACTAAAAACTAGAAAACATTTGCTTAGGTTCACATAATTTTTTTCTCAAAAAAAAAAAGGTTAACATAATTTTATAAGAAATAAAAATAAAAAACCATACCATCACAACATAGAAAAATAAAAACCCTTAAAGCTTCATCAAAACCAAAAATTTATCCCTTAAAAAATAAAATTAAAAAAAAAACAAAAACTAATGTTTTGGTAAGATCGGTAGAATCGGTAGGATTCCATACGATTCTACGATCTTACCATTTTTACGATCCTAATATGATTCTAAACGTTTTGGTGAGGTAAGATTGTAAAATCGTGCAATCCTACGATCTAAATCGTGATTTTGACAACCATGCCCCCTTCCCATTCTATGGTACCAATGAAAACAGCAAATTGTTCCATAATGATTTACAGTTAAAAAAACTCTTCGATTCAAAACCCTTTCCAAGTCTACTCAATATCAGCCCGTTTTGCCGCGCAAAGCTTAAACCCCTCCTATATTTCAACAATCCAACCATGGTCGTCAAGGAACTCTCATATTACAGGGATTGAGCAAATCTGGGCTTATACCTTTGTGCAAACAGGTATCCCAACTTAGACCCTGCTGCCAAGGGCAATCTCCGCCTTCCTTTATTAGGATAGCTCAGGTTAAAATATTCTCTCCCATTATTGCAGGTTAAAAAAAACCCAGAGCCCTACTAATTTGATCTAGGCTATGCTATTTTATAATTGAATTCTTTGAAACTCAGCCCACACAATCCATTTCAGTCGACAATGTTACCACGTGCTATCCTCATTCAGAGTCTCAGACCACATCTGACTTGAGTTTTAAGCTAGTTTTGAATGAAAGGAGGTTCAGAGCTTTTAAGCTCGTCTACGATCACTCTTTACAGATGAAAAACATCACATCTTATCAAATACCAAAATATTACATATATCACTATTTTAATCTGAAGGGACCTGGCTCCCAATTTCTAGCACCATGTAACCTAATCATAAACTTTTGCATCTAGCAATGTCAAACTCAGCCTAGATTCTGAATGGAGCAAAAAAACATAATGTATGCAGCAATCTGAGTGAACACTGAACAACGCATAAGTTTTACCTGATAAATCAATGCAACCATGACATAGGTCTTCTAAAATTACCTGATGAAAAAGGGCCCAAATGCAGGATACTCCAAATGACCAAATGATAAATAAAGAAACTAAATCATAATCTTCAAACTTACGGAGACACAACAAATACTCTCATATTTTTTGTTACTTGTCCAAAGCTGGAATTCAGGCTCCATCCAGTACACCCCAACAAGCAACAAATGGCTACAGTACAGGAATCTTAACCTCTCTCTCACACACACAGAGTTAAAGAATAGACCATACTAGAAACATTTCTTCAAGTACACACACACAAAAACATACAGAAAGTCTAGAAACACAACTTTCAGTACAATAATGACGATCAGAAATGTAAAGTGAACATTTGACAGGATCTGCTTCAAAGACAGTTTCTAGACTAGTTTAAGCTAACATCTACAATACAGCAATAGGTAAAGCAACGGTCCAGCAAGCTTTATTTTGAAACTCACCTCCAAATTAGCAGAGAACCTCTTATAAAATGTAATGGAAAGTCCACATACAGAATGAATAACTTGACACAAGATTGCCCACTTAGTATGCGTCACAAACCTTGAGCAATGCTTACAACACCAACATCAGCAGCTTGCAGAAAACCTTTCTCTAATCTGCTCTGGATTGGCCAGCTCGAGAAGAAAGGATGATACCAACAATGAGACCATACAAGGCCAAGGCCTCAGCAAAGATGAGAATAAGAATCATTCCGACAAAAAGCTTTGGCTGTTGAGCATTAGCTCTGCAGAAAAACAATCAAATTTCAGCAAGGCCCCCACATTTTTTTTTTATAATTAATAAAACTTTTATTGAATAAAATGAACATTGTGTTCATGATGATGAACACTCTGGACATGAAAAAATACAAAAAACTCAAGAGCTAAAGCTAACAGATTGTAGGAAAGCAGAAATTGAAATACATTGTTTAAAACTCCAAATATGAGCCCACTGATATAAAGTACCAAAAAGAAGATGTTTTAAAAGATCTAAGGATACTCTCATTATCTTCAAAGATACTGTTGTTATGTTCCTGCCAAACCTAACTGATGAGCTCTAGATCAAATGGCACCCCATCCCCTTGTAAGAACAAGATGAAGGCTGAGCTCATGGGCTCAAAACCCACCAAGTGCATGTGTAATCACCAAAAAAAGAAAGAAAAAAAGGTAAGTAAACCTAGTAGTGTCATTTGAATGAATGGTCAATGTCAAAAAGCAGTTCACTTGTATCCTAGGCTTAAAAAAAGAGCATTCATTCAGGCAGCTTTGTAGTAGCATCCTCTTGTGTACAAAAAATTGTAAGTTGCCAACCAACCTTATACCCGCATCTATTGCACAGAACAAAATAATATGCATCTCCAACCAGTGTTTGGTAAACATTCTGTCTCTCCTTAAGCACTACAATGTATTTTATGCAATATTGTCATTAAGCACTATAACCATTTTTTTTTTCTTATCAAAATATATATATATATATATATATATATATTGTCATTAAGGAAAATGATTGCAGAGATTAACAAAAACCATCCTTAAGCCCTTAAATTCAAATTGATTGCAACAGAATTTGATTGCACGAAGGAACCAAAATTCACAACAAAAATCATTATTGGTGTCCCTGAGTCAAATGTTTGACAAATTCGAAAGGAAGAAGGCTCTTAATTCATGCTACCGATGAGTTTTTACAATGTCAGATTCAAGAATTTTTCATTGTTCCTTATGAAAATAGAACTTGGTGATATGAGGGAGACCACTAAACAACTCTAAGCATAACATACATCAACTACCAACATAGTCTAACAAGAAAACAGAGAATGCACTCTTGTATTCTCCAAGGGCAGAAGAAAAGAACCATCTGTAAGATTAAGACTTATAATAACACGACATACACAATGTATAACACATTAAAAACAAACAATCTATCCCTTCTGTTTCAACTTTCAACACTATGCATAAATTTTAAGGATGTGTTTAGGGGTTGCACAAAAGCTTGACTTGCTAATTGGATCAGGAATGATTCAAGATCAAAAAAAAATACAAACAAACATTTAAAAGCCAAGGCATCTTACACAACAACAACCACCAAGCCTTAGTCCCAAATTTTTGGGGTCAGCCATGGATCCTCAACAATTAGCCAAGGCCAGTCACACGTCTTTTTTCCACCAACCATTCTATTATATCCAAAGCCATACTCTTTGTTACTTCCTCAATTAACATATCCTTTTTTACTACTTCTACTAATGTTACTTTTGGTCTTCCTCTACCCTTTTTCTTTCTCTCAGCTTAAATCAACTCACTCTTTCTCACTTGTACATTAATTGCTCGCGGGCAATAAAACCTACAAAATGCTTAAATTTTGAAGTTTCAAAGTTATTTCCAACTATATGTTCTCTTTAATTTATTCACCATTTCAAATTGTTCTAAAAGTATTCCAAATCGGGTAATATTATTTCAGATAACATTTCTTGTCCAATGTAGACTCTGAAAAGTTGTATATTTGAACCCGCAACAGACAGTTCCAGAATCACACTCATAGATGACCTCATCCTAAATACATACTCATTTCCCATTACTGGCACCTAGAACTATATATATATATATATATATTTTAACTTTTTGTAGCTTTTTGTCCTTTTTGATAATTTTTTAGCAATTTTTTTAATCCTTTTTGGCAATCTTTTTAATAACTTTTTGTCCTTTTTATTAACATTAAGTGATATCTTAACAAGCACCACACGGTGCTGGTTAACATTTTCCATATATATATATGTATATATATATATATATATATATAGAGAGAGAGAGAGAGAGAGATGAATAAAGGGGGAGAGTACCAACTGTAAGGCTAAAACTTATAATAACACGACAATGCATAGTACATGAGAAATACAACATCCCCCCCTTTTGTTCCAATACCATGCATATGCTTTAAGGATGCGTTCAGGGGTAATTGGATCAAGGATAGTTGGAGATCAAAAAATCCATGGCCTGTAAGCACTAAACAGAGAATTTCAATCAATGCACAATATAAACAAACATAAAAAGACAAGGCTGTCTTTCCTCCAGATATTGCTAGAGTAGACAAATGCTTCTGGTGTTTTTTCTTTTGTTTCATTGACTGATTTGCTTGATAGTTGTACTTTCCATACTCAATAGTTTTCACATATACTGGTTCCAGAGGACACTACCTGTGTGCTTTGGTTCCTTGTATTGGTTTCCCTTACTTTCAATGAAGTTTTGTTACTTATCTAAAAAATAAAAATAAAATCTAAAAGACAAGGTATCTTATACAACAACAATAACGAAGCCTTAGTCCTAAATTGTTAGGGGTCAGCTATGGATTCTCAATAGATATTAATCAGAGTCGGCCACACGTCTTCTTTTCCACCATGCTATTCTATTTGAAGTCAGACTTCGTGCTACTTCCATTACTGACATGTCCTTTTTCACTACTTCTCCTAACATTATTTTTTTTTTGTCTTCCTCTACCAATTTCCATTCCCCCAACTTGAATCAACTTACCATCCTCTTAAATCCATAAAATGGAAACCGCAACAAACAGTTCCAATTAACTACAATGAACCCATTATAGAAACACAATTTCTTCACACATAAGTTAATTGTACAAGTACAAGATTCACAAAAAATCACACTCATACGTGACCTCATCCTATTGCAATTACATACACGTTTCTTTCTTAATACTCATTTCTTACAAAAACAAACTATTAACTGATACATACAAAGAGCGATGAATAAAAGGAGAGAGAGAGAGTACCTAACACCGGCATCGCCAACGATACCGATAGCCATACCAGCGGAGAGGCCAGCGAGACCACAAGATAGACCCGAGGAGAGATGGGCATAACCGTCAAAAAGGTAATACGATTTGGCTTTAGGGTTAATCCCGGTACTAATAATAACCGCAATGATCAAACCGTAAATACCTAAGACTCCAGCCATAACAACCGGCACGATCGATTTCATCACCAGTTCTGGTCGCATCACGCCCATCGATGCCACCCCAACTCCACTCTTAGCTGTCCCATAAGCAGCTCCCATACCTTAACCAAATAATCGTATCATTAAAAACACTACTAGTTTAAAAAAAAAATGAAGATTAAGGATAATAAGTGTGCTTTTTACATGAGAAAACTAGGGCAGCCGCAGCTCCGAGGAAGCCGAAGAATGGAGCGGTTTCGTCGCCGCTGAATACTGAAGAAGAAGACATTTTTTTTTTTCCCTTTCTTTCTTTCTAGGATTTATTTTTGATTTGGGAAAGTTTGGGAAATTGATCGGAAATTGTTCGCTTTTAGAGAGAGAGAGAGAGAGAGAGAGAGTTTGGGAAATTGTGTTTTGTATTGTTTTTGTTTTTGGTTGTCGAATGGGGTCGAAGGAAAGGAAGCTTCGGTGTGGCTTTCCTTATTATGGGCTGTACAGTTTTAACAGTTTTATCAACAACTGGTGGCTGTGCTGAAAATTTCAGCCCAAAATTTAAATCGATGAAACAAACAGGGCTTGACAGTCTAAATTTAGACCGATGACATGACGCTGTAAAATTTTGAATCTGGCTGTAAAATTTTGAATCTGGGCCGAGCTTTGACAAGCCTCGGCCCATAGGGATTGACAAGCCTACTTTAATGGAGAAGGCCTCATATACTCCCATAACTAAATTTAATTAAGGTTTGTTTGGTTTGGTGGAAAATGACGAGGATGGAAACCTTCATTCGGAATTTCGGACCTGCCCATTTGGGAGAGAATGTCTTTTACTGGGGGTTTACTATTTAGCCCAATCTTTTTTATACTTCTCTTTAACCCTTATATAATAACAATTAATTTATTCAAATCACAGTTTATATCATTTCACTTTTCCTTTTTTTTTTTTTACCAAACACGTAGAGGAAAGAAAACTTGAACATTCTCTTTCATTCACATTCATTTTCTTACCTCAATCAATGCATGAAATCAATTTATACTAGGTTTTGTGGGGTATTACCAAGTAACCTTTTTTGAATTATTTGGATTCAAGTATAAAAATAAAGTATCTCAAGAAAATATTCAAGTGGTGGGCTCATTGGTCTAAGATGTGTTATAAACTCAAAGGTCTAAGGTTCAATCCACTATACTATTAGTCCATGTGGTTTTTAGTTTTTAAGGTATTTAATGGGTAAGAAATTAAATAGTCTAGACATGTATTTATAAACTAATATATCAATAATATTCTTGTAGTCTAGCCAAAGGCTAAGACATGTATTTATAAACTAATATATCAATAATATCCTCTTCTGTTTTTTTTTTTTTTTTTTTGGTAAATTGGAAATTGCATTAAAACTTAAGTGGATAAGTCCACTTCATTACAAATACCATTTTGTCCAAAATTAAAAGGGGTACAATAACAGGGGGAGGGGCATCAAAAACAACAAAATTCTCCTCCATTTCAGTTCCTAGTCTTGCAAGTCTGTCAGCACACTTGTTGCTTTCCCAATATCCTCTTCTGTTATTTCTCACGTTTAAAAGCTTTTTATTAGTTTGGTTAGCAAATAAGTGTAACTTTATGACTGTAGTTTGCCAAACATTGACAATTTTTCAGTTAAAGAAGTTAAAACTTTAGTTCCTAAACCATCCCAAATAGAGATTAGTCCCTTCAAAGCAAAGTTTCAATGGGCCCCTCAAGGAGGTTCCCATGTTGTACTGATACAAGCAAATGCACCAGAGCAAGAATTCTACATCTCAATTCTTACCAATAAAAAGGCATTTTTACCCTTTTGTTCTAAGGTGTTTGCAAAAGATAAGGATCCATACTGTTATAGGCTTTTAGAGTCATAGGCAGTTGTCTATATATATATATATATATATATATATATATACTTCATCAATATATTCACACACAGATAAATAGATAGATAGACCCACTACGTACTTTAGACTAGTTTAGAGTCTCTGGCACCAGCAAAGCATTCCATTTCATATAAAAAATGACACCTATATAGATCGATCATTCTGATCAACTTCAAACTATCATGAAATCTTCAAGGAGAAATAAAATCACTCGGTATTACCTCTGGTGTATCCATTTTACAGAATGTTTCTCATTGCTAAATCAATTCAAAAGAATGTTAATTTTGTCCCATTTCCTGCTTTACATAACTTGTGAACATTAGGCAGCAAAATGGCCCCGCTATCGGATTTATAAAATCCCATTATCATGAAAAGAAGACTTTTTATGTAGTATGGTTGTGCACTTTCTTCATTCTTCTCCCCCGAAAGTCAGTGTACTAATTCTTGCCGCTCATTTTTAGCCCCTTTTGCATCATAAGGGAAATGCATGTGTTTCGTAACAAATTCGCAATTAAACGATTCTTACTTTCTCTTCAACATTCTTGACTTGGTTTAGAAAAGTAAGTGTGGTGGTTTAAGATTGATTGAACTTTCACCATGATGCACATAAGTACCAGTATAATAGCTTTTTCATCTTCTTGCATCTTCAGTGTTATCTACTTCAAGAGTACAAAAGCCCTAGATAATGGACGCTAATTATGACTGATTTGATGGACTAGGTGAACGTGCGAATGCTTAACATTTAATACATTGTGATTAAGCTTTAGATATAAAGACGTTCCCATGATAATCTTGTTTGCATCATTCTATTTGTTGAAACTTGTAGTGCACAGATGAGATCGTTCCAATCGCCTAAAAGTTTACTTTAACATTTTTCTCATTGATTATGCTTGTTGCGGATTGTTATAATGAATTCAAGATGATTATCTTACATCACATTCATAGAGTTAAACATATAGATATTGCACTGAACCTACGAAGCACAGGTATTGGCCACACGTACATTTCAGATATGGTATGGGACCAGAGATCGACATATGTGAAGGAAGCCCATGAAAAGCATCAGTTAGAAATTATTATAAGGAGCATGTGGATTTCTCATGGAAGTGCAATAGTTACGTGATGCTTTTGCATTAACTTTTTTATGAGTCCATTTTCTACGGTACTTGAAATAGTCTATTAAACGTAAAGGTTATGGATCATTTTAAGATTTCATGAAGACTTGCACTTTTGCTATTATCAGTTTAATGACTCAATTTTTTTGCCATAAGGCCATGATATTGTTTAAGAATAATTCTTTTGAAGAATGGATTTGTGCTTTCAAATGCTTATGTGGTAAAAGTGGTCAATTTCATTGATGGTTTACTTTTTTTCTTTCCCTTTTTCTTTTCCATAGGGATTACTAGAGGTCTTAACCTATCTAAAATTCTGAACATCACCCATACCAGCTCTGCCTAGCTTGGTCATATTGCCATAGACAGAACCAGGCAAATGGCTGATGATATGAACAAGCATTTTCATGTGGTGGCCAGCACTATCCGCACTATACATTTGCTTCGTGCACTTGCCAATATCATGAAAAAAATTTCTTTTCACAATCTCAATTATAGGCACAAATAGCTAGTCTGCCTTATAACCTTTGATTGTACTGAAAGTCCATTGACTAGAAACATCCATAAAGGAAAAAGAAAAGATTAGACAGTAAGAACGTACCATACTTTTTGACAAACCAGCACAAACAACGTTTCTTATGAATGCAAAATCTGTAGCTAGAAATTAGGCATGTCTTTGCAAGACAAGCAACACAGATATTTAGCAAGTCAATTCCAACGCGTTTGTCATTGATTCAAATTGGACCCGCCACTGAATCTTGAAAAATCTAATACACACGAGGCAGAGTCTGAACCAACCCATTGGAAACACACCATACATGTTACAGGACCCCTCAGCTCACCTGTGACCATCATGGCATCAATCCCACATTTCTTTCTCAATCAATACCCATCTTCCCCACATTTTATGCCTAGAGACTTCCTGTTCAACTGAAAACATCCATCCATCAATGTCACACATGCATATTTTCCAGTATTTCTCCTAAAGCTTCTAGACCTCAAACCAATTAAAATATCACACACAAAAACTTGTGCCTACTCGTTGGTGTGATGTTACTGGAATTATAACATCATTTTCTTCTCACTTATAATATAAATTATTTTATTCAATCTATTATTAATACCAGTATATATCAATATATTCCTTTGTTCCTTTGTTTCGTACTTTTTATATTCTAGTCAATATAAGTCATAACTTTTTTTTTTCATCTTGAAAATAATTGATAAAGAGTTGGTTAATGATGTTCGAACGTGTACTTATTGTAACTGCCTATTTAATTGCATTCAGTATAAGTTCAAGACAAATAAGGGCTCTTCGACTTGTGATCAAGCAATAGATATCGTAGAAAATAATTAACTTTTTTGTTATGGTACCTATTGTAGCGGCTGAAATAGCTATTGGACCAGGCTAATTGTTTCCTCAATTTATCGTAATAGAAAATCAACTTGTATCAATCAATCAAATTTGTTGATGAAGATGTGTTTTTTTACCTTTCCCTTTTTTTTTTCTTTCACAACATTTACTGGTGGAATTAATGTATAGAATTTGATCCAACCAACAATATAAAACATCTATACATTCGTTGTTTTATATTTAATATTTTGTTCTTATTTCTTTCAATTCTCTACCATTGATTTATTGGTCTGACATGGATAATGAGTACTAAAGTTCAACCTCCAATACTCTTCTTGCCCTATATCTTTCTCTTATAATGATTATGATATGAAAACCTCCATTACTATAAATATGCAACCATCTGAGAAATTGGTTACAGTTTTCAATCGGTCCCTAGCTTTTCAATTCCGATCATATATAAATTAGCCACAGGAACGTCCACTCTAATTCACATGATGGACAATCATCACCTTATAGAATGAGAAATCAGCAGTAAATTAACATTTTCTCCCCCACAAATGTCGAAAAGGTTCAAACAATTTCCAGCAAATGGGGCTAGAAAATATTTGCTTATAATCATAGACGCTTGAGTGAAATGTTAGGGGTCTAGATTCTAGAAAGTAATTATTTTATTTCATTTAAATGAAATGTTAGAATTAGTACCTACAAGGGGGCACAATGATAGTTCATGCCCCATTGAAAGAAGCTTGTGTTTCACACCTTTGAATAGAGAGAGTGAGGTTGAAGAGTTCCTTTAAAATATAAAAATAAAAATAAAAAGTTAATACATGCCTTAAGGGTATTAGTTTAGGAAATATATATATATATATATAAATTTTTTTAAGAAAAATAAAAGACAACTAATTTTTTGACAGTTTTTTTATATTTCACGTAAAAGTAGTATTAAAAGTTAAAACTTTCCAAAAGTAGTCAATTAACAATTGTCTTAAACATTCTAAAAAAAACAAATGTCTAAAAAGTACCCGTTAACTGTACTTAAAAAAAAAACCTAAATGATTCAACAAATTCATAGTGATTTCTCTTTACCAACCACCATCAACCATAAATTAAAATTCATTAACTAATTACAATAAGTTTCTAAAGGGTAAGGTGAAGTGTTATATTCTTAGATTAAGAGAGAGACATGGACAATATGAGAGAGTGTTTGGAGGGAGGTCGATGTCATAAGGGCTAAGATCCTATTAGGACCCCGCTAGGATCTCCTTTTGCTGGTTACGTTAACTTCATCTTCACACTTTTCATCTTATTATATCAAGTATATAAATATTGTACACAGGAGAAGCTTCTTCTTCTTTCTCTAACAAGGGAGATTAATTTATCTACAAATTGTTTATATAGTGTCTAACTTTACTCTAAAAGCAAGAGAGTTTCTTGTTTTGCTATCATATTTTGTGCAATGGAGCCCCCTTCTTTTTGAGGGGGTAAAACTTAGGTGAAATTCTTTAGTTTCCCTCTCTTTTGCATGTCTTTTGTTTGTGCGTGTATTTGTTTCTAAGAGATTTAAAAAAAAAAAAAAAAAAGTAATTGTCTCATAAGAAAGTGTATTGTGTAAATTATTATGACTTTTGAGTAGAGTTTATGATGTCTCTTTATATTAGAATTTCATTCTCATGCATGTGTGCATGTTTCTAAAAATAAAATTAAAAAGGTAAAATTCCTTAGATTATATGGTTGAGTTTAACTATCTTTAAAAGAAATAACCCCTTATTTTAGTGCACTGGTCAATAGGATGATTAAATTCAATTTTGGAATTTAAGGCACAATACTTAAGAAATTATAAATAATAAAAATATTAATAAGTCTAAGGATTCAATTTTTTCACAACTTTTAAAGTGGTATCAACGCTAAGGATTAATATAAATAAAAGTGGTGTGAATGGTTTTTTATATATAAATTAAATAGTGTCAACTTATAAAATTATATGATATGAGCGTAGTGTTACTTTTAAAAATAAAAATAAAATAAAAAATTATCCCTATCCTTACAAAAACTAAAATGAAGTGTTTCAAAACACCTAAAAATAAATACAATTAACACTCGTGAAGTTTGGGTTAATGTCAATTAGGTTTAAGACTTTTCAAAACTGACCAATTTAGTTCCTAAATCATTACTTATTTTTCTTCTTTTTCTGACGATGATTAGGGATTAAGTTGGTTAGTTTTAAAAATCATAAACTTGGCTAATATAATTAACTCAAACCGTAAGAGTGTTAATTGTATTTAAAATTACCGTTTCTTCGCTCAAAAAAATTGTATTTAAAACAAAAACAAAAACAAAACTTGGGTTCAAATCCTTTTTATTAATGCACTTGAATTTATTGGACACGTGGTATCATTTGGTCATGTACACAAAGAAAGTAAAAAAAAAAAAAAAGAGGAATTATATTTGTTGTTTAGCTATCACCGCCACAGCTTTTAGAGAAAAGGCTGGGAGGGGTGTGGGGCGTTTATGGTGGGGACCACAAATGGTGTAATGAGTTCAATGATGCGGTCCGCCGCATGATTGGAGACCACGGCCGACCACCACCGTCCTACGTGGATCTAACCGTCCACATCATCACTAGCCCATCCGCGGCCAAACCCACTCCCCAGTAAACACTGCTGCTCTTATCAATAGCTACTAGTAGTATTTATTTATTTATTTTCCAATTTCCGTAATTCCTAACTCCTTTCTTCAATATTCCGTATGTATCCTTCATCTCAAAGATGTAACATCGAGCTCTTTTACCATATGACCAAGCACCTCCTCTGCAACCACAAAGAGAAGAGAAGTAACTAAAAACAAACACAGAAACAAAACATGGGGAACACGGAATAATATGGTTGTAATATAAGCACCACATGTCGCATTACTTATGGTTCTTTAAGAAGAAGAAAAAAAGTTGCTTTGATGTAAAAATTCCCATGACATTATTATTAATTTAAAATTTACGCACTCCCTTTTGGGTACATCAATTTCACGTGTGACATAAAAGGACACGGCTTAGTCGGCAAAATATGAACAGAGGACACTTTTTTAATTTTTGTCATATGCCTCCATCGTGTTGGCTCTAAAGCAATGAAATTAAGACTTATCCGTTATAAAAATAATCTTTGTTTTAAATCTTATATCTTAATTGACATTTATAATATTTTCAATGATGACATTTGAAGTTTAAATCTTCCTTCTTTCAATTATAATAATCAAATAATAATAATAATAATTTGTTTCAATGAAATGAATTTACAATGATGAAAGGAATGAAGGAAGGTAAGAGCTGTACAATTATAAAGGTTAGACCAAATTACAACTAATATAACTTGGTGAATAAATTCTACCACCTATTGGACAACATAAGCTAGGGCCTCGAGAGTTATTAGGATAACTCTACCATGTGGTTTCTAAAATTCTCCCAACTATTTTGAAACCTATGGTTTGGATTTTACTACGTCATCAATATTTAAACTTGCATGAACTATTACCATTTTAGTACCTATTCACACGTAGGTCCTCTATGGGCTCACCTTCTATGTGAGAGTCTGGAGCACTACTCTGTAACTATGTAAGTATTACCTATAAAAAAGTGAAGAACATGATATAAAAAACAAAAGGACTAATGTTGCTTAGTACTTATCATTTCTTTGCTGATCAATACAATAACACTGAGAATCTAGAGTGCAATTGGATGTAACTTTTTGCTGAAAAGTAATTATGTATAATTATACTTTAAAAAAATTTGATATTAAAAAAGTTGTACATAAACAAATAAACTAAAAATCTTTTTTTTTTATTTTTAAAAAAGCATATGGCTGTGACCTAGTTAATACACAAATTAGGTGGATTAGCATTGGCATTTGATTAATGAGTCATAATTAATCCATAATGGTTGTAACATCGGTTTCAAAGTGAAGTTGAACATTATGGGCTGGATAATGTGACAAGGTGCCATGAACCCCTCAATTTCATAACATCAGTCAAAATAAAAATGGTGTACCAAAAAAACAATACTCGATTTGTTGGACGTCTTTGAGTTCTTTGACTTCTTTACTCTTTGATTCCCTCTCCGTTTCACTTTCTTTGTTTTTGTTTTTTGTCTTCAAGTTCTTTCTGTCTTCAAATTGCCGTAATGATTCAAAATGCTTCCCTTTTGATTTTTGACATAACCATGAGCTTTTGCTTTTCTTGTACTATATATTCAATTGCTAGAGTCACTATATGTTTCTTAGGGAAATTATCTAGGAGTATTCACTTAAATTGTGTGGATGAGTGAGTTCCAATTAGCTCAACTGGTAAAGTCTCTGATGGTTGTATAAGAGATCTGGGGTTCAATCTCCACCTACACCAAAAACTGATTAGTGTCTTGGTCTGATGATAAAGAGCTATCATTAAGAGCGGATGTCATAGGTTGAAACTCTCTCAAAAAAAATTGTGTGGATGAATTTAGCCCTCATTTGGGAAGAGTGAATGAAATGGAATGGAAAAAAAATGAAAATAATAATTTTAGAATATTCTTCATTTCCCTTGTTTGGAAGTTTAAGTAAGAGGAAATAGAATGGGTAAAAATGAATACTCATTCATTTCCATTTCTTTTTAATTATTTTTTTCCATTCCATTCCTTTATGATATTTTGACAACACTCGCATTTGGCATATGCTTTTATTTACAATAACACGTGCAAAAATAGTGGGTTCCAGTTAACTCAATTGATAAAGTCTCTAATAGTTGAATAAAAAATCTAGAGTTCAATCCTCCCGCCTACACCAAAAATCGATTGGTGTCTTGATTTGATGATAAAGAGTTTTCATTAGGAGCAGATACCATAAGTTGAAACTTTAGATAAAAAAACTCTATTAAAATATTAAAATATTTTTATTTAAAAAAAAAAAAAAAAAAAAAAACCTGAGAATAGTGAATTTGTTGTTCAGCTCTATTTATTGAGCATTTCACATTTCTCTTATTACATAATTTCTCAGATTTTTCGTCCACCTCTTGAACAGATCTTATTAATTGTTTCCAAATAGTCGTTATATTCAATTACAATGGGATAAATATTCTAAGGGTTGAAATCGAATAGAAGGTCAAAAAGCCAGGGGACCCTTCTTTTTCTCACCAAAGGAAAAAGCTAGATAATTACCACCCGAATTTTTCTTCAATATGGATTATGGACACGTGCACCATGTTTGATTGCAAAATTACTCATGATTTTGCTTAAAAGTCAAAAGAAATTTCAAGCACAGACCCATGCGTCTTTTTATGACACAATGTGATCCAACTATGATATTACTCTCTTCAAATCAACATGAACGTCACCTTTTTAAGCCACGTAATATCCCATATAATTGGAATACTGGATCCCTATTAATTTGTTGTGTTGGTTTAGCAGCGAAAACATAATACTATTTGTGATCAATTAAGATGTGGTATCCATAATTATTCATAAATAGCTATTTTTATTCATCTATTCAGTGATACTACCAAAATAGAACCATGAATCTGTATGTTTCACAATTTGGAACAACATGATAAGATAATGAAATGGAACCATATATCAACAAAATTTCTTAAAATACCCTTATAAAATTATATTTAAACTCTGTGAGTATAATTAATATATATATATATATATATATATAATCACTACAAGAAAAAATGTTTACTGCAATTAAAAAAAATCGTTGCAATAATATTATAGTCATTGCAATAATTGATACATGGTGTTGTAATAAAATTTGAGATAATAGGTTTGTATAATAAAAAATTTTGTTGCAACAAACTCTAAATATTTTAATAACAACTTTAATGTAATGATATATATATTGTTGCAATAAACAATTTACTGTTTCAAATATCTTGTAAGTATATGCTATTATTTCATGAATCTTATTATAATAGGTTGCAAATAACTGACCAAAATAAGTCGGATTAAATTATTGCAATGATATATTCATTATAATATATAATTACTTCATTTTGTCATGGCAATGGATTATGAAATAATTGATACTAGGTTATTGTAATGATATATTCGTTGAAGTTTCATATTTGTCATTGCAATAAATTATAAAAGAATTAATATCAAATTATTTCAATGATAACATTGTTCCAATAAGCTATCAGTTCAAAATTTTTGTAATTGGTATCAATTTATTGCAATGATTTCTTCATTTTAAATTATTGAAATAATTTTTCCTAATACATTAAAGTTTCTATTGCATCCGGAAATTATAAATTATTGAAATTGATGCAATAATTTAACACTTTTAAGTTACTATTGCAACAATTTTAACTTGTAAATGTGATATTTTGTCTAATACTATTATACATATTTTGTTGTATTAACACTTGATGTAGCAAACTTTTTTAGTGTAGTGCCAACTCAAACTTTTTACAATCTCAAACCACTAAACCCTTCTTGAACCCATACTAAACCCAAGCCAATCTAAAGCCCCCTACCTACTCTCTTACCGCTACTCCCTTACCGATCCCAATTAATCTGTAACCAAAAGGAGCTGGTGCAGTGCGGCAAACTGAACTAGTTCACCTCTTGTCTTAGCTGACAAATTGGAGCTGATCTTTCCTTTTCTCGCGAAAGCCAACTCAGTCCGAAGGTATAGGATAAATTGCGCCTCCTCCAAGTCGGAAATGGGAAGCACCTTGAAAACCTTGAGCTTCTCAAACACCCTCTCGGCATTGCTCCCCACCTTCCCCACCCTCCATTTAGCCAAGTCCACCTCCACCGCCGCTTCTCTAAACTCGGTCATGAACTTATAGATCACCTTCTTTAGAGACATGACCAGATCCAAAGCACTTTCAAGGACTTAGCTTTGTTACTTGACAGCTACGGAAAATGACAATAGAATAGAAGGAACAGGAAGAAAAGAAAAAAAAATAAAAGGAGGGAACGGACAGTGTTTCACTTTCTTAGCTCCATTTAGTTTTGCTTCAAACATATGGAATTATAACACATATGCGTGGACGCACAAAAATATTATTGACTTTAATGTCTAGGAAAATAATGGAGACTTGGAGAGTGTTATGTCCATAACAATTTCACAACAATTTCTAAGTGTCAAGGGTAAGGTATCAAACATTGTCAAAGAATTAATATCAAATTATTGCAATGATAACTTTGTTGCAATAAGCTATTCGTTCAAAATTTTCGTTGCAATAGATTGCAAAAATAATTAGTATCAATTTATTGCAATGATTTCTTCATTTTAAGTTATTGCAACAATTTTTCCTAATATGTTAAAGTTTCTATTGCATCCGAATATTATAAATTACTGCAACTTATTATTGTTGATGCAATAATTTAACATTTTTAAGTTACTATTACAACAATTTTAACTTCCAATACTACTATACGTATTTTGTTGTATTAACACTTGATGTAGTAGACCTTTTTTGTGTAGTGAATGTTTTCTATTCAAAATTACTATCTGCATAACTTAATAAAAATTGACAACATCTTTGTTAAATATTAAATTATAATGAGTTACTATTGTACATGCTTGGATATCATAATTATATATAAAATAAACTTGAATTTTTTAAAGAAGATATATATATATATATATATATATATGTTTCATAAAAAAATTTAAAAAAAAATTAAAACATATTTAACACTCTAATGATAAAAACTGAATTTGTCATTTGTGTATTTCTTGACTAAATTTCATATATACCATAATAAAAGTTGATTGGGATTATACTTTTTTTATGGGTAAAAATGTTCGCCGATGTCTTGCGAAAAAAGGCTCTCCGCTTCTGGGCTCTCAAAAGCTTGATCTTTTGCCTCTCCAGGAGATAAGCATCCAGTCTCTCCATCTCTAAACTGGCCTTAATCCTAAAGTATCTCCTCAACACTAGCATCCTCTTCCCCATAGCCCTAACCCCCTCCATGAGAGCTGAGAGAGATTCGTGAGAGAGTTTCTTGAGAGAGTTCTGGGTCAGTGAAAGCGAGACGTTTGTGATGAGGGGAATGAGCATGAGCATGAGTGAGTTGGGTAAAGACAATATTATACTTGTTAAAAATATTATACTGATTGGGATTATACTTGTTAAAAATATTAATCTGACAATACCACAAACAAGAGGAGTGAGAGAGTTTCAAAAGAAACAGGCAATTTTTTTTTTTTTTTTTTTTTTTGAGTTATTATGTGGGTTAAGAAATAATTATTACCAATCTTTTGGGAAAAAAAAAACTAATTATTTCTCAATTTATAGAAATAAATACTAATTAAGAATAACCCTCCCGAATCACTACTACTTAACTATTACAATTAACTATTTTATTCCTAAGTCTATTCCTACATACCACTTGAAGTGTGAGAATGGCTATTACTAGGTTCCTTATTATTATTATTACTAGCTTGTAACTTTATGCATATGCATAGATATACTTAAAAAACATACATAAAGATACATTGTATAATTCTTACATATATAATTTAAATATTATTGATAGTTATTCTTATATTTTTTTTAACTCTTTAAAAAGTCTTGTAAGAATATTATTAGGTAGAAAATGTAAACTGCCCATTTTTTAATTATTTTTTAAAATTACTTTTTGTTCATTAATTCTAAACTATTTGGTTTTTGTACGCAATAACTTACTTAGATAAATATTTATGATGTGGTCTCACATTTGACTCAAAAATTAAGATGTACGGTCCCCGAACCAAGCCCCGTAGTGGGCCTCGGGCCTGGCCTGGGTATAAGGCCATAAGGCCGGTCTCCCTCTGCCTAGCGGCCCACCCCGAGCCCAGCGGGCTGCAGGCCCACGATCAGCTCTTACATCGTCTCTCGGCAGACCCTGCCCGAGCAGTGATGAACACAGCTCGCGGAACATCCCGCCCTGTATCTACTCGGTCATACCTCGGAGAGGCACCGCTGCCGGGAACCATCGTGGAAGTGGGAACCAAGTTCCAACGCCACCGTCACCGCTTCCCACTCCCACCTAACCACCCACTTACCATCGACCACACTGGACCGCCGGTTGCACCTACTGGCGAGTAATTATGACTCTCCACTAGACAATGGGCTATAAATACAAGAAGGTTTGAGAAGACAAGGGTTGGTGAATTGAGGGAAGGAAGAGTGTAAACAGAGAGAGCAGAGTGAGGAATTGGGTCAGGTCCCCGAGAAGAGGAAATCGCCACAGTTGAGCTTTGGTGTTTAGAACGACCCATTGTGGGAAATCCAAACCCACCATATAAATAAGTTGTGAGCCCAAGTGAGGCCCAGCCCAACGGGTCAGAGTTTTTGGTGCGCACAATTGGCGCCGTCTGTGGGAAATCCTACTAAGCAGTGGTTCTGCCAAAGCTCGTATACAGGAAAGATGTCTGGAGGTAACGCCGAGAGTGGCTCGGCAGGGTCTTCCAGGGGCTCCACCTGGCGGGAGCAGAGGCAGAAGAGACGCGAGGATCCGTTTCACGAGCAACTGGAGGAGCGGTCCGGCCTCGGGGAAGGGTCGTATCAAACTGGGAGAACGGCATCCCATGCCTCCCGGCATAGGCAGCACGACGCTAGGGATGAAGAGCTCGAGCGGCTGCGGAGGCAAGTACAAGACCTGGAGTTGGAAGCCCGAAACGAGCG